>JAPKLX010000193.1:84745-197281 GCA_026898415.1 Leonotis leonurus | reverse complement strand
AGAGCCCTTATGGCTCTGATACCATGTGAATAAATATGTAGTGAAGTGTATTCACTAGCCCAAGATCAAAACCAAATTGAATGTGGATACAAAAGCTTAAGGAAAGAAAAGATGAGAGTGCAACGGTAATATATTAGATGTAGAAAATGGAGAGAATGTTCAACTATTCTGCCACACTTTTCTGAAACATACAGAGGAGTATTTAAAATGCCAATGGAAAATTCTAGACTACAATATAAAGAAAGCAACAATAAATTAGGAGACAAAATAATAAATGAGCAGCTACATTAAATGAGAGTTGGCTGCTCAAAAAATCAGCTTTAACTTTCAACAGAGATTGTTATATGCTTGTAATCTTTTCCAGGATTCGAAAATAAAATTTTAGAAATTCTTCACTTTGACTGTCGGTTTTTTTTTTAATTAAATTTTTGGTGCTGCATTACAACATAAGCTAAGGTGAGGGATGTTGAGAAATACATCCAAAACATCTATATCTATCTATATATCTATATAAAATCTACATAATTTACCCTTTCTTTTCATTCTATTTACTTTATTATATTTTTCTTTTTTCTTTTCTATATATTATTTATATTTAATTTTTTTAATTTTATATATAAAAAATATACTCATTATTTATTTTATATAATTTCATAAAATATATGAATTAATTAAATAAAAAATTGTTCGGTAACCGTAGTTGTTTAATAAAATTGTTCTCTAACACTAATAAACATGTTAATATATCACTAATAACACTAATAGATTTATTGTTATTATATATCCGTTGATAAATTATTAGTCATCTCTAAATTATATGTTGTTTCTGCCTACTTACTTGTATTTTATATCGTTTTATCCAGACAAATTTTTTTTCAGAAAATATGTTTCTGATCTAGTCGTAATGCCTAGACAATTGTTCACCAAACACATAATTTGTCTTTTCTATTGATTTTGCGGTTTGAAACAAATGTTATATTTCCTCTCAATGACCTCAGTTAACTAATATGAATCATATTTGTCTATGTTAAGTAATTAACTCTTTGTTTTCATCCCCTCAAGTTTTCTACATGCGAATGTATAATTTTGTTTTATTAAAATTTTGTCTGAAAAATTGTTGTTATGTATAGAATTCTAGTCAGTATTGGACAATGTTAATTGTTAATGGCTCGGTATTCTGTTCAGCTGACATTGTTAATCATTCAGCATACAATATTGGACCATAAGTACAATTTAGTGTATTCTCTTAGTATTATATATACTAGACGCATGATAAAATATGTTCGTAAATCTATGTTTTCTTTACGTTTCTATTTCTTATTTTTTAATTAATCATATTTCGTTATAACAAAAATAATAAAAATAAAATGCACATATTATGTCACGACCGCACTCTACTAAGGATAGTAGAATCCGGGAAACCGTGACTAAGGGAGGGATTTAAGAAACGAGAATAGAATGGGGAAATAGAATCAAGATGAATTGAACAACATTCACATAACTTAGCTTAGTAATTCATTGTACGTAATCGACATAGGAATAACTTGAGTCATAAGCTCATACATAACCACGAATATTAAAGAAGACTGAAGTCTTGAGTCTATTACATAGAAATCTCAATTAGTAGCGGAAAATTATTCGAATCGACGAAAGTTCTACATGTATGAGGACATGTAGAACCCCCAAGAGTCAACTGCTAAGAGACCGACAAAAGCCTGACGTAGCACCCCCTCCTTCTTCGTTTCTTAACCTACACGTTTAGAAATACATGAAGGGCTGAGTACAGAAGTATTCAGTAGACACGTGCTGAAATTGCACTCATACAATTATAACTGTCAAGCCATCATAAGTGAAACATAGAGATTTTATCTCTAAAGCACCTATGTTCACAAAAATCATTTCTCGTGAAAATCCTATGTTCGACTGCAGTCTAAATTCTTTTGTAATCCTATGTTCGAGGCTGTTCGAGGTTGTTCGGAGCTGTTCGGGGCTAGTTCGGGGCTAGTTCGGGGCTGTTTGGGGCTATTCGGAGTTGTTCAGGCTGGTTCGTAGCCGTTCGGGGGCTGTTTCGGAGGGAGTTCACAGCTGGAGTTGTCCGTTGGGATAACAACCGTGCACTACCATTGTTCCTATTTACTAGATAAGTCTTCTTGCTCTTTTGTTGTTGAGTTTGTATGTGTTCTCTTAGTCGGGTGTTGCCATATAGGTTACATAGTATTCTAAGTTTCATCTCAAGCATTGAAATTAGACCTAGAAGTATGTCTTTCTTATGTTAAGGCCATGCTTATCTAAATTAAAAGTTACAACACCTAAGTTCAAAGTTTAAGCATCTAAGTTTGAAATCATGTTCAGTCTTGTATTTGTGTTTTTCTGGAATTTAGAGGGTGAAGTGGAGTTATGAAGATTATATAAGTCTTATGAGTTAGATATTGAGAAGACATGAACAAGAACATTAATCGTTAGAGGTTGGGGGTTCTTACCTCTAGAGCTTCAACTACTTCTTTTATGATATTCCCCTCTGCTACGCACTCCCTTCTCCTCTCCAAATTGACAGCACTTTTGTGTGAGTTAAATGAGGTGTAGTTAAGTCTAAAAATTTACTCTTTATATAGGGTAACATGAGTCTTAATTTTAACCAATGAATTCTTGTATGATGTCTTCTTCAATGGTTTTATCCTTTGGCTATTAAGTATTCTAATACTAATTGTTCTTCTTGAATGTGCAGAGCATAGATGGATGGAGTGGAGTTGAGTGAAGTGGCAGCTGCTCCTGTCCTTCTTTCTCCCAGCTGCCATCATCGAGCCAAGTGTTCTAAAGTTCTGATTGAAATTCTGATTATCCTCTTGACTTGTACTATGTATGGTTTTATTCTTTTATATGTTGGGATTATAGGTTGATGACATGTACCTCTTTATTTTTCCTTGTGTAAAGCTGCATTCATTCCCTAATTCCTATCTTTAAAATCTGATTGTACTCTCTTACAATCTGATTTTGCTACTATAATGTCTTATTCTACAGATTGTGAGATCAAATGTCAATTCACCACTTTTCCCACATTGTTTCTGTCGATGGTATTCGAAAAAGAAAGAAAGGTTTAAGTTTTATATTATGTACTGTACAATTTTTGATTGATTAACCTTACATGCTATAATATATAACAAGGATGTCATATATTGTATATAATAATAACAATAGTATCCTTAATGATTAATAATAATACTTGACTCATTTAGGTAAAATAATAATAATAAGGGTTCTTCATTGAAAGTGATGAAAATTTATCAAACATTAAATTCTCACTTATAGTGAGATTTAAATTGAACAAGTTCAATTTAAACAATGTAGGAAATTAACCCAAATATTTAGTACGAGAACATTCTAACGGAAAGAGCGGGGCATTACATATTAATTTGTGTATTTTCAAACTATTCTATTGTATATATAAGAACCAAGTCACTCTGTTTTCGATTGATCATAAAATATATATATATATATATATATATATTCTAACAAAATATAAAGTCTCCTTTTTATCTTAATTTTTGCTCAACACAGATTAAGAAAATTAATTTATGTATAATTGTTCAATTTTATACTTTTAGCCCTTATGTTTTTCCTCTCATATCTAGGGGTGAACATAGTTCGGTTTGGTTACCGAACCGAAAAAATAATGAAAAACAAAAAAAATCGAACCGAAAAATATAAAACCAAAACCGAACCGAAATAACCTTGAATCGAAAAAAATCAAACCGAAATTTTCAGTTCGGTTTCGGTTAAAAATCGAAAAACTGAAATCAGAAATATTGAATAAACAATTATTAAAAATATATTTAATAAGTAATATTTAATATATATTTATATATTTAACAAGTAATATTAATTAAATAATTATTTAATAAGTAATATTAAATAAATAATTATTAAATAATATGTTACGATTATGTTTTCGGTATTTCAATTTTTTTGATGTCAAAACCGAAACCGAACTAGAAAATTGAAATTTTTTAAAATCAAAACTGAATCGAATCGAAAAGGAAAAAAACTGAACCGAATTTATCAGTTCGGCTCGGTTCGGAGTTTTCGATTTTTTACCATTGTTTGCTCACCCCTACTCATATCTGGCCTTTGGGATTAATTAAATATGAAATTTATCGACTTACATCACGTGTACTCATCATTTGCATTTTTTTAACTGCATGAGAATTAACGATGAAGTGCTATATTTTTGGTTCTACAAAATAATGTCTAAATAAAAAAATGTATTAATACTTAAACAAATCTTCGTGCGAAAACGTTGAATTGGGGAGGTGATAAACTAGAATTTTGGTTTGCAAAATTTGCAAAATCGGACGACAAATTATCGGAGCTTGCACATTGCTCCCATTTTTCAAGAGAAACCTATTGAATTCTTCATCCATTTATTTTTTCAAAATTGGAAGAGAGTTGTTTTTTCAAATTTGGAAAAGAGTTGTTTGAACAGAAATAGTTGAAAGATTGAAGAATGGAAAAAGATGTGTGAAATTGTGGGATTGAAATATGGTATTTATAGATGGAAAAAGATTGAAGAAGGCAAAAGGGTCTCGGGCGACCCACCCTCACACTGCCACAGCGGCGCCAAACTCTCAAGACCTAGTCCAGCCTCCCACTCACCAGCCTAACCTCCCTAGTCCGTGTCCTTGCAGGGCCATACTCGCCCCGGGCGCGGTCTCCTGGGCAGCGAGGCTGTGCCAGAGAGACCCGCGTTGCGGGTGCTCTTATTCAACTACTACAACTAGCATGCTTTTATTTAGCAAAGCTAGCTAGGTCTCAAGCTTGATCGACACGTAAAGTTAAGTTCTCTGTTCTCCAATCGCATAAAGCCCCATTCTTAAAAACATTCCATATCTCTTTTATTCAAGTTAGGGAACCGCACGAAGTGGCTTAAATTTGTGTTTTCAAGACAAGTTGAGAGCTTGGAATTGCAGTTGGGATTCCAAGAACAAAATATTTGAAATTGGTCTCACCCCCAACGTTTAAACGCGAATGCAAAGTGTGTGTTGCATAACTTGAACAAGTTGACTCTTGTTTGTTGTTCATACTCGAATAAGAGTCTCAAGCGTGTGATTGATTTACTATGGGCATGTCCTCGTCTTCAAGAATTCAGAACGCAGTTAATGAGATGTGATGAGAGATTCTTGAAGCAGCAACTTAAAAGTAATGTTGAAATAGAGATGCACTAACATCTCAAAGTGTTTGAAGTATGGAGGGATAAGTGCAAGATGTACCAGCTTTCATATGAAATTGGCAAGATAACAATTGGTGCTATATACCCTATCATATGAAACTAGCAAGATGTACTAGCTTTCATATGAAACTGGCAAGATGTACGAAGTGCATGTTTGGACAAACGAAAAAGGTATTGTGAAATCTAAACTCTTAGTTTTCAAGAATAACGTGTTATAAGGTTAACGAACTAAAACCATATCGTGAAAACATGCATGTTTATGAAAATTTTATCACTTTTTATGCAAAAATGACGTGTTTATATTCAACTCTTCATATTTATATATTTATATGAACTTTGACAACGAGATTTTATTGATTTAGAATGTTAATAACACGTAGAACACACGCTTAAAAACCCTGTCGTTGAATCTTAAATAAATCTCAAAACCTAGTTGTGCTATATACACGAAGGTTGTGACACGACCGGGTTTTGCTTTGCCTAGATAATTTTGCGATCGGATTTTTGTATATTAATATTTTGATGATTTTTTATTATAAAAATATATTGTATTGTTTAGATGGACGGGTGGAAGTATATAAACGTAAAGTACAATGATTATTGGGAAGACGGTGTTTACGTCGGCTGTTACGAAAGATCCACTCCTATTTCCACAGATCCAGTCTAGCTTGAATAATTGAGATACAATATACAACAGATGTTACAAGATTCTGGGATGTTTACAAATTTCGAGATTTACTGTATATCAGCGTATAATGGAAATAAGCGTCGCTTATCTAATGATGATTCTACTTGAGCTGGATATGGCCTACGATGTGGAGAAAATTTTTGTGACGGACTACGCCGTGATCCTGAGCATAAAAAACTCTCTTTCAGCTCCTCGAACCATTTCTTCAGAACATGCATGATCCTCTTTTCAGTTTTCTCAGACGTCATCTCTGCAATCCTTTCCATCTGCTGGGGGCTAATTGTTGAGTATACCCCCTGTCTACCCTTATAACCGTTCAACGTAAAACGTGTGTCTAAGTTCTCGTTATTAAATGAGGCATATAATACGTAGTAAGCTGACCCTAGTCGAATCTCGTGGAAGACTCAGCAGGGCTTCCTAATTCAAGTGTTAGAGATTAAACATCAAAAAGTCCTAAACATTCTATCAATATTTAATCATGAAGTTAACTAAAAGTGAAAACCTATAAGTAAAATAAATAACAAGAATATGGAATAAAGGCTCTAGGGTATGAACATCCACGCTGATCATCACATACTACAGCTAATTCATGCATTCATTCGAGAATCTAGAATTCTCAAAAGCTATCTAATTACTAACTTTCACATTTATAATTAGATTGTGACTCCGACTCTCGTATTAAAGTCACACAATTAAGCATTCAAGATAACAAATGAATACTCGGTTAATACATTTCCGATTACAACCAATGTTGATTAGACTTTGATCCGATACAAGGATTATCTCTCGACCTATCCTAGTATCTACGGAATTGGAACAGTGATCAATCGTCCCAATTTAACGAGCATAATCCAAACAACAAGCATGAATAACGAGAAACATCAATGATCCATAAGAAATTCAAACCCTAGTGGAGATTAAATCTACTCAATCCATTCGTATAATCATGAAGCAAGAAATCGATAAAAGAAACTTACTACGATTACACTACTTGGATGGTGAAGTCGATCTCCACCTTAAATCCTTCTTCCAAACGTGAAATTACAGTGAAGGTATTTCCTAAGAGAATTCTAATGCTAAATGTTCGAGTTCCAATCTAAAGTCTGAGAGTGATGCTTCCAAAATGGCCTGATTTCTCTTTAAAACCCGTCGAAAAACCGCCACTTAAACGTGCCGAGCGACAGCTAAGTAGCCAGAGGCCGCTAGCTTCCCTTCGCTGGTGCACAATCTTTGCAGGCCCAGCGGCCGTTGGGTTCCCAGTGGTTGCTGGCCTGTGGTCTCTGAAATTCTAGGTCGTCTGCATTGAGCGAGCGCTAGGATTCCAGCACCTGCTGGCCCCCAGGCTCGCTTCCTTTGTGTCGTTTCTCTCCCGTGCACTCTTCGGCTCGTTCTGCTTTGCTCGACTTTGCACTCACGGCATAATTGGCACCTACTCAACTCCGATCCATCCTTTGTCTCACCATCCTACACCAAACACGTAAACCAAAGAAACGAGCGTAATACGAACTAAAACGAAATGAAAACAAAACAAACTAATTACTAGACGCAACGAAACAAAGACTAAAAACACACCAAAAACAAGATAAACAACTCCCCCATAGTTAATCATTTGTTTTTCCCCAAGGAAAATCCAATCACAAAACATCAATTCATATCAATGATCAACAGGCAATCCCAACCACCATGCATACCTTCAATACAAGACTTAGGCTAGATTCAATTCTCAATCGTATTCGGTCACTCAATAAATATGTAGTGTTGCCCGTTAATAAGTTCATCAACATGCAGACGATCATGATGTACACACATATCAAATCTCCTTATCATTTACATATCCAATTCGCCCTAAACTTTAAGCAAAATGAGCAAGTCCGCATAAGGGTATAGTCATCGGGTATAAACCTCAATGGATCACATTGAGTGCCCCGATGTGGTTTTCCATGCTCAGTATCTAGGATAAACGAAGTAGAACCCACGAACTCGACTCGTCTACTCATCCACGCCCTTCTAGCGTTTATTACTTTTCTTTTGAAGAGTTAACACTTTTATTCTTTTTTTTATAATTCAAGGAGAACCGAACACATAAACTCTAAGGACTAGTCACTCATAATCCGAATCATGATCGGTACACGCCAACTAGCTAAGAAACATGCCCCACTTAAACGTCTTAACCACACAGCATAGCCCAATAAAGAACTAAAACTAATCCAAGTCTACCACCATTCATACCACATACCGAGGCTCAAGTGTTAACAATCAATACTCATCAACACAAAGTAATCAAACAAGAAAGATAACGTACAAGTGATCAAGATAGGGGAAGCAAAAGATAATAACAAAAGACTCAACAAAAGGAACAAAAACATGCAAGAAAGCAAACTAACCCCCCCACACTTAAATCCTACTACGCCCTCATAATAAGGAGTTAAAGAGAAAGAGAGAAAGAAAACTTCTCTAACGACAAATCAAACCGATAACAAACCCAAGAATCTTCTGACTCCAAAGATTGGTACCTGCATACACAAAACAAAGAACAAGCAAGCATAAAATTGAACGAAATAAATAAATAAAACAAAAAGGAAAAGAAAAAGAAAAATAAAAAGAAACAAAGTACTAATACGTCGAATCATGTGGATCCTGATACTCGGATGATGGAGGAGGCTGAGGATGGAGTCCTGTCCATCTAGCCCACTATTCCTCGAGCGATATGACACGTGTGTCGATGTACTAGATACGGTTGTCCATGGATTGGTCACGATTATCGATGGAGCTGAGGATGGTGTTTTGGGTACCCAACCGAGCAAAGATGTTGGTTTGGAAAGTGTTGAAATCCTCGCTTGAGAGATACTCAGACCCGTATCCACTGCCTGAGCCGCTTGTAAATCCGCTGTGATGGTATGCAGCTCGAGGTACCCTCCAGACTGATGACCCTAAAATACTGGCTCCTCCATCTCGGTATCACCACTGCTAGGAGCCTCTTTATTGGTGGGGGCGGCCTAAGTGGATGTACCAGCTCCTCCAGCTCTCTCTAGCGCCGCCTCTCGTTCTAGGTGACGGCAGACAGACTCTCTTTGTTCTTAAGGAACAAATGAGCTCTCTGTAGCCGCCAGGAGGCCGTTGTTCTTTAGGGTATCGGCACTCAGGCCAATTCTCTCCATATTGTCGAAGGATATAGGTACCTGCAAACCAAAATGCATAGCCAAATGGTACGGAATATAGGCCAATGCGGGGTGAGTCTTTTTTTCTATACATGATGCCCTCAATTTGGGCCCAGATGAAGGATGAAATACACACTTTCCGGCCCTTCTTGGCAGCACATAAAAGAAAACACTAGTTGGTATTGACCTTGTTGGCCTGCTCTTTTCCCGACACATTATAAGCTATAAACTTATGTAAAAAAAAATGGCGTAAATTAAATGTTGATTGCCAATCACAAATCTTGAATCCCTAATTGATCCTCTTGCCATGTAGAGAAAGATTGACGAGATTTCCTAGATTATGGTAACAAATGGCTGATTGATCTCTTTCCTTCTTTAAGCTCTGATTGGTTCTCCTTCCTTCCTTGAGAATTCTAGTGACGTGGTATAAGGTGGGATTCTCTCTAAGTTCATTGGGTGACTGTCGGTAGCTCAGTCGTTATCGCTCCGGCAAGATAAATTTATAAACCAATACTTCTCACTAGGTTCCGCTAGAGGTAAGTACATGGTCGATCCCACAGGGAGTTGGTGGATTCCTCTCTCGATGTCACACTTTGGGGTTTTCATTCGGGTCTTGCCTTGGGCAAGAGGTGTAACCAAGCAGAATAGTAAAAGCTGTAAAAGTAAATAACTGAAAAGAAAACACTAAAAGAGTTAAATGAGAAAGTAACTTGACTTGGGTTAGAACCTTGAGTCTTGACTTATGTCTTGATCATTGGTGCAAAGTTGTTCGTTGTCTCGCCATGTCATTGGTTAAGGGTGAGCGTAAGAATGAAGTTTTACTCCTCTCACCCAAATGCATCACTCAAGCAGCCCCCTTTTTAATCGTCATGTAGCCACTCAAGCCCCGCCCAGCACACCTTTTCAGCCCAGAAGATAAGGGTTACTCACTCCCTATCCCCCTTGCCCAAGATTGCTCCTGGACCAAGCTTACCCTGATGTACCTTAATAGGCATTTGCGGGGAACACAAAAACCATGTGCACACGAGGTCAATTATACATGACAAGTTAACCTCGATCGAATCTCGATAGAAAGCTTCACAGGGCGATTCTAATCCGAAGTGTTATTAAAACAAATGAAAGTAAATCATAAACACTCTAAATCAATAATAAGCAGGGGAAATAAGAAATAAAATAAATAAACAAAATAAAAAAAAGTGGGATTCCGGATTTAAGGACCTATAGTTAAGAAAATATAAAATCAATTAAATCAAACTCCTAAACTCATGCTATTGTTCATTCATTATGGGCTTCTTAATAGTTAGTTTAATTAATCACTTACGTATTCTTAATTGGACAATAATCACGACTCACGTATTAAATTACCATAAGAAGAATTTCTCAATTAAAAGCAATTCGCAATTAATAAATGATTTCCTATAGTTTCTTAATTACTAACTTACGTATTTGATAATTAAGTCACAATTCTAACTTACGTATTCGAATCACACAATATGAAAATCATAAATAAATAATGAATATAATTCCTATGTCTCCGATTTGGAATTATTAATCATTTAACATAAGTTCTATATTGGAATCACATATCGATCTTAACCAATAAACAATTAATCAAAAATGGTGGCCAATTCACTCAATTAAACAAGCACAAGTTAAATTACGGAACATGAATCAATAACAAGCAATAATCAATCAAGGATTTCTAAAACCCTTGGTAGAGTAAGACAATCAATCCATAGAACAATAAATAACAAGAATTATAACATGCTTACTAGATAAAATCTTGGATTGAGCGTCAAAACTCCCCTCAATCCTTTGTCCTAAAGGGAAATTACAAGCAAATCAACTAAAAATAATGTATCTAGGGTTTTTGGAGAGAAAATATGAACTAGGGATCATAAAATACGTCTAAAACGAGGGTTTAAATAACAAATCCGCGTCTAAAAATTGCGCCCAGCGCCCGCAGAGAGTCCAGCGGGTGCTGGGCTGTAGCTGATGCTGGACCCATCGCTCTGTCCTCAGCGTGCCACAGCCCCAGCGGGCACAGGGGGCCTAGCCGGCGCTCGCGGGGTGGCTCGTGCAGCCTTGTGCCGCATCCCGGACCTTCTTCACACCCTCAGCTCATCTTCGGCTCATCTGTTACACTTCCTCGCAAAAAACTTCGTCTACACGACTCCATTTCGCGTTATTTTTCACACCAAATAACCTACACACAATATTTGAAACCCAACATAAAAATGAACGAAACAAAGATAAAATGAACTAAAATGAGACTCGAAAATACGATTAAAAACACGATGAAAACATACCAAACAATTACCGTGCCTAAAAGAAGTGCCTCATCTTAGTTGGGAAGGAGAGAGTAACTTGAACATATATGTAACATCTTAATAAAGCACAATTCTAAACTTAATGCAAAACTTGACATTATAATAATGCAAATTTTAGATTATGGATCAAATGGGAGAGGCATGTTGACATAAATTAAAAGAGACACTAATTAGGATGTGGGTGAGTGAGAAAGATATGGGTAGATAAATCAACATATATATAAATACAAATCAATTAATTAAAGAGATAATAATAATAATTAGGAAGTGGGGTGGGGAAATGAATAGCCTCTCCCACCCCTCACAACCAAGATATATATATATCTATATATATGTGTGTGTGGTTCGGATGAGAATAGCCTATAAGATAAGAAATAAGAATGAATAAGAGCTATAGATTTTAAAAATGTATACATCCAGATTTGATGCAATAAAGGAAATAATAGAATTATGCAGAAATTTTATATTAACAATAAGGGTAAAATACATTTTACCATATTTATTATATCCCTAATTTTTGCTTTTCAAAAGACTTTCCTATCATGATATGTTATATATTTTATACGGTGATATGCACATAATTTTATCTTATAAATATATAACTATGTGGTGGAAGTAAAGGTTGATGATAACTCTATGCAACAATATAAACTAATATTAATTTCCAATTAAGAGAAGATACTATTTTTATGCATATTGATGAGAAATCTATTCAACAATATAAATATGGAATAATTATTTTACTGAGTTTTGTAAGAAAACATAGTTTCTTCAATAATTTGGATGATTTTTTGATTAATAATGGAAAAATTATTGTGCATTTATATGAAGCTAATTTTATAATAAATTCGTAGTAAAGTGTTTATGCATTTTAATATATATTGATCGGGCCACTCTATTTCTTAGATTTTTTATGCATAATTTATGTAATACTAATGCATATAAAGAAATAAATCCATGCGGTTGTTTTAAATTGTTAATGTTACAGAAATAATATTGCATCAATATTCAATCTTTAAAAAACATACTATTAAATTAAATTTAAATATTCAATCTTTTAATGATCAACCTATGTCTTTAATATGAAATGTTCGTGTTACATTATTAACTTGAAATTTGATCAATGTCATCGTATAAGATTAAGTTTAATATTTTTTTGTTATTTAATATAATACACGTCTTCATCTTAACGTCGTTGACAAATTATTATTAAACATGTTGAATATGCATGTCATTTGGAAACAATTGTATATTAAGTATTTTTATAAATTTTGTTGTTGCTACAATATTTTCTTGTTATTTAATATAATACACGTTTTCATCTTAATTTGCATAAGAAGTAATGTATTGATGCATAATTTCAACTTTATTATGCATAATGAACAGTAAAATGTTGCATTGTGTGATGTTAAATTCAAATGCATAACTATGCATTATGTGTAATTTGATAATGCATTATGTATATATGCTATAATGCACAATTATTATAATGTGATGCATTATGCAAAAGAGATCAAAATAAACTAACATTTTGAGTATATAAAAAAGCTTCTCTATAAACATGCATGTCAAATGTTGATGCACGATAACTAATGAAGTGATGCATGGAAATGCATATTTTATGCATTTCAATGAATTCAATTTGATTAGATTATGTACTTTTTTAAATTCGGGTTAACCATCTTTCAATTATTATTTATTCAATGCATGTCGATTTGGATTTCTTCCCTTACTATGATTAATTGTTCAATGATTAGGAATTATTCTATCCTAACTGAAGTTTATAAAATTATTCTTTTAGTCCCTAATAAGTACTTATAATAACAATAAAAATACATATGATGCATTAACATGCAATGTAGCAAATCATTTCGAATTAGTGCTTAACAAATGAAAAGGAAAAGAGGGTTAGTAGATGTTTATGTGTAATGCATAATATTAATTTAAAATTTTGATAGATCATAACATTATATATAGTGAATGACTTTCTATATAATTTTCAGTTAGTGTGTGTTATTTTCATCTAGCGCATGATCCAAAATAATGTATATTATAATTTGTTATAATTTAAAGTAATATTGAAATAAAATTATCATAATTTATTTTTTAATTTAAATTTTTTTATTTTTTTTTGTAAAATAATATTTATATTACTTTGTATATTATGTTTATTTTTATGCATTTCGAGCTGCACTAAATAGAAAATTGAGTTTTGTACAAATATTATATTGTTGAAAATAATTTAATAATAAATTTTTAATAAATAGCTTAGATATAAGTGATGGATTCTTACTAAAAGTCCGTCCAATTTTATTGAAAACTTATATAGAATATATATAGGATGATTTTAATGAAAACCGATTGTGTTAACTAAAAATAAATCTGAATTTTCCATATTTTTCATCCAATGGATATAATTAAACTACACCCTAATCAATAAACCATAGTTAAAAAGAATAACAAATTCTCTGTTTTTAGGGAGAAAATATTTTAAATAAGATATATACAAAAATTATCTTTTAATCTGTACCCGTTGATCTATACCAAGATTTATTTTTAGTTAACTCATACAAAACCATTTTTATTTGATCTGGAGCGTCTATTTGAGTGAATCTAATGGCGACAATTAATTCTTTAATTATCTCCTTAATTTTTTTTTATTTCATATTGCATTGTGAAAATACAATGCAACAAGGATAAAATCGGTACTTATCCTATTGAGCGATTTTCGTAGATATTTAAATTGATATGAATCTCATAAATTACGCAACTGCAATGAGGAAAAAGAAAACCGCCCTTTGTTTATTGTTGCACCGTACAGTCACATAATTTGCATTAGTATATATGTAGTGTTGCATTGTATAGTTACGCAATTTGCATTATACATATATATAGTGTACTGCCATTTAATTTTTGGCAGTTGTAGAAATTTATGGATGACATAATCTTCCAAAAATATGTGAAAAATTACACCTAATTTGGAATTATGAGAAATTTACATTATATATTGATGCATTAGAGTCTGTAGAAATTATAAATTGGTTGGGACTGAAACATTGCATTTTAATATAAATGACAATGCAACTCACATATATGTGTGGTGCAACATAATTTTATTAAACAGTAAAATGAAATAACATTGCAATTTACATGTATATCTGTCACATCCCCATTTCACTTCTCTAAGTAAAATCGAGGAAAACGTGACTAACCGGGAAAAACCGATAGCGAAACGCAACGAAAACGTTGATAAAAAGATATAACGTGAAACGCACATCAAAGAGGAAGATTTTGATAGAGTTGTGAGACCGAAGTCCAATACATCAACGAAAACTTAACGTTCGAAATCATCAGGGATTTAAAACAACGTCAAGAAAATACGGAAACAAGTACAGGTCTGAACTACATAGTTCGAAAGCAAGATAGATAGCTAAAAAGTTCTTGGATCTAAAACAAAAGTCTGGCAGCGGAAATTGGATCCATATCTAGATTTACATGTATGACGACATATAAATCACCGAGAGTAATACAACAAGAGTTTGACAAAAACCACTGCCGAGCCTTCCACTTCGTCATCACGACTTAACCTGCACATTTATAAATATATGCAGGGCTGAGTACGAAAGTACTCAGTAAACACATGCCGAAATCACATTCGTACTGATATAATTGCAATTTCCGTAATACAGTGCAACATAGGGAATTTTGTCACTAAAGAACCTATGTTCACTAAAATTCTTTTTGGGATCTTAAAAGTTCGACTGCGCAGTCTAAGTTCTGGAGTAATCAAACATATCTGTAATTCTGTGTGTCGGGAAAGTGGCCACTTTCCGCGAACACTGAACCGGCCAACCCGCTAAGATGACTCACGGTTCTGGTGTACACTAACCTTAAAAGATATAAATCTTTAAAGGTCCGAAATCGATTAAATTGTTCAACAGATACGCATCATACCAAAATACGAAATATTTTCGACAATGCAATACTTCATAACTTTTAAAATTCTAGAGCATTTCTAAGTGAAAATCATACTTTGGTACAACGCATGCGATTTTATTTGTAAAAGAAAGCCTATCTGATGTGCTTCCTCGTCTAACGAAAGTCTGGTGCAAATCGACTGGAATTTCCTTTCGCCGCACCTTAATCGTAATCAAGAGGGAAAATACTCATCGTGAGTATTAATTGACGTATCTAATTAAAATGAAATAATATGCTATTATTTCATGAATTATTCTAATTATTACTCGATTGAAAATCGAGTCCTTAGTAGTTAATGCAACTATCATCATTAAAGAGTTCTAATAATTATCTAATTATTGAATCTCCCTAATATATATTCTAAGTCATTAAGAATATTATTACAAAATTTATAATAAATGGATCTAAATTATTGGATTAAATCTAATTATTTATAACTAATCCTTTTAATTTCTAATTAAATCTAAGGGTGAATTTTATTAAACCAATTTTTGGGATAACTAATCCATTTTTAGTTTTCAAACTGGGCCCACTATTCAATACTAAGAGGTCCATAATTAATTAAAATCGAGTCCAATAACTCATCAAATAAATCAGTCCAATAGGGTTTAATTGTTGGCCCAGTTGTTTTATTACTATGGCCCATTCGATTATTCTCCTTCAGCCCACAAATTTTATTCCTTTGTCCCATTCATCTATTCTCGCCCCATACATCTAACAAGTCTAACACATCTAACCCTAACACTCTAGACACCATCAGTAGTTTCACTCCTAGACCTCTTTCCCATCGTAGAACCAAACACCGCCTCCATCTCCCTCGCTATCCCTCTTTCGGTTCTCTCTATTACCTGCCTTGATCTTTTCTCTACTCTAGCTCATCGACTCCTCCCTGCTCTCGCTTCGATTTCTTCCTCAACGAGGAACTCGTCGTCGTTCCATAGAAACAGCAATGGCGTCGTTTCTTCTCTCATCTGGCCCTCCTCCAGGTACCTCTCCTTCCCCTTCTCAATCCCTTTAATTCATCTTCGTTCCTGTATGCTTCTTATTCCAGATTTTAAGTCTTAATCTATAAAATCCAAGCTTCTAATTCCCAATCTTCATATTACACTTCTGTATGTGTAAGTCTAGAATTTTTCGTCAGAAATTGTTTCTAACTTCTTAAATCCTTACTTTCTGCTCTCTATCTCGATCTACAGCGGGGTAATTTAACGGTGGGGTGCGTTGAGGAGTTGATCGAGGTTTTAGAAGTTTCAATTGTTTGGGTTTGGAAGGTAAGGGATTTGTTTCTGCATGTTTAGATTTTTAGGTTTCTCTTCTGAAATTGCTTCTAACCCCTCTTAGTTCCTTACTCTCTGTTCTTATAATTCGGTTCATACTGTGTTGCATGTTCTTCTCCTCTTGTTTTGGGTTTCAAAAATTTGGTAGGCTCTGTTGTCAAATTTTGGGGTTAACACTGGGAATTCTTGTATTTGAGATTTTTAAGGTTTTAGTTTTTTCTATATGATTAAACTTTCCTTTCAGTTCTGATTCAACCAAGTTTCGCCAGATTATAGCTTTACTCTGCATCTATTCTGGCTTCTTCTTGTTATTATGGTTTGGGAAAAGAATGAATGGAAGAAGCTTCAGTTTGGTTAAGATTTTCATGTTTTGAATTGTTTAATTAATTCTGACTCTGGTTCTGATCTTATACTTTCTGAGGAAATATACATGTATTGGTGGCTGGTCTGCTTTTGATTTCCCGTGGGATGGTTTCTGAAGTTTGCTGCGGTGAGGTAAATTTCTGTATTGTTAATATCTGATATTAATATCTTTTGAGTTGGATTTTATTCGGGAGGTTAAAATGTAAAGATTTGGTTCTGGAGGTTTGAATAAACTAAACATAATTTCAGTTCAAAAAAAAAATCAGAAACTATATATAACAGTGTTTATACGTTTTGTTCTTAAAACAGCATGTTCTGAAATCTAAAAGTTGTTTTCTAAACATAAGGGTCTAATTAAGCTTCTCAGTCTGTTAACTAAAGACTTATAAACTGAAATTTTACAGATACAGTTTTCTATGTTCTGTAATCTTCTAACAGGGAACACATGTTATATTTGCCATATCAAGAATTAGTAACGCTGTTCTATCTTCACAAAACAGAGTCATGCACATAAAAATTTTAATGCTTGCAACTTATTACTGAGCACTTAACATTCACTAAGTTTTCCTCAGTATACTGCTGGAAGAAGACAGTATGCTCACCTAAAAAAACAAACCAGTTTAAGGTCTCAGAATTTAAATCTTAGCTTCTCCAGTGTCTTAACAATTTTTCAGGTTAGGCATAAAATCCCATTTTACCTTCTAACTCTTAAATATAAGTAAGAGAGCTTACTTTTTCTCTAGGATCTGGCTAAGAAATCTCCAAGCTTTCCTCTGAGAAGAAAAGAATAAAACCGATTTAAGCAAAAGCTAAAACCTATAAAAATCTGAATGCTTAACACCTTTAGTTACCTTAGGGCTCCTTAGAAATCTTGGGGTTGAGGATATCTTGAGATGCTTCTCAACTTGGGTTGGAAATGGCTAAGAAACTCTGCTGGGGGTGAGTACTGCTGCGTGGATAAAGGAAGTGAACTGAGTGTTGAGGTAATATATGTGGGAGAGTGTTTTCTTCTTTTGGGTTGGTTTGCAACGTAGATGCTCTTGTAAGTTAGAGATGTGTTTAGCTTCTGTAGTATAAGCAGCAGAACTGCTGTTCTCTATCATATAAGTCCCCTAAATTACTCACTCTATCCATCTATAATACAGCTATAAACTCAAGTGGCCTTGCTATGTTCTGATTTTCATTGACTTCTGAGTATCTATTTATGAGATGATATCTTTGGTGCAGGTATGAATCTGGAAGAGTTGAAGAGTGTAGCTCGACTGCTGCTTTGTTTCTTTCTTCTTCCTTGCCTTTACTCTATTCTGCTTTTCTCTTTTCTTGCATAAGTATGATGTAACATAATAGATAGTCAAGGGTGCAGCCTAGCTAGTTCTCCCATTACTTCTTGGAGAACAAATCTATCGGCAGATTTGTTGTTGTTGTTGTTCCTTTCTTTTACCTAGTAACTCTAGATGCATACTACGTCTTTACTATTTCTACTGCACATTGATTACAGGTTGGAACAAAAATTCCTAATCTGTAAATATATATAGATACACGTATTTTTCTATTTCAAGGGAATTTGCATTTTAGTAACCTGATTCATAAAGCAATTAAAGACATTCTATATCATGCCATTGATTTCATTTCAATTCTCCAAATATAACTAAAGTTCATATAATCATTATCGAAACCTTAATAATCAAAATACCAATCTTATAAGTATACAACTTCACTTGTACTAATATAATCAACTAATTAATAATAACACAACCCCTAATCTTTTCATATATCGCTTCTTGATTAATGCTAAACATATATCCTCTATAGTATATAATCACACTACTAATTTGTTTATGCCTCTTCTAGATAATTTAATTATCTTATAGAACTCCAACTGACGATCTTGCACTGAAACTATATATTTAGTATGCCTCTGTAATTAATCACATCATCTAACAAGCTAGCATATTGTCTATTATTACACAAAGACTATAAGGTACACAAAAACAATTGCTACTAAAATCAATTAGTAAAATCGACATTTTAATAAATACAACAGAATTTTATTATCGCGATTTCTGATACACGATAATTAGAAAAAATTTTACGGGTCATTACAATATCAATGTAATACACGTGTATATGTGGTGCAACGTAAAGAATGCGACAACAGTCAATTTTGCAACATATAAACAATGCAAAAATTTAAATATTTAAGTGCAAAAATGTAATATGTGTGATGCAAACAATGCAACTTATAAATGATGCGAGTGTGTGAGTTTCTCTCATGGCGGCCCCACCTCCCCCTCTGTTGCCAATCACCTCGGCCACTAGGGTTTACTCCAAACAAACTCCCAAAAATATACAAATCCTCCGTCAAAGAATTATCTCCCCATCGCTCCCTCCCCTAAACTTACATCGATCAAATCCCCTACGATAATGATTGCCACATTCCGCCGTCGGGGCACGTCCGCAAGGAAATTGCCGCCAAGTTTGAGGTGAAGCGGCGAAGGCGGTGCTTCCGTTGCTCCCTCGCCCTCCCCATCTTCCACCAAGGATTGTGATTGACAAACTTAACCATCGCTTCACAAAGAAGAAACGACGGCTGACTACGGAGCAAGTCCGATTTTTGGAGAATCATCACCTATAAGAAAGCCTATGTGAAGCTATCAACGAAGGATTTGAAAAACACCCACACTTTTTTCTTGTCAAACTTGGCTCCTTTCGGGGCGTGAAAGCTATTGATGAGGTAGGCAATGACAGTTCTACATGGATAGGTCAATTTGTATTTCAAGATCATCAAACATCCGAGGATAACGATTGAGAATAGACCCACGAAGCTCACAAGGAAGAGGAAAACAGTGATCCACCCCAGAGATAGAGACTTGGAGTTACAAGTGTTTCTTGACTCCTCTTGAGATATGATGAATGGACTCGTCCCCATAATACATCTCAATTTTCTTAAAAATTGATTAGAACACTCTTTGAATTAATTTCATATCTCATGCTTCATATTCTAGCATAATTGCTCTTGAATTAGCATAATTTACTCATTTTACTCTTATACAATAAATCCGAGCTATCAAATGACTATTTATATAAGTGAGAAATTATTTTAGATATTTCTCATGTTCTAAATCATTCTCATACGCGGTAGAACTTTATATTCATCTACTATATTTTGGATAATTCTAACATAATCTACAATATTCTAAAAATGTATCACAACAATTGCTAATGATAAAATAAAAATAATTTCATAAAATATATAAATTGATTAAATAATAAATATAGTATTTATAAATAGAATTGAAGAAAATTAATTATTGATAATACGAAGAAAAAAAATAAAAAAAAATAAAAATATACTAAAAAAGAAACATGTGTGGGGAAGTTGCATGTTTTGTTGTTCGTAGAATAAAATAAATAGAATAACAACATTCAAAACTGGAGTGGATTGCGGTTCATAATCATAAACGACGATACAATTCGTCTCTCCACAAATGGATTAGCAAAGGAGATGGTATGAAATTAATTACACAATTTAGTTTCTCCTACGTGATATTTGAATTAGAACTGCATGTTTTATTTGAAATACTAGACATGTGGATCGTTTGGGTTCCTTCAGATCTCTTTCCATATTTTGCAGATGGAAAGTCTAGGCCCCCACGCCTCCGCTTCTTGCCCTTCATCTTCCTTATCTCTATTTGTTGCTTCCTCCTTCTCTGTCTTAGTCAAGTAATTTGTTGGGAACCCCATGAATTTATTTAAGTTTTGATGATGATTATCGAAACAACACTTAGTTAATATAAGATCTTTTAAACCAAGTGATCAATATCATCTTTTAGAGAACAACTCGTTTATAAAAGGAGCAGATCGTTAGCTATACGATCTGTATTATTCTTATGAGTTTTCTTGGACATATTAATTACTATAATGACGGGTATAAGTTTATTTTAATAGTTAGCTAAAATCTAAAGGAACAGATCGATGTTAAACAATATGTCCATATTTAGTAGCTAGTTGTACTTTCTTGTTTAGACTGCCTGTCATGGTTTAGACTTAGCATTTTTCTAAGTATAGATTTTATCAGATCGATGATGTAAAAAGAAAGTTTGTAGTTTCAAACTTACATTTAGGAACGATATGTTTATCTAGTTCTTTAAGAACAGTTAGATAGTTTGTAAAATAACTGGTGGATAGAAAAACCACATGTCCTATAGAACTAACTGCTCTTTGATATAGGATCAACGAAGACTTGAGATATCTCGAATAAACGATTATGGAACAAACAGATTATTTATTTCACTGCAACAGCACGTTGTGTCACAACAACAGATTGTTGTTGAAACGACCTGTCCCCATGTAATCTCGTTGTATGACTCAAGATGTTCTCAGAAATTAAGGAGAATAATCAAAGTATTAATTTGGTCTCAAACAAATTAATACTTGATTGGATAGCTCGAAGGACATATCGTAGGAATCTGTTCCACACAATAACTATGGTGGGGTGCCGACATACATAAATTTGTCATAAGTTAACCACTCAGTGTATTGTCACATCAAAGAGAATATTTTAAGAATGAAGTACAAGAATATCAAAGTAGAAGTACGAAAGATCGTTACTTTTAGGGCAACAACACTGGGAAATTGCATGAAATGTTGGACAAGAAGCATTGCAGTATGCGCGTGTAACATCCACCATGTCATGCATTTAATGTTGTCATTAATGCATGAAGAAGGACTTATCTCTCTCTAACGGATAGTTCCAACAATGGTGCTATATATGCCACCTTCATTTCCAGGAACAAGTACGAGAATTCAACGATTTACATTACGATTACTTTGCTCAAAATCCTTCAAGCTTTCAACGATCAAAAACACTCCAACCAGCCCAAAATTCTCTGAGTGTTCTACTGTTGCTTGAGGCTTTGCGTTTTTGGAAAATCTATTTTCACAACCAAATTTTAAGATCTAGTTTAGATCAAAGTAAAGTTATTTCTTAGATTGTAGTCTTCAATCTTCGAAAGAAGAAGTGTAATCACAAAGATAAAATCTAGTTTGATTTGTCTTTGTGGCTCGTACTCAACGAGTAAAAATAAAGGAGAACTTTAGTGGATTATCGATCTAGTTCTTGATCGAGCCATGGATTTAGGAATAGTTTATCCCGAACCACGTTAACTATTTGTGTTCTTTATATTTCTTGTTTACTTTGTTTATTCATCTTCTTCATATCATTCTCTTAAATCAACTTGCTAAGATATTGAGTTAGAAAATTGTTTTCACAATAAAAAGAGCATTAACCACCAATCTTCCGCACATAACTTATTAAGTGTCCTTAAGCCTTGTATATTTTAAACCGAGAAAATGCTAAAAATTTAAATTGGTGTATTCCCACCCCCCTCCCCCCAATACACCAATATTGCTCTTTTGGGACCAACAAGTGGTATCAAAGCAGTGGTCCAGTTTGACCATTGTTTCTGTTTCACAAGCTAAATCATTGTATGGTCATCTTGGATAAATTTAGGAAAACGTTTTCATTCATAGCACGTGCATTTTTCTAACTTTCTACTTGAGTTATGGAAGGTCAACTAGTTCGCACACGTGAGAATTTTTCCATTGCTGGATACGATGACTAGAGATTCAAAATCGAGATGTGCTTGAGAGCTTAACACATTAAAATGTGGAAAGTCATCACCGATGGTCCAATAAATATCATGCACAAATCTACCTTAGAGATCAAAGATGGTACTGGCCCAACTCCCACAACCAAGATAGTTGAAAAGAAAAAGGACATGGATGAGTAGGCCGAAGAAAGAAAGGAGGCTGGACTTGACGACTTTGCTAAATGTCTCATTTCTAGCACGGTAAGGGGCATCTATCTTGCCAAGATTCGACATCTCCAAACTACAAATGAGATGTGGGATGTACTCAAGGAGATAAGCTTGGGATCCGACGTGATACAAGAAAACAAGTTGTTCATAGATTGTAATAGATTTGAGGAGTTCAAGATGAAGCCTAGAGCAACTGTAGCCCGAATGAAGCACATGTTTACTGAAGTGGTCATCGAAATTGTCATGATAGACAAAAAAAAATATTCTTAACATGAGAAGTATTTGAAAGTCATCCGAGCTCTACCTGCGAGCTGGGAAATCTACTCCGCCATGCATCCCATGATGTCAGAGTTTAATTCTCTAACCACTGAATCTCTTTTTGATTTACTAACTGACAATGAGTACGAAATTAGTCGTATTCATAGCTCATCTAATCCATCTTCTAGTAAGTCATCTACTGCAGGTAACAAAGATAAAGAGGTGGCGTTTAAAGCAAAAACTAAGGATGTTGCAAAACCAACTACAAGTGTCAAAGTCAAGGAGTTATCTAGTTCAGATGATGAGAATTATCCAACGAAGAATTACTTCGAGGAATATTTTCTCATGGCTAAAAGTTTTCAACGAATGGAAGTGAGAGCAAACAAATACAAAAGACTCTACAATGATAACAACAGAAACTTCAGGGTGAAAGATCGATCCGTTGATCGACCTGATCGTAAGAATGAGGTATAATCAACTTTAACAATTAAAAGTGACATCGCTGAATTTTCTTGTTTCAAGTGTGGGAGAAACGGACTGTCCTGATATCTCCAAAGTAGAAAGAGAGGAGATTAGAGCCAAACAAGATAAAAAATTAAAAGAGCAACGAAAAGACATGCTAGCTGAAGAGAAGGCGTTCGAAAATGATGACGCATTTGTCGCTCTTGACAATGAAGAAGATGAATGAGATGAATGTTTCATGAGACATGACAATGGACACTATCTCAACAACCCCGAGGTAAAATCTCAAATTTCTGATTCTTCTAATCCACATGTGCTTGCTTCTAGTGAAGAAGAAGAAGAAGACATTTCCATGGACAACTTCGCAATGCTCATGGAAGATCATGTTAGATTGAACAAGATGTTCAAGCATGCGATCAAAGAAAATGCAAAGATGACAACCACCATCCAAGAGATGAAGAACATCAGCAGCTCGTTCACAGATAGAGAGAATGAGCTGATGGCACAACTCAAAAGCAAGTGTGATGAGATTTATGCACTCAACGCAAAAATCTCTGACTTGATTGACCGGGAAGCTTCTGCAACCAACAAGTTTAAAAACCTTGGTGCAAATATGAATCATTCAATGCACAAGAAGGAGTACATAATACAGATGATCAACGATATGCAACGGAAGGCATTAGATCGTAGTTGTCTTGGTTTTGCAGGACTTGAAAAATGACCTCCTTCAAGTAAATTTGTAAAGGAGAGAGATAAACTCGAAGATAAGGTGGTCAAGCTCAACAACAACCCAAGACAGCCACAAGCAATCTTGGTAAAACAACAGCCCAATCAACCACAATCTACCAATTCACAAAAGAAATTCACAGTACATGGAATTGGGTATCAACAAGGCAAACCACCTGCTTATCAACATCAGAAACCAGCTGTTGCAACTCAATAGCGACCTGCTCCCCAACACAATAGAAATCAGCACCCATCTGCTCCACAAAAGCAAAAGTTCTTCAAACCATCTGCTCCCAAGAAGCATATCATACCATCACAACCATCTGTTAAACGGAAACAGATCGTCTACATAGACTTCAGCAACAAATAGATCAGGCCGTCTCAAGAATGTTTCCATAATTAAACAAATTAGGGTTCCAAAAGGAACTTTTTCTACTGACAAAGTGAAAGGTAGCTGAGTAATTTTTCGTTGCAGGATAGGAGATCGATAAGAAGAAAACATGCAGCTCGGCGCGCGGTGTGGGTACTTGATAGCGGATGCTCAAGACATATGACGTGCAACAAAGACTTACTTATCAACTACAAGGAGTGCGTTGGACCATTATTAATCTTTGGAGGAGATTCTAAAGGTTATACAAAAGGTTATGGCGACCTCCAAGTTGGTAACACTACTATCATTAACGTCTCATATGTAGAGGGATTAAATCATAATCTATTTTTAATTAGCCAATTTTGTGATAATAACAAGAGAGTAGAATTTACAACTAACAAGTGTCTAGTGAGAAATATGGAAGGAGAAGAAGTTCTTCTTACCAGGATTTTGCAGGACATGTTATACATCGTACAATGGGATGAATAGATCGATATCTGTTTCGTGACAAATTCCAACACGGAGACCAGCTGGTTATGGCACAAATGTATAAGCCATCTAAATTTCAAATCCATAAACAACCTGGTAAAGAACAAGCTAGTTGAAGGATTGCCAGATCAAATGTTCGACAAAGATCACGTATGTGAAGCATGTCAAGCGGGAAAACAAACTAGAGCTTCATTCTCTACAAAGACAGCTCACTCAACGTCAAGAACATTGGAGCTTCTCCACCCCGACCTCTATGGACCAATGTCTCCTTTAAGTGTTAACGGTAGAAAATATACTCTCGTAATTGTAGATGATTTTTCTAGATTTACGTAGGTATTTTTCATGTTTAAGAAAAAGGAAACCTTACTTGATCTACTCAACAAGCTATCCAACCAAAAAGGAACCTCCATCATCACCATTCAATCAAATCGTGGAACGGAGTTCATCAACCATATGATCGAAACCTACTGCTCAAATATGAGGATTCAACATCAAACTTCATCAGCTCGTACACCACAACAAAATAGAATAGTGGAACGATGCAATAGATCAATGAAGGAAGCAACTCGTACGATTCTCAACGAGATCAACCTTCCCAAGAAGTTCTGGGCAGAAGCCATCAACACGGCATGTTATACACATAATCGGTCTGTGATAACTCTACGCCATGGGAAGACTCCATACGAGCTGTGGAATAATAGGAAGCCTTGCATCAAATATTTTCGTTCATTTGGTTGTAAGTGTTGCATTCACAATAATGGTAAGATACAATTAAAAATATTTGATAGCAAAGTTGATCAAAGAATTTTCTTAGAATATTCCGACATCAGCAAAGCATATCGTGTTTTTAATAAACGAACTCCTGTTGTGGAGGTAACACCTCATGTGGTATTTGATGAATCTACTTTTGAGGTTTTAGATACAGGTTGTCCCTCTTCTTCAAATGATGAAAACTCAGCAACCAAGTTGAGAAACTCTACAGATCGACTCATCGAAGATATTCTATTATGGAGTCTAAAAAACAAAGAAGGAGAAGAAGTTGATCAACCTGTTGTAGAGGCAACACAACAAGGTGGAACAGATCGAGGGGGAACAAAAAGTGATGATGATTCTCAACTACCTATTGAAGAACCACCTGTCCCTCAATCTGCTCCAATTCAAGATCAACAATCATTTCTCCATGATATAAGTAGCGACCTCTCTAACCTAGATATTAATGATGAAAATTCTTTTAATGTTTCATCCACAGATCATCCTGAGTTCGAGGATCCACCTACTGTCGTTAGCTCAGTCGTTATCGCTCCGGCACGATAAATTTATAAACCAATACTTCTCACTAGGTTCCGCTAATAATAAGTACATGGTTGATCTCATAGGGAGTTGGTGGATTCCTTTCTCGATGTCACAATTTGGAGTTTTGATTCGGGTCTTTCCTTGGGCAAGAGGTGTAACCAAGAAGAATAGTAAAAGCTGTAAAAGTAAATAACTGAAATGAAAACAGAGAGTTAAATGAGAAAGTAACTTGACTTGGGTTAGAATCTTTGAGTCTTGACTTATGTCTTGATCATCGGTGTAAAGTTGTTCGTTGTCTCGGCATGTCATCGGTTAAGGGCGAGTGTAAGAATGGGGTTTTACTCCTACCACCCAAATGCATCACTCAAGCAGCCCCCTTTTTAATTGTCACGTAGCTACTCAAGCCCAGCCCAACACACCTTTTCAGCCCAGAGGGTAAGGGTTACTCACTCCCTATCCCCCTTGCCCAGGATTGCTCCTGGACCAAGCTTACTCCGATTTACCCGAATAGGCATTCGCGGGGAACACAACAACCATGGGCACACCATCTCAGACGCCCGTCCCATGGCGTCCCCACCTACTTCACCGCATTGATCCCTCTAGTTGGCAATCGGGAAGTTGCTGACACTTGGAGTTTCCAGCTCGCAGTTGTAACCTGATCTAGCCCAAGACTACTACTGGCCAGACAACATCGAGGACTTGATCAAGTTGTATAGGATTCAGATCCAACACTTTAGAAACACGCCAAGACAACTATATACTCAATTAGACCTCTCAAGACGTTATAAGTCCGGACTCAATTCTTTCCCGAGTCAAGTCTAATAACCTAGCTACTCATACGGAAAATAAAGAAGAAGGATGAAATAATTAAAAGCATACTTGTATTGAAATACGGGAAATAAAGTGTTACCAAAATATCCTTTTGCTAGGACCAACTCGTGACAAGGCCAAAAGCATTATAGAAATTAAGTAAATTGTTTGCATGTTGGATTTGTTTTCTCTTCCCCAACACTCATAAGAAAATAAAAGAACTAAACTAAGCAGTTGAGCGTCACCCCTCCTCGAATGTTAAATCCTATTGCATGCGTGTGTCTCTGATTCAAGTCGTGGCTTTGAATAAGAGTCTCTGTGGGCCTGGGCTTCGTGGTGGTGGCGGCTAGGGTTCCCGACCGACTTTCCTTCCCGGTCAGATATTTCGCGTATAGGAAGATACTCTCAATCCCCCAAATATTTCGTGGAAGGAAAGAGAGATATCTTACCTTTTCCGCAAAAGGAAAGAAATCCGCCGCAGATCTCAGCTTCTTGCCCTTCGTCTTCTGCGCCCCCGGATGCTCAGCTTGTTCCCTTATCTTTGTCAGCGTGCCCCCTTGGTCTCCATCTGCTGCAGCGTGATCTTGGGCAGTTCTTGTCTTGAGCTTCTGATTGCCCAAGCTTCCCCGCCTCTAATCATGCCTCTTCACCGAGATGACCCGCAGCTTGGAAAAGGAAGTCTATTTGGAATAACCTCCTGGGTTCGAATAAGAAGATGAGAGCAAGGTGTATACGCTAGTCAAAGCCGTATACCGGTTGAAACAAGCTAATAGAGCTTGGTATGAAACCATATCCACCTTCTTGCTTCTATCGGGATTCAAACGATGATCAGTAGACAAGACTTTGTTCACCATCAAAGTTCAAGATTATATCATTTTGGTTCAAATTTATGTTGATGATATAATTTTGGTTCTAAATTTGAAATAACAAAAAATAACTAACTTTAATATGGCAAAATGAGTCAAATATATAATTCAGATATCAAAGAAATAAAATAAAGTTCTGAAAAAAAAACCATAAAGTTGCAGCTAATATAAGCTTTGTACTCACTAAACTAATTAAATAGTGATCACTTGGTTTATAAATGTATGTCTAGTCATCGATGCTCAAAAGGGGATGGTCTTCCGTCAAACAAGAATTTTCTATAAAAAGGATAGCAAAATAAAAATATATTCTCGTCATGTATTATATTATCCTCATGTATTATATTTAGAATACATGTGTTAATTTTTTTAATTATATATATATAAATATATATATATATATTATTTATAAGTATTATAGATAACGGTTCGGGTCAGTTAACCATCGGTTTTAAATAAATGAAAATAAAAAGCGGAGCGGTATTATCAGTTTTTGAAAATTAAAAAAAAAACTTAAACCGGACGGTTCGGTTAACCTTATTTTTAGATCAGTTCGGTTCGGTATGTCGGGTGGTTCGGTTTTTCGGTCTTTTATGCTCACCCCTAAGATCGGTCCTGATATACTTGGCAAAGCAGCCGAGATAAAACAGTATTGTGGTATTATCGGATCATTATTATATCTAACTGCTAGTCTACCTGATATCACGTTTGTTGTTGGTGTTTGTGCTAGATACCAAGCTAATCCAAAGGAGTCTCACATGGAAGCAGCTAAAAGAATATTGCGTTATCTCAAGGGCACAACCGAGCTTGGTTTGTAGTATCCTTGTGATGACAATTTCAAACTAACTGGGTGTTCTAGCTCTGATTATGCAGGTTGCAAGCTCGATAAGAAATAAACATCTGGGACTTGCCAATTTTTTGGAAACAAGCTCATTTCATGGTTTTCTAGTAAGCAAACTACGGGTGCAACCTCAACTACAGAAGCAGAATACATATCTTGTGGTTGAAGCAACAGCTCAAGGACTACGAGGTTTACATGGATACATCCATATTTTGTGATAGCTCCAGCGCGATAGCAATCACCCAAAACCCAGTACTTAATACTCACTGCAAGCATGTGGATGTTCGACATCATTTCATACGCGATCAAGTCGAGAAGAAGAACATCCAGATCAAAAACATGCACACTGATGTTGTCACGCCCCAATTCCCAATGGAAGGCCCGTAAGTCGGGGTGCGACTAGGGGTGGGATTTAAGAAGCGGGGAAGAAGAGAGGGCATGCTTGACTTGGAAAGAATCATGAATAATACTTCAAACATAACCATTCATAGATAAACGAGAAGACTCGCAATACAATTCGATACAAAAAGCTATTCGACGTCAGAAATTGAGGTTCAAAATCCTAATTCTATCGAATAGAAGAACATAACTAGAGTCATTAGAAAGTTATAGATCGACAGACGAACTATACTTGACAAAAGAGATATCATAGCAGAAGCAATTCATAAAAGCAATCTAACGAAAACAACAACCACGCCTCAGCTCAGCACGTCACAAACGGCACTTAACCTGAAAACATTTGGAAACAATTTGTGGGCTGAGTACTAGTGTACTCAGTGGGCTATGTATTTTATAAACAGTTTTATAAATTCTAAACACTTTTATCCATTCATGAACAACATACCTTAGAAGGATTCAAAATGAAAAGTACTTCTAAGCATGTTAAAGCATTTATCATTTTCATTCTTTTGCGCATTTATGTACGTTCTAAAGTTACTCTTACTTTGGCCCCGGACCTCTTGCCACTGTCGAGCCCATTTATATCCAGACTTCGGGTTGAAACACAGAGAGTCTATTGAGCATTTAGAAACCTTAGAATCTAAATATTGAGCCCATTTATGTACCTTCATAATATAATTAGAAACCTTAGAATCTAAATAAATCTATATCTAATTAAAAACTAATAAATAGCTCTTAGAGATTCATATCCATTGTATGTTTTAGAAACGACAGTTTGATTTTCTCCGAAAATCTTAGCTCGTTTTATAGCATTTAATGAATTAAAGCTATCATTTCTCATTTAAAATGAGATAATTAAATCATATAATGACTTAAGAATTAAATATTAATTTCCCATTTTTAATTGTTATTTGCATTGAGATTCGATTCTTAATCTTTCTATTAATTATTATTAATTCATTAGTAACTATAACTAAATAAGTATGATTAATTAATAATTATTAATTAAATTTGAACTAATTCAAAGATAGCCCAACATCTCTTGTACTTATTTAAATTTTTATTTCTTTAAATAATTCTTTTATCTTCTATTACTTTCCTTTTAGTTAATTTTTTTTTTAAACTTATCTCTCCCTCCCCAAATTCTATCGTCCCTCATGTCACCCCCATCCCCTTTTCTCTCATTTTTCTTTTCTTGCATATTTCCTCTCCCCCTCCATTGCAGAAGCCATCAACGTCCATTCCTTCCCAATTTCTTCTATTTATTATTTTTTTTCTTTTGTTTCTTTTCTTATTCATTATCTTTATTATATCTATTCCTAAAAAGTTGTCTTCTCCACTGAGGCGTTGCTTCTCTTCATTCCCAGGAGAAACAACCTTCTCATCAATTGTTCATCGTCTTTATCTCCGACGCCGTCGTTCGATTATGCCAACATCGCCTCCTCTTCTCTACATTTGGAACATATGATTTGATTTGGGCAAAAGCCCCAACTTTTATAACCTGAAAATTTCAGATTTACGCTCCTTCCTTCCTAACTCTCTCGTCTTTTTTTTTCTTTCTCAAAACCGATCCCAGCCATGGTCCTTCTCTGTTCTGCATCCTCGAGCCCATCGCAGCAGGTAATGACCAAGCATTTTTCTTAATGTTGTTTTATTTTACTGATCTTAATGGTAGGCTTAATTTTTGTATGGCTTGGTAGCTTTAGTTATTTTTTTATTATTATTGATTATGCTTATAATATTATGGATTTGCATAACACACTATGCTTGTGAAAGAATGAGATTTATATTCTTATGGATGAACTAGTCTCTCTTCTTATATAGGAATTAGGAATCGTGCATCATGCTTATTATTGTTTAGTTCTCAAAGATAAAAGATGTTTAAACTTATGTTCTCTAAAACTAGATGAAAGCGGAGTAACAAATTGGAACAAAAGAACTGATTTTGAAAGTTGAATAACTTACTTGAACACGAATTTAGAGTTGATTTTGATTCTTTCTCCTTTCTGCTGCCTCTAGCTTAGATTCTTTCTCCTTTCTGCTGCCTCTAGCTTAGACTTACTTGAACACAAATAAATTAGGAATCGACATTCCGTTTGGAATTACCATTCCATTAGGAGAGGTATTAGCCATTCCTCTCTAATCAAAGGTATTAGCCATTCTGTCACGACCGCCCTTCGCTAAGGATAGCGAAGTCGGGGAACCCGTGACTAAAGGAGGGATTAAAGAAGTGGGAAAAGAATTTGGGGTTTGATGAAACATCTGGTTAGACTGAAGGGTACATCCATAATAATAATAAGTCATAACATCGAGTTTGGTTTTAGAACAACTGATAATTTAGACTGAGTTTAATAGAAGTCTAGTACAATTTCATAACATGAAACATCAACATTTTACAGCGGAATAGGATCAAAACAAAGTTTACATGTATGAGGACATGTAAACCCCCAAGAGTTCCTTAATAGCAAAAGAGTTCGACAAAGCTTTGTAGAGCACCTCCTCCCATCATTGCTCAACCTGCACATTTAGAAATATATGCAGGGCTGAGTACAAAAGTACTCAGTAGACACATGCCGAAATCGCATGCTTACAATATATATATGTCGTGCCAAGATGAGTGAAACGTAGAGATTTTGTCTTTAAAGCACCTACGTTCACTAAATTCTTTTTGTGAAACTTACAGTTCGACAGCTGTCTAAGTTCTTTTAGTAATCTACCATATCTGTATCTAGTGTGTACCGGGAAGGTGGCCACCCTCCGCGGACACTTGACCGGTCAACACCTTCGTCGACTCACAGTCATATTGTGTACACTAGTTCGAGCGGGGTTGCTTACCCACTGGGACCCGAATTCGATAAATCATATCAGATAGGTATCATACAAATCATAAAACATTTTCATGGCAGACATTGCTTGAAATATCCATTTCGATTCAAGGCTTTTGAAAAGAAATAACATAAATACGGATAAGCACACTCATTTGATTTTGTATAGGAAAGCCTACCTCGCTGTGTTTTTCCTCCTCTTCAGGATTAACCTTTCTTTGTCTTCGAACTTCCACTACCGTAGTAACCTTAATTAAATCTCGTAGTAAGATACTCGACTTGAGTATAGGTTCTTTTCTTAATTATCTTTAAGTGGAAATGGAAAAATATTAATTTGAGAACTAATCTCGTATCTTAGTTCTACTCGTTCTTGAATACTAAAAGAGAATGTATTCTCTTAGACATACTTAAATAATTCCTTTGAAATTAGGATTGGCTTTGTATCAATAAATCTTATCCTAGTATGTATAGCCCACAAACTAATTATTAAAACAATTCAATTCTCAATCAAACTGTAACCTAATTACTATCTAATTTTCGGCCCAAGCAAAATAAAAGTTTAGCCCATTTCTTTTATCCTTTTTCTCCCCAATTAGATGATATTCTAGGCCCATGAAATTCAAGTTTTCGGCCCACACAAAATTATTAATTCTCGGATTAATTAAGGCCCATTCATAATATTCCTTCAGTCCAATTCCATAATTAATTAGGCCCATCACTTGGCCCATCTTATTTCTATCCCAATACTAACAACCCTAGACCTAGTCAACCCTTCCTTCTCGCCTCTCACCTTCTGTTTCTCATTTTCATAAACACCATTCCTCTTCATCTCCCTCACTCGTCTTCTTCCTCTCGCTGGTGGAAGCAGAAATCTCCACCTCCCTTTCTTCCCTTCTTCTTTTCCCCGGCTTCTCTCTCTGTCTCTGTTCTCTCTCTCTTTCTCGCTCGGCTGTCTCCCTCTAGCTCTCCCTCACCTTCTTCTCTATCTCTCCAGTACACACGCACAACCCAACCTTTCTAAATTCCACTCCATCGCCTCCCTGCATGTCTTAATTTCTAAAAGATTTTGACTAAGGTAATCTTTAGATCAACGTCTAGATTTTCTAGTTAATTGATGTTGATTTCCTTCTTTTTCTTGCTATGTTTCTAACTGGAGGTTTGGGGATTTGTGTGATCCCCTTTTCAAGCAGAACATTCGATTGGTGCCTTCCCCTGGTGGCTCGTCGGCTCGTCGTCGTCTCTGCCTTAAATGGTAGAATTTCCTTCCCTCATCCCTTTTCTATCTCTGTATTCTAATTAACAATTTCTTTTCCGTTTCTGCATGTTTGTGTTGTTATTGATTTTGATTAAATCTGACTTATTGGATGAAAGGTCAAAATTTCAGAATTCCTCTTATAATTTGTCACTGATTCTTCATTTTATTGATGTTAGTCTAAATGCTTTACTGTCTTGCAATTCTGTAATTGTTGTTTAAATTTTGATAATTGTGGTTTAGTTTTCAAATTGAAGTTTATAATCCTAAAATCCTTCCTAGGTTCGAAATCTGAACATTGGGTATATGTTTGTGCATTCTGAGAATATTGATCTAGGCTTTGATATCTGAAGTCTAAAGGTATATATTCTCTACCCTATGTTGCTATACCCGAATTTATATACATAATTTTCTGAACTTGAGTGTTTATGTGTAGGTTCTGAAGTTCAGTTTCTAAGAGTCTAAAATGTGAGACAATATGTATATCCTTGTTCTGAATTCAACTACATGTATATAAAATTGTTATATTTCTGAAGCATGTGTATAGGTCTTAGGTTCTACAGTCTGATTATTTAACATAGCTCTATGTTCTGTAGATTTTATAGAATGTAAATATGATAAGTTCCAAATCAGAACATATATATATATATATGTATAACTGAACTGTAAGGTATAACTATATATCCATGTTCTGTATGTTTCTGGTGAGGAATGGCTTACCCTCAGATTTCTATGTTCTGTTTGTGATAGTCACTGGTTGATTATCTACTAAATCCATCATTCTTTTCTTTAACTGAGCACTAATAGGTTCCTAGTATATGTTTCCTAGTTGTTAGATCCTAGTTTTTAAGCTCTTATTTATTATGGTAGGAATTCTGCAGTAAGTAAGTGAAGCATGAAATCTGAGTATTGTTTTGGATTAAACATTGAAGGTTAAAACTTGAATACTCAAACTGTAGAGTTGATGTTTCTTTACCTCAAGAACTTCAACTACCCTTTGATGATAGAAACCCTCCCAGTATGTCTCCAAGTATATCTTTGTGTGTGAGTTTGATGGAAGTGTTATTGAGTCCTGAGGGTACTTCTTATATAGAGGTAAAGTGAGTCTTGGTGGAAGTATTCTAGCCATTAGATTTAGTGTGATGTTACTTAGCATGTTTCAACCCTTGATTATGTTTATTTATTTTGTACTAAATCTGTATATTAAATCTTTTCTTGCTTGTGCAGGTGAATGAAAGATTTTGGCAGCTTTGCCTTTCTTTCATTTCAGTCCTGTACTGTCCCCATTTTTTTTTTCTTCTCATTTTGAATCTCATTGGTTAAGCTTGGCAGGTTATGCAGGGTTTTGAGTTTGGGAGAAGATCTAGGATTGCAGTTTCTGTCTCCTTTCTTCAAGTTGCAGCCGTCCAAATCCCCCTCTTTTAGAGATTTTGAGCTTTTTGATAATACCCCTTTTTTACTTTTTACTTGCTTTACCAATAAGATGTTGATGTATAATACCTTTTGTAGAAAGGCTGCATTCTACTTTCTGTCACTTGTTTATTTATTTATGTACACCATTTGTAATCTTCCACTTGCATTAATTAATTGTTTATCCTCTTGTAAGACAATCTTTAGTTATATAATATTGAGGGGACATCATCCCATTTCCTTTTTCCCCTCATAACCGTGTAAGTATGTCTTGTAGATTTCCATTTTCTTTGCATTCTTGCCCTAAATATTTTAATATATATATATATATATATATATATAGGGCTACACGTATAAATTATAGATATACATGTATTCATTTACACCATATCCTATCTTATTCTCTTATTATAATAGCTTTAAAGATTATAAGATGGTAATAATAAAATTTTATCTAAAATAATTAAAGATAGTGTTTTAACACTTCTTGATAAATAATCATCTTATCTAAATTCTCATTTGCTCTTATTCTTTTATGTTTATTGTAGAAATCTTAAAGCTTAGATAACAATTTATCATAAGCCTCTTTCGAATTAACAAAACGATAAGCTCTCATAATATTAAATACTTAAGACCTTGCTATCATCTTAAGCTCTTCTTTGTGATGAGGTTTAAATTGAAGCAATTCAATTTAGACAATATAGAAGTTATCATTATCACTTGATAATTGATAATAGATAATTGACCCACAAGCGTAATTTAATCACTTAAGAAATACCTAATACGGAATGGTTTTACTGGAACAAGTACGGGGCATTACACATTCCTAGGCTCCAAACTAATTATTCAATATTTTTTTTTTGCTATTTTTCATTAAGACAAAATTAATTAAAATATTTATTATTTTGTTAATTTTACTATACATCACACCTCTCCCCTACTAAAAAAAATGTTAAATTTTTTTATAATAATTAAAAAACTGTTTTTAATTAAAATATATATTACTAGAAAGATTCATTAAATGATATAAATTATATATTTTTAAATTTTTTGATATTATTTATTTGCTATGCAAAATGAGTTATTTTATAATTTAAAATTTTCATTCTAATTTAGATTTTATTGCTATATGATTTTATTTTTGATTGTTATAACTAGGGGTGTAAGTGAACCAAACTATTCGGGAACTATTCGGAACGCTGCTCGATAAAAGTTCGTTTTGAATTTGTTCATTTACTAAACGAACCGAACTCGAGCCTCAAACCGAGCTCGAATAATTTTTCGAGCCGAACTCGAGCCTAAAAGTATTCGGTTCGAAAAGTTCGCGAACATGTTCGAATATAATTTAATGAACCGAGCTTCGATTAGTTCACGAACTTTGTTAACGAGTTTGTTCATAAACTTTAAAAACGAGTCGAACTTCAAATATTTCACGAACTTTATATACGAACTAGTTCACGAATTTATCAAAATAATATAAAAATATATAATATTAACAAAATAATTTAATAAATGAGTTTTTTAACGAACTCGAATATTTAACGAACTCGAGCCGAGTTCGAGCTCGGGTTATAATTTACTATTAAATCGAATAATTTTCGAACCGAACTCGGGCTTGTTTTTTATTTATCGAACTGAACTCAAGTTTGATTTTCAAAACTCGAACCGAACTCAAGCCTTCCAATTTTTAATTGAGCCGAACTCGAGCCTGACAGTATTCGGTTCAGTTCGATTCGATTACACCCCTAGTTATAACATAGCATACACGTTTTAGTAGGTGTGAGCAAAATTAATCAAACTCAAATATTTGATTGGTTTGATTTTATTTCAAAATCAAATTCTAATTAGATTTGAATAGGATTTAGATAACCAAATCAAAAGAATATACAAAAATCGAATAATTTTTTAATATTAAAATATAATTTATTTTTATCAAATAAAATTATTTTATCATATATAATTTTATTATTTTTATTATATTTTATAATATAATTTAAATTTTAAAATTATTTAATAAATTAAATGTGATAATTTATTCACTTCATTTTTATTTTAATTTTTTCTAGATTTACAAACTATGAAATTCAATAAATTTATAATGTTTATTATCATTTGAAACTATTGAAGATATATGAGAATATTTTAATAATTTAAGTATTGTGATTATAATTTTTTAGTACATGATAACTATTGAAGATATAAATGAATGATTATTTTTTTAATTAATTATTTTAAAATTGAATGGAATAAGTTACGAAATAAAATATTTGGATAAATCGAACTAAATCAAAATAAATTTTGTTAGTTTGGTCTAGTTAATTTTTTGTTTGGTTGAACTATCTTTTTCGATCCATTTTTATTAATTTGGTTTGGTTTGATTTTTTAGAAAAAATTGAACCATGTATCCGAATGTTCACCCCCACGTTTTATATCCTATGTTGAAATATATATATTTTTTTGAATTATTTTGGTCCATAAAAATAATTGAAAAATAAAGAAAAAATAGAGAATTTCGACAATTTTTTTAACATAAATGATAATAATAAATTTACTTGGAATATTAAAAGTATGATTTCGCATTACAATATAAATATAATTTATTTATTTACTTTATTTGTAGTTATCAATCATAAGGATTAAATTAATAAATAAATTGTCATTCCATTCCATTCTTATTCCTTATACATACCAAGCATAAGAATGGATTAACAATTTCATTACATTCCACACTTCATTCCATTCCACACTCTATTCCATTCCTACCTTATTGTAATGACCCGTAAAAATTTTCTATTTATTTATCATATACCAGAAATCGCGATAATAAAATTTCGCGAATAAATTAAAACATCGATTAGCTAATTGATATTAGTAGCTATTAATTTCGTGCGCTTTATAGTCTTTGTGTAATGATAGATATTATGTAAGCTCGTTTAGATAATGTGATTATTTAAAAGACGTACTAATTAAAAGTATTTCGGTGCATTGATCGATAGTCAAAGTTCGAGGAGATAATTGAATTACTTAGCAAAGTATTTAACAATTAGTAGTGTGGTTATATACCGTAAAAGGATATATGAATTAGTATTAATAAAGAAATGATGTGAAAAGGATTATAAGTTGTATTCTTAGTAATTAGTGGATTTAATTATTACTAGTGAAGTGGTATACTTACAGGATTAGTATTTAATGTCTCGTTAATGATAATCTGTGTATAAGTCATTTTTATTAGAAATAGAAATGTAACAATTAATATTGGGAAGAATGCTTTTATTTGCAAATGAACTGAGAGATATAGTATAATGTAAATTCCATACAATAGGTAGATACACGTATGATATATGTTGTATAAAGTGCAAGTATAGAATTAAGGTATATATATGATAAAAGTACAGTAAGTCTTTATATATATATGTACTCTGCAGCAATCAATGAAAAGGTAGAGATCTTTGACTTTGAGTCATGTTCAATTGAGAAATAAGAATACATTTATGAGGCAATACAATAAGAACTAAGGATACTACTGTATAACTTAATCCTGCAGAATAGACAAGAATCCCTAGCTTGTATCTTTAGCTTAAATATAAGATTTTACCCTGCCTAAATCTGTATGCCCATTAATGTGAACTCAAGAGAATGAAAGGAGAAAATAATGGAAGGAAGGAAACGAGCAGCAGGAATTAAACAGTAGCTACTGTCACCCCAACACCTTCCCAGCCGCCTAGCACCTGCAACAAAAAGGAGAAAGCACATCAACTTGAGGGCAGCCCCCAAAGTCCAGATTTATAACAGGGGCAGTAAAGAGCAAGCTGTAATATGTATAGGATAACTCAAGTGTCTAGAAATAGACAGACTAGGTATAGAACCCTGCACGTTTCAAAACACCCCAAACACTCTTTTATATCATACCTTACTACATACCTTCTCTACCACTTAAACACTCACATAGAAGCATTTTCACTCCAGAGAAGAACCCCTTGATCACTCCAATCCCCAATTGAAAAGCAGTAAGGTAAGCAGAAATCTAAACCTTTCAGCTTGGTGATAAATTCACAACTCAATCAGTTTCCTTTTCCTATTTTCTTTCAGAAAAGACCCCAGAGAAACCCCTAATCAGACATCTAAAGTAAGTATCTTCCCTTCTATATTAACTCTGGGTTAGAACAAAGACCACATGCAGAACATAGAGCTTCAGTAATGGCATAACTTAGAAAAGATTATTCTCCCTGTTTCAGAACATAGATATAGAGTTATATATATATGTGTGTGAGTGTAAACTGTTAATACTCAAGTCTTATCCCTTAAAATTTGTTCTAAACTCTATTTTATTAAAAGAAACACTGAACTTAGACTTCTTTGTTCACAAAACTTTTTGCACATAGGAACCGTATATAGAGGTTCAGATATTACAAACCAAAGAACTCATAGAACAGAGAAGTAAGAAATTAGAAACTTTTAAGGTTTAAGTTCAGAACTAGCAGATCAAGAAGTTAGAGAACTAAGAAGCTTTTGGATCCTAAGTTAGTTAGAAACAAATTTCAGATTTCAGAACATATAGCATATCTTCAGAACATATAACATAGAAATAAGAACATTTCCTACTCCACTTTATATGCATAATAGTACAGAACATATACACATACAAATTCCAAAAACCATAAAATTTAAATACAAGACATAGATTCAGATATTACAATCTGAAATAGAGCTCAAAACAAAGCATAAGACATCCAAACATAGAGCTAAAATCTAAATATTCAGATTTAGAAACATAACTCATGAGCTTAAGAGCTTTCAGAGATGTATCTTATCAACATCACCAAAGCATCACTCTGCACCACCCTCATTATCTTTTAAATCAGCTCTTCTTGCTGTTGCTACAACAAACTCTTAAAACATTATAAGGAGATAATCAGATTGTACACATGCATAATTGAAAACTAAAATTCAATCAAGTCAGCAAATTGCAGAGCAGGTTCTATGTCGGGAGAAGAAATATACTTAGTATTTATATTACAAGCTCGTAACAGTATAAACTTTAAATTCTCAATTTAAGCTAGAAACTTTAAGAAAATGAGAAGGAAGAGGAGCTTACCTTGAGTTGCTGCTGGCGGGTTTCTTTCACCCAGAAGAGAGCAACCGCGAATTTGAGAGCCGAGGCAGACGGAGCACCGAGGGGTGGAAAATCTGAGGAGTATGTGGAGAAATTTTAGGAAAATCACTAAATCCAAACATACAAATTTCAATTTTGAAATTAAGAACATATAGAAACAGAAATTTTGAAAAGAAAGGGGGATCTTCTTTAAAACAAAAATTTGAAATTTCTAAACCTAGGAGGAAATTGAAAGAAAGTAGAAACTTTACCTTGAATTCGCTGGAGAATAGAACTCACCGTTGCAGCAATCGAGAAGGAGCGAACAACAGCCGAGAGAAAGAAAAAGCAGATCGTGAAGAAGAAGAAAAAGCAGATCGTGAAGAAGAAAAAAAAAACAGATCGTGAAGAAGAGAAAAAGCAGATCGTGAAGAAGAGAAAGCAGATAGTGAGAAAGAAGGAAGCAGATCGTGAATGAGGAGGAAGCAGATCGAGTAAGGGTTAGGAAAGGTTAGTATATGAATCTTAATGGGTGGAAATAAATTGGACTTAGGTGATGTAGAAGATGGGCCAATAGAATGGGCTATAGGAGAGTAAAGACCAATGGGCCTTAGATTAATTCTATTGGGCCGAGAAATTGGTAATTCAATCCGGGCTAAATCTAATAAACGGGCTGGGTTCGGAATAAAAATCTAATCGAACTGTAAAATACTTACTTTGACAGATTGATGGTCCGTTTATGACGTGCAACGAATAAAATTTGATCGAACTAAGATCTAATTCTAAAGAAGTTAATTTAAACTATTTAAATCCTAGATCTTAGATGTTAATTAATTTGGACTAATTAGTTCCTTAATTAGATTTATTGGATAGAATGACTTAGAGGTTATTAAAGAAATTCGGTAAGCTTGTTAATTATTGAAATCTTTAAGTCTTTTAAGTTGATTAAAACACTTGAAACTCGATTTTAGAATCGAGTAGAGATCAGAAAAATTCATGAAATAATAGCATATTATTTCATTTTAATTAGATACCCAAATTAATACTCACAAAGAGTATTTTTCCTCTTAATTTCGATTAAGGCTCAGCAAAAGAAAAGCTCAGACGATTTGCACCAGATTATCGTTAGACAAGGAAGCACATCAGGTAGGCTTTCTTTACAAATAAAATCGCATGCGTTCTACCAAAGTATGATTTTCGTTTAGAATGCTCTAGAATTTGAAATGTTATAAATTATTGCATTGTCGAAAATATTTGTATTTTGGTATGATGCGTATCTGTTGAGAAATTAATCGATTTTGGACCTTTAAAGATTTATATGTTTTAAGGTTAGTGTACACCAGAACCGTGAGTCATCTTAGCGGGTTGGCCGGTTCAGTGTTCGCGGAAAGTGGCCACTTTCCCGACACACAGAATTACAGATATGTATGATTACTCCAGAACTTAGACTGATCAGTCGAACTTTTAAGATCACAAGAATTTTAGTGAACATAGGTTCTTTAGTGACAAAATCCCTATGTTGCACTGTGTTACGGCAATTGCAATTATATCAGTACGAATGTGATTTCGGCATGTGTTTACTGAGTACTTTCGTACTCAGCCCTGCATATATTTATAAATGTGCAGGTTAAGTCGTGATGACGAAGTGGAAGGTTCAGCGGTGGGTTTTTGTCAAACTCTTGTTGTTTTACTCTCGGTGGTTTATATGTCGTCATACATGTAAATCTAGAAATTGATCCAGTTTCCGCTGCCATACTTTTGTTAGATTCAAGAACTTATTAGTTATCTCTTTTGGCTTCGAACCATGTCTTTCAGATTTGTGTTAGTTCTTCATATTTCAAGATGTTGTTATAATCACTTATTCTGGGGTGTTTCCCGATTCTCATTCAAGTAAACGCGTTCTTTCAGTTTATTTTCTGTATTTCTCCTTTTAAGTCACGTTTCCCTCGATTTTACTTTGAGAAGTGAAATGGGGGCGTGACACTTATTTCATTCCATCATACCAATCACCTCCTTAGTTCATTTCTTCTCTATGTTTTTGTTTTGTAGGAGTGAATGGTGAGGTGTGGTGAAGTGAAGAAATGGTGAAGGTGTTTAAATGATAGGATGCTATGTTGGTGTGTGGCTACAAAAGAACCACGACAAGCAAATCGAAAAGCAAATCTTTCAATCTATCAAATCTCCTCAAAATCTTTGATAGGTTACTGTAGAGTGGTTATGTAGAGGGTTGTATGATTTATATTGCAAAGGAATATAGAATAGATAAAGTAGTAGTTCTTGGATCTTTCTTTGTAATACTGTTATTCCACTTCTTTGTAAAATTCTTATTGTATTAACTAATTGGAAACATCTTTATTGTAAAGAATGTTTTAAATTTTAACATTTGCTTGATATTAAAATATCATATCTCATATTATGTAATTTAGACAAATGAGTCTATTTAGTGAACTTAATTAGTTCCACTATTTACTTATATCGATTCTCTTTAAATTCATGTTTAAATCGTTATTCGATTTAAATTAATAACCTAAAATGAAACTCAACATCGGAGTTATATAATTCTTAATGGATAGAAGAACTCTAATATAATAAAGCTCGATTAATACGATTATTAAAATAGTGGGGTATTACAGATGTGCAGCGAGCTGATATTCTCATCAAGGCACTAGCAAAAGATCGTTTCAAAATGTTGTGTGGGAAGCTGGGTTTGTTAGCTGTCATTGATGAAGAAAATAAGAACAGCGAGTTGTTCATCCCATGAAATGCAAAATAAAGACCTGGAATAACAAGTGCAACACAGATCGTTCGACAGATTGATCCAATGGTTAAATCAATTTCTAATTGCATGGTATTACTAACAGGTTGTTTTGCAAGTTAAACCCATGTCACAATCAAACACAGTTCGATCAACAGATTGATTTAATTACTGAATATCACGTGTAGCTAGCGTTTCTAATTCACTATTATATTTCAAGCCATATGTTCTAAGCAGGTGGTTAAGCAAAGGCTGGTACAATTTCTAATTGCATGTTATTACTAACAGGTTGTTTTGCAGGTTAAACCCATGTCACAATCAAACACATTTCGATCCACAAATCGATTTAATTACTGAATATCACGTGTAGCTAGCGTTTCTAATTCACTATTATATTTCAAGCCATATGTTCTTAGCAGGTGGTTAAGCAAAGACTGGTACAACCAAGCCAAGAAAATGGTGAACGATCTGTTAGGCATGGATTAAAGGGGGAATCAAGCTGGGGATATAAATGTTATTTATTTCTCTAACCCTTTCTATATTTATGTCTAATGATTATTCATTATTATCATTTATTGAAATATATACTTACTTAAATAAAGTTAAAAGTCATTTTTGTCAAAAAAAAAAGTAAGGCGAAAGGACTAACATTAAATGGCTGCACACCTGGTACTAGCATCAAGGAAGTGATGTGACATTTTGAGAGAGAGAGAAATGCGATGGCGTGTATCGACAACTAGTAGTTTGGGCGGTAAAAGATTAAATTCATGGACTAATCTCAACCTTTAAATGATTTTATTTTTTATGCTTTAATCTCATCCATCCATTATTTGTCTATATATATATATATATATATGCTTGTTTGATTATTGTCTTCTTCACGCTTTTAAAACCCCTTCAAATTCTAGGAACCACCATTTTTACTCTCAAAAGCTTTCTAAAAATTTTGTGCTTCAACTCACATCTTTATAAAACCCTTTTCTCAAAATCAAAACAAAACATCATGTCTGCATCTTCATCTTCATCCTCTCACGCATCTTCGATTCCTCTAATTGAGATATTTCATCAAATCGAGGACAAGCTTTCGGCTGAGTCTCGTGCAGTGTACAACCATCATGAGTTTCATACCCTTGATGTGCTATTTGCAAATATTCAAGCTTGAAAAGATTTACATTTTAGTGTTTGTGCTATAGAATCATGCTTTGGGGATTCATGCTTTGAAATGTTTTATGATTTCTGTATACAACATGTTTGAACCCTATGAAATAATACAATGTCTGTAATCATGTTCTAAACTGGGAAAAGAGTTATTCGTGATAATTTATGCTTAATTGGTGCCTTAATTACCATAATCATGTTTAATTATGTGTTAAAACTCCATATGATTGTTAATTACTACATTTCAATGTATGTGAATGATTGCAACATTTGTGAACCTTCTATTCACCAATAGATCATCTACAACGATCTGCTATTTTAAACTTGTTCACATAATCAACACTTAACAACGTCTTCTTTTATGTGTAGGATTTAACAAAATTATCACGGACATCCCAGACTTCCATCTTGCACGACAGGTCGCTCTATTTTACTGCTCCTGGATGGAGGATGAGTGTGGTGAATACTCTGACTAGATCCCTGTCCACAAGAACAAGGAAAACAATCTTTGCATCACGGTGATAGCGATGATACGACAAGTTTACGGACTAGACGATGAATGAGGAATTGTGATCGATGATGTCACCAATGATCAAATATAGGAGGCATTGAATATAATTGTGGCTAAACCATTCACATGGACGAACAAGACATTCAACAGAAGGTTGATGTTGCCTAGTTACAGCATACTGCTTGTCCTGAAAATTTTCTTGGACATGGAGGCACTTATGACTCAATCACGCCGGTAAAGATGAAGGTTATCACAACAGTGCTACTCAACCTTGATGTCAATTAGGCCAGATCACTGTTCAAGTTGATAGTAGATGAAGTCCATCAAATTGACATGCGACACAATTCTAATGGCGGATGCACACAGTTTAGCATTAGATGACCTATTCCTCTCACCACCAAGCTCAACCCAATAATTGGAGGATTTTTCAACAAGGACAAGTGGCACAAAGGAATTCCCTTTGATGCAGACTGGATTTTACCAAAGAATTGACACCAGATTGAGATGGCTATAGGGACATCATCTCAGATCTTTCTGAAGGTAACCGATGAGACAATAAAAAATGAACTATTATTTATTGGAAAGTCAAACCCCGATTGGGTGACACCAAGATAAAGCCTACTTTTGGAGAAGCAGTTGCTGCTCAGGCAGTAGAAGAGCGAGTTGTTAAGAGGAAAATAACTGGTGATCCCAAACCAGCTCCTGCTGCGAAGAAGACCAAGAAAGCTGTCAAAGAACCATCTCATGTGGCAGAGAAACAAAAGAAGAAGCCCACGAAGAAAGCCCCCAAGAAGAGACTTGCAAGAAATGTTCTCGATGACTTGGATGAAACTGTCATCAGCGATGTTGAACCTATTACTACAATCTCACCTCAACAACTACCTGCTCAAGAGGTGGATACTAGAGAAACTGGAAGAGAATAAATTTTGGAAAAATATGTGGAGATGAATCCATAGGAAAATGTTGATGGAGATTGTGGGGAACCTTTTTGATGATTTTGGAAATCATTATCTATATGTTTTGATGATGCGAAACCAATGCTAAACCATAATGCGAAACCATAATGCATATTGATGCTTAGGTATTTATGCTTTATTTGTGTCTAGATTAGATAGACTTAACAGATGGTTAAGTGTAAGGACAGATCGATGAAAGACAGATCATGTCCATAGGAACCATCTGTGTTCTCAATAGTAGATCAACTAACTTATAAGATCAGGTTGAGTTAACAACCTGTATCATAGAGCTTGATCTTATCTTGTCTATCTATTAGAAGGGAGATCAACATGTAAGGCCAGATTAAATAAACGATCTGTGCTATAAAGATCGACCTCGTTACGTAATAGGTTAAGTCAAAATGTGAGAACAGATTGTTGTAACGATCTGTTCATAGGACTAACATAATCTATCTAGACTTAGTTTTTATTGCATCTATTTTATCGAATAGGAGGTTAGCATTTTTACCAAGGACAGATCATTATAACGAGGACAGATCGTTATAACGAGGATAAGTCGTTGTAATAAGGACAGGTCGTTATAACAAGGACATGTCGTTATAACAAAGGCAAGTCATTAAATCGATGGACAGATCGATAAGAAGATCAAGAAGCAGCGCGATAAGATCAACCTTGTATCAAACAGGTTGACATCAAACTGCATAAGATGATACACAAGGAACAGATCGTTATAAACAAATTGTGTCTAACAGGTTGTTCAATAAGTTCACAAAAACAAGCGGCATAGTGAGATGGACAACTAGCTGCACAAGAAGAAACTTAAGAAAAACGATCTGTGTGTAACGGTTCGTTCAACAGGTCGTTCAACAGATCGATAGCAAAATGATTTGTTGTTCATGGGGAGTCATCTCATTGTTTATGGGATTCAACCTGTTCAACTACAGATTGTTTAATCCACCTGTTCTTATGGAGTCCAAACGAGCTGCTCATCCTAGTTGGAGGAAGCTATAATCTACCTAAATTGATAAGCTACATGTCCTATGCCATGTCTACATCCACGTAGGACAAACTCCAACAGCTAGAAGTACAGTCAGCAGCTAACGTTCAAAAGAGTATTTAATGGTCACTGCAAAAGCTGCAAAGACTTCCAACGACAATAATTCAAATTTGCCTATATATACTTCAAGCCTTCTTCAAAAATATGAGTTCATGTGTTCATCATATATTGCCCAGAAAAAGCTTCACGCCACAAGATTCTTTCTAGTTTTCCATTGATTTATTCAACACTAGATAAAGATTATATACATCCTTGAGTGTTGTAAATTAGAGAGAAATAACCATATTTCTGAAGATAAACCCGCTAGAACGTATCATAGATTTGAGCCTTCAAAGCCAATATTTCTAGTTTCCTCCATAGCCAAAAGCTCGGAGGAAGAATGATTATAAAACCGAACCCAGATCTCGTACTCGACGAGTTTAAATAAGAGAGTTGTAATCTCGTACTCAGCTAGAATAAATAAGCGAGTTTTGGCTCTTACTCAACGAGGATAAATAAACGAGGGATTCGAGGTTAAGGGATTTATCGATCTAGTTTGATCGATCGTGGACGTAGGGAGTTTTCCGAACCATGTTAAATATTGTGTGTTCTTTTATATTTTGCATTGCATTGTTTTGATTCTTTGTTTATCACTCACCAGCAAGCTTATCTAAATAAGCGAGCTGTGCATCTTGAATCAACCTCTTAAAGAACACTCGGTATAAACAAAATATTTTCTAAGTATAAAGAGCAGCCAACAAAATATTCACAGCTTCCACACACGATCTGTGTTTGGACAGATCGTTTGGTATGCTTCAGCTAGCTGCCAGTCTATCTGCTCCTTGGCAGATTATTCACTCTTCTGTTGATAACTTACTTGAGCAGCTGGATCTCTCTCTACATCAGAGGAGATCGATTGATGCTATTTCAAGCGAGCTGTTTTAGGATAAACAACGAGCTGCTTCTCAACCTGTTGTTCACAGCCAAATGCGAAAAGGTTGGATTGTGGCGTAGTCCCCCCCCCCCCCCACCCCCATACACCACACCTGCTCTCCCGGGACCGTTGCACACTTATTTCTACTTATTTTTGGACATCCCAGATGCAAGGTAATATTTCAGAACATACGTTCTAACAAAGATGAAGGAGGAGGCCAGCGAGCTGCAGATTGATTTGGCACCGCTTTATGCCAATGAGAAAGAAATGTATGATCTAGCTGTGGATCTACAATCTGGCGAGTTTGGTGAAGCGTTCTTCACTTTTGAAGAGCCATATGTTGCCAAGAATGAGCCATCTGCTGCTGAGAAATCTACATCCAAACCATATGTTGGTGCTGAAACAAATGAAACACTTGTTGCTGAAGAAATTATCAATCCATCTGATGGCGCAGCACATGAAGAAGAACACACTGACATTGAAATATCACATGCACCATCATCACCACCTGCTTAACCGGAGGAACCAACTACCGAGGAGGAGTTCATTCCGGTTGGAGCTCATTTCCCAGAGATACCAGCTCGTTTCTCCTGTATCATTTATAGACCGCTGGTTGATGCATAACCCACAGGGGAGGTTTACACAGTAAGCACAGCTCCTACTGATTACAAGCATCACTCCTTAGAGGAGTTGTTTGCTTCCCTCCCCAGATCTATGACGAATGAACAGATAGCTGATTTTATCACCATAAAATCAACAACAAGGCGGAGCTCTAGCAAATCTTGCACTTAAAGCTACTCATCAAACTCTTCAAATGGTGGAAGAAATTTTCTAGAGAGCATACAACAAACTTTTTGAAGACTTACACAACGTCTTGGATGGAGATCGAGCTGCACTTGACAAATTCAAGGAAGAAATAAATATTCGACTCAATCTGTACAAAGCTGAAGTTGATCAATGTGAAACAAAGTACAAGCAAGCTGGAGCAAACATGGTACTAGAAGTGAAGAAAGTTGTGGAGTAGCAATATCATGACATGGAGAAGAAAATCACCCATGTTGTCGTGAAGCAAGAAGTACCCAATGTACTCAAAGAAATTTTACCCAAAGCTTTGAAGGAGGCCAATGTAGCGACAGGAGACGACATCTTTACTATGAAAAAAACCATCACTGCAATAAAAGCAACCGACGACAATCTGCTGGTGAAGCTCGCAAAATACAACAAGGCCAATGACAAATAGTTTGCGGACATCACTTGAAATATATATGCACATTCCTTCAATTCAAAGAAGATTTTGAAGTAAAGATCAAGGAATTACAAGAAGAAGTATCTTTTCTCCGACTCATTGTCTCCAAATACTTCATTGATAATGTCGAAAAGGGGGAAGACAAAGGAGGAGCACAGCCCACTGTGCAAAAGACGTCAACTACAAAGAAGAAGCCCTCGACTTCGGAGGAGGAGGAAGAAAGCACCAACCCATTGGCTCGATTCTTCGATAAATTCCAACTTTCTGAGCCTCAAAATTTAATGTGGATGCATAGGAAAAAAGTTTCAGAGTGGAATAGAATTGTGAAATGATTCGTAATGCAATATTACTACCTACTGGAACCACAATATTAAGGTGGTTCAATAGATGAGATGTTCAAGGAATATTTAAACCAACACAAAAATCAATCGTTTGTCGACTACCTCTAAAGATAGTCGGCTATGACAAATATGAGCTTAACTGCCCCGAAGAAGACAACAATGGTGCATCCTCGAATTCTAGGAACAACGAAGATCGATCACACGGTCATTCTCAATGTCATCAATCAATCTGGACAGCTCAGGGGGATTCCCATCGACATGGAAAACGAAGATTATAGGAGGAATTTCAATGGGATTTACACCTTCTATAATGTGCCGTCGGAGCTAAGGAATAGAGACCAGGTAGAAAGGAGGAGAGCACAACTCGTTGAACGCCAATGACAACAATCACAAGAGAAGGATCACAACAGCCACCTCCTCAATGAACAAAGATTTTAAATTTCAAACTTTTTTTGTAATCTAATTTCACAGTTAGTTGTATGCACTAATTATGTCCATTTGTAATAGCTAATCATTATCAATGAAAGTTTGGAATTTACTTTTCCTAAACACAACCTGATGAAAATATCTCTTTGTCCAAACAATGTTTTTATGCTTGTTATTTAATGCTTTAAATATCTCTGCATATTAACTGCCTGCAATTTCCATTTCATACTTCGAAAATTTTGTAAAGTGTAGTTTCAACATCATCAAAAAGGGGAAAATTGCTGGGAATCCCACAAATTTAATTAAGTTCGGATGATGATTATCAAAACAACACTTAGTTAATATAAGCTCTTTTAAACCAAGTGATCAATATCATCTTTTAGAGAACAACTCGTTTATAAAAGGAGCAAGTCGTTACTTATACGATCTATATTTAGACTACCTATCATGGTTTAGACTTAGCATTTTTCTAAGTATAGATTTTATCAGATCAATGATGTAAAAAGGAAGTTTGTATTTTAAAACTTACTTTTAGGAAGGATCTATTTATCTAATTCTTTCAGAACAGTTAGATAGTTTGTAAAAGAACATGTGGATAGAAAAACCACATGTCCTATAGAACTAGTTGTTCTTTTGTATATGATCAACCAAGACTTGAGCTATCTCGAATAAACGATCATGGAACAAAAAGATCGTTTATTTTACTGCAACAACACGCTGTTTCACAACAACAGATTGTTGTTGAAACGATCTGTCCCCATGTAATCTCGATGTATGACTCAAGATGGGCTCGAAAATCAAGGGGAATAATCAAAGTATTAATTTGGTCGCAAATAAATAAATACTTGATTGGACAGCTCAAAGGACAGATCGTAGGAAACGATCTATTAGCTTAGGACAAGCTAGTTATTCCACACAATAACTATGGTGGGCTGTCGACATACCTAAATTTGTCATAAGGCAACCATTCAGTGTATTATCACATAAAAGAGAATATTTTAAGAATGTAGTACAAGAATTTCAAATTCGAAGTACGGAAGATCGTTCCTTTTAGGGAAACTACACTGGGAAATCGCGTAAAAGGTGGGACAAGAAGCATTGCAGGCCGCGCATGTAACATCAACCATGCCATGCATTTAATGCTACCATTAATGCGATGAAGAAGGACGCTTCTCTCTCTAACGGATAGTTCCTGCAATGGTGCTATATATGCCACCTTCACTTCCAGGAACAAGTACGAGAATTCAACGATTTACATTGCGATTACTCTGCTCCATATCCTTCAAGCTTTCAACGATAAAAAACACTCCAACCAGCCCAAAATTCTTTGAGTGTTCTACGATAGCTTGAGGCTTTGCGTTTCTGAAAAATCTATTTTCAAAACCAAAGTTTATGATCTAGTTTAGATCAAAGTAAAGTTATTTCTTAGATTGTAGTCTTCAATCTTTGAAAGAAGAAGTGTAATCACAAAGATAAAATCTAGTTTGATTTGTCTTTGTGGATCGTACTCAACGAGTAAAAAGAAAGGAGAACTATAGTGGATTATCGATCTAGTTCTTGATCGAGCCGTGGATGTAGGGACAATTTATCCCGAACCACGTTAACTATTTGTGTTCTTTATATGTTTTGTTTACATTGTTTATTCATCATCTTCATATCATTCTCCTAAATCAACTTGCTAAGATATTGAGTTAGAAAATTGTTTTCACAATAAGAAGAGCATTAACCATCAATCTTCCGCACACAACTTAGTTTGAGGTTAACTTGCTTAAGTTATTTTTAATCTAAGTTATTCACATATCAAGACATTATTTGTGTGAGTTTAGTTCTTCGTAAAAGAAGAACTTAACTTGCTACCCAAGATATCTTAAGTTATTAAGTGTGCTTAAGTCTTGTATATCAAACTAAACCGAGAAAACACTAAAAGTTTGAATTGGTGTATTTCCCCCTCCCTATCTTGCTCTTTCGTGACTAACATAGTTTCATGCCCCAGCTCCAGCTGTTGAAGTTTGCTCCCCTGCAGTACTATCTTGAGCTTCAGCTTTCTCTAGAGTCAGCACGTAATCTTGCCTCTTTCCTGGAAGGTACTCCAACTCGATCTATGCCCTGTCACCCCAAATTTGTGTCCCCCTAGACACGACACAACACGAAAGGAAAAAACAACTCAATCTAAATCTAAAAAAAGACAAAAGGAGCACGAAAAACGGGCTCGTCAGCTTATTATGACAGTTCTAGCAACTATGCATATGTTGATGAATAAATTATTATTACTAAAATTAATAGTTGATTAAATATTATTTTAACATTTTATTAATAATCTAAATAATTTACGGGTCTTATTATATAATTCATAATATTATTTTATAGATTTTAATTTTAATAAGAATTATTTTTTACGCGAGAAATGAGAAAATATCTCAACAATTCATTTTAATAAGACAATGGTTCTAAATTTTTTTTTTACAAATTAACTAATATATAAGGTTAAGTTTATATGATAAAAAATCATATATGAGAATTTTGGAGCGGGATTCAGGACTTTACCGGTCCTAACCCGGGACCGGGACCGGCATTGAGAATTTGGTAATTTTTGGAAATTGGGAGTCCCGAATCTCGATCGGGGCTCCTGATTCCCAAAAGTTAATTTTAAAATTCGAAAAATTTTGTCTCGTTCGAAACTTTGGGACCATTCAGGACTATTTGGGAAAAAAATTCATAACCGAAACATAAAATTTTCTAATTTCGGGACACGGAAGTCCTGAAATCCCGATCAAAACCGGGACCAAAAATTTATATTTTTTAAGATCAGACCGGGAGTCCCGACCCCTAATTAAAATGAATGAGTTAAGATCTTTTTCTCATTTTTTACGTAAGGTTTATTTCTTATGTGGTCACATATATATATATATGTATATAATTTTCATATATCTGTTATACTCTCTTTGTCCTGCTAATAATGACTTATTTACTTTTAACACGACTACCAAGAAATGTAATCTCTCTGTCGCACTAAACATGACACACTTTTCTTATTGGGACGTCTCACTAAGCTTGACACATTCCATAAATAGTAAATATTATCTTTTCAAAAAGGTGTGGACCCTACAACCTTTATCACTCTTACACACTACTTTATACACTATCCTTAATAACTGTGCCGGAAAAAAGGTACCATGCTTAGTGGGACAGAGAGAGTATAATTTTTGTCTATTACACAAAAATCAAGAAACAACTCATGCGTTAAACTTTATCCAATAAGGAAATAGGTCATTATTAGTGGGACGTCCCAAAATGAAAAATGGTTCGTTATTAATGAAACGAAAAGAGTAATAAAAAATATTATATTTAATTCAATTAATATTAACCATTAATTTTATATAGATATAGGAGATAAAAAAAATTCATTCTCATACATAATTTATTTATTATAACTTAATACACACACACAAATATATATACACACATTTGCATTAATTATATATTACTTCATAAAATATATGAAAAATATATATAATTTTAGAAATAAAATAAAAATTAATTATTGCTAATACGAACAAAATATAATAAAAAAAATACAAATATAACTATATTTGTATATAATTTTTTATTCATTTAGAATGTCGTAACTTGTTGATATTAAACTTACTTTTCACATATTTTATATCAAAAAATCTCTTATTGTAACCTTTATTACATGATACATATTGCATATATTTATAATAACAAAATATAATATTTCTTACAAACAAATTAGGACTAATAGAAAGGAAAAAAGTAATTATTTTTATATTTTTATAAAAATAAATAAATATGACTAAATTAATAATTAATATATTTAATCATATAATTACTAATGTCATGAAATTAAAATTATTTACAAAATTACCATACTACCATCTAATCCACAACTCTAGTTTTCACATGATATTAATACTGTTGGGAACCCCATGAATTTATATATGTTTTGATGATGTTTCTCGAAACTACACCTAATTGTTTTTATCTTAGAAACCTGGTAGTCATTGTTATCTATTAAGGAATATCTTAAGTATAAAAGAAGCAGATCGTTTTTAATAATTTAATAACGATCTGTCTTATTCTTGTAAAAGATTTCCTGGACACAATGATTTACCATCACAAGTAACTTCTACATTATATAAAGCAGCTAGCTTCTAATATAATGAGCAGATCGTTTTCTTTATTAATAACGATCTGCTTCACATATTAACAGCTCGCTGTCATTTCTACTTGTTTTGGTTTCGATTCCTAGAATATCTTTTAACATATCACAAATGTAAAAGTAGCTTTAAGTTTCAAGCTTACTTATATCGATCTGCTTCCCTAGACTAGAATTAGTTATAAAAAGGAAACAAAATACTTGTAATTAACTGCAAGTGGTTGAGCAGCTCGTTCTAAAGACCAGCCTGTTGCTCATACACCAACAGATCGTTTCCTCATTACTAGAGGATGAGCAGCTCGTTTCAAAATAACTACTTCAGCCCGCTGTCAATTCTACCAACAGATCGTTTGTATCAAAACGATCTGGTCATCATGTCTACTTTCGAATATGAAGTAGTCAACAGACAACCAAAGAAAGATGAACAACTCAATTGACAGCGAACTGCCATTGCTTCAAGATCAAGCTGCTCCTCACTATAACTACGGTGGACTGCCGACATACCTAAATTTGTCACAAGTCAACCTCTTGGTGTATTGTCACATCAACAACATACTTTAAAGAATGAAGTACGAGAATATCAATTTCCTGTATGGTGAATCATTCCCAGTATGGCAATACACTGGAAAATCGCGTGAAAGGTGGAACAAGACTCTCATTTGGCAGCGCGTCTCTCAACAACTCTGCCATGCAATTAATGCATCCATTAATTCAAAGTGGAAGGACATCTTCGTCTCCAACGGATAGTTCCTTCAATGGGGCTATATATACCACCTTCACCTCCAGAAAGAAGTACGAGAATTCAAGCCATTATCCTGCTATTACTCTGCTAAAATCTTCAAGCTCTCAACGTTCAAAAACACTTCCAATCATCCCATAATTCTCTGTAGTGTTTACTCGTGTTTGAAGATTTACTTTCTAGAAAACTGTTTTTACAAAACTCAAAGTTAGGATCTAGATTTGATCCAGTTGTTATCCTAGATTGTAGTTTTCAATCTTAGGAAGAAGATTTGTAATCACAAGAATTTATCTAGGTTTGATAATACTTGTGGCTCGTACTCAACGAGTAAAAAGAAAGGAGAAAGCTAGTGGATTTTCGATCTAGATTTGATCGAGCCGTGGACGTAGGGAAAGTTTCCATAGCAGGGTATGATGATTGGAGCTACAGAATCGAGATGTGTTTACGTGCTCAACACATCAAAATGTGGAAAGTCATTACTGATGGACCCATCAAAATAATGAATAAAGGAAGTGCTGAGATAAGAGATGGAACTGGTCCAACTCCTTCAATACTCATAGTTGAGAAGGAGAAGACAATTGATGAATATACTGCAGAAGAAAGAAAAGAAGTTGGACTTGATGATTTTTTCAAAGGACTAATTTCAAGCACTGTGAGAGGCATATACTTGGCCAAAATTAAACATCTCCAAACAGCCAAAGAAATGTGGGATGTGCTCAAAGAAATCAACCTTGGATCAGATATCATTCAAGAAAACAAGCTGTCTATCGCTTGTAACAAATTTAAATAGTTCATGATGAAGTCTGGAGAGACAATAGCTCAACTGAAGAACAGGTTCACAGAAGTTCTGATAGAGATAGCTATGATTGACAAAAACAAGTATTCTCAATGAGAGAAAAACTTGAAAGTAATCTGAGCTCTACCTGCTACTTGGGAAATTTACTCAGCCATGCATCCCATGATGCCAGAGTTTAACTCTCTTACCACTGACTCTTTATTTGATTTACTTACTGGAAATGAGTACGAGATTAATCGTATTCATGGTATATCTAATCCTTCTTCTAGCAAACCATCTTCTGCAGGAAACCATGACAAAGAAACAACCTTCAAAGCAAAGACGAAAAATAAAGAAGCTACAAAACAAACTCCCACTATAGTTGTCAAAGAATCATCAAGCTCTGATGATGAGAACTACCCATCGAAGAACTATTTCTAGGAATACTCTCTCATGGTACAAAGATTCCAAAGAATGGAAGTGAGAGCCAACAGATACAAAAGGCTCTACAAAGAAAACAAAAATAGAAAATTCAAAGGGAAAGATTGATCTGGTGATCAACCTGCTTGAATGAACAAGGTAAAATCAACCTCATATGTTAAAGCTGACCTCTCCGAATATTCTTGCTTTAAGTGTGGCAGGAAGGGACATTTCAAGACATATTGTCCTGACATATCAAAAGCAGAGAGAGATGAGCTTCGAGCCAAAAGAGACAAGAAGCACAATGAGCAAAGAAAAGCAATGCTTGCCGAAGAGCAATCATCTCCAAGTCACCTGTCAGACAGCTCATCCGAAAATGATGAAGCCTTCATAGCTGATGATGAAGAAGAATGAGATGAGTGTCTAATGGGTCATGACAATGGACTTGACGGTCAAGAGGTAAATTGTCAAAACTCTAATTCTTCTAATTAATCTATATGTAATTCTGGTGATGAAGAAGAAGGTGAAGACGATCTGTCCATCGAAGATTTTACCAAACTCATGGAAGATCATGCAAGATTGAATAAGATGTTCAAACATGCAATAAAAGAAAATGGAAGAATGGCGAATACCATTCAAGAAATGAAGAAAATCAGCAGTGCGTTCAATGATAGGGAAAATGCTCTGCTAAAGCAACTCAAAAGCAAGAGCGAAGAAAATTACTCACTGAATGCCAAGATAACTGATCTCATTGACCGAGAGATTTCTGCTCAACGTAAGGTCTATGATTTGAGTGCCATAATCAATCACTCAATGCACAAAAAGGAATATCGAATTCAACTCATCAATGACATGCAAAGTAGAGCTGCAGATTGCACTGGACTTGGATTTGACGGAGTTGACAAAGGACCATCAAAAGGAAAATTTGTCAAAGAAAAGGGAAAAGATAAAATAATGAATCTCAACAACAATGTGAGACAGCCACAAGCTATTTTAATCAAGGATCAAGGCCAGGGACAACAAAAATTCACCACACAAGGGATTGGATATCAACAAAGAAAACAGTCAGCTCAAAGGACTCATCAAACTGCTCAACAGTTCAATCATCAGCGAGCTCCTGTATTGCACGACTAGAGAAAACCACCTGCACCCTCCAAACCATCTGCTCTTAAGAAACAAGCTGTGTCTATTCAACTACCTGCCAAAAAGAAAATAGTCTACATTGATTTCAGTGGCAAACAAATTAGACCATCACAAAATATTACTATTATTATGCAAATCTGGGTTCCAAAAGGAACCATGTCTACTAACAAGGCACCCTCAATCAGTAGGGTAGCTAAATGAATTTTTATTGTAGGATAGGAGATCGATGAGAAGAAAGCACACAGCTCGGGGCGCGGCATGGATACTTGATAGCGGATGTTCCAAACATATGACATGCAACAAAGACCTGTTAATCAACTACAAGGAGAGCACATGACCAAATGTTACTTTTGGAGAAAATTCAAAAGGATACACAAAGGGTTATGGTGATCTTCAAGTTGGTAGCACTACTATTCTCAATGTATCATATGTTGAAGGTTTAAATCATAATCTATTCTTAATTAGCCAATTTTGTGCTAATAACAAGAGAGTAGAATTTACAGCTAACAAGTGTTTTGTCAAGAACATAGAAGGAGAAGAAATTCTTCTTATTGAGATTTTACAGGACTGGCTGTATATCGTACAATGGAATGACCAAACTGAAATCAACCTCCCACAGAAGTTCTGGGCAGAAGCAGTCAACACAGCCTGCTACACTCAAAATCGATCTGTCATCACGCAACGTCACGGGAAAACTCCTTATGAGCTGTGGAATAACAGGAAACCTCGAATCTCATACTTTCGATCATTTGGATGTAAATGTTACATTCACAACAATGGGAAAACTCAGTTAAAAATATTTGATAGCAAAAGTGATCAAGGAATATTTCTAGGATATTCTGAAATCAGTAAAGCTTATAGAGTTTTTAATAAGAGAACACATTTGTTGTGGAAGTAACACCACATGTTGTTTTTGATGAAGCTAATTTTGAAGTTTCAGCAACAGATAGTTCTTCTACAAAAGATGATCTCTCTCTCTCAACTTTGAGAAATTCCAAAGATAAACTCATCGACGACATTCTCTTTTGGAGTCCTCGAAAAGATGAAGATGAAGAAGAAACTAATAATCAACTAGTTGTAGAGAGGTCACAACAAGGGGGAACAGATGCTCAAATAACACGTCTTGTGGGAACAGGTGAAGGGGGAACTTCACATGAAGAATGCTCACAACAATCTGTTGCTGAACAAGACATTCCTCTATCTGCTACACCCACAACTCAACAGCCATCTGTTCAAAACTTGGTAAATGAAATATCAAGTATTAATTTAAACACTGACAATCTCTTTGATATTCCTATCACAGATCATCCCGAATTTGAAAATCCACTTGATGAGATAGAAATCGAAGTATCTGAGGATGAAATGAAAAGGCGAAGAAAATGGGTTGATAGCCATCCATCTGACCTCATTGTTGGAAACCCAACAGATAGAGTCAAAACTAGATGCATGCATGGAGAAAGTGCATTACTAAGCTGCTATCTTGCTCACACCGAACCAAAAGACATCGAAGAAGTCTTACAAAGTACAGATTGGATCAATGCCATGCAAGAAGAATTAAATGAATTCAAGAGAAATAATGTATGGTATCTGGTGGATCGACCTAGACATCAAGGTGTTATTGGAGTCAAATGGATAATCAAAAATAAAAGAGATGAAACAGGTGAAGTGGTAAGTAACAAAGCAAGGCTAGTCGCCAAGGGATATTGTCAACAAGAAGGGATTGACTTTGATGAAACCTTCGCACCAGTGGCAAGACTAGAAGCTATCAGATTGTTTCTTGCCTAGGCAACCTTCCAACGTTTCAAAGTATTCCAAATGGATGTAAAGAGTGCATTTCTAAATGGAATTCTAGAAGAAGAAGTCTACTTGGAACAACCACCTGGGTTTGAAGTTGAAGATGAAAACAAGGTGTACAGATTAGCTAAAGCAGTGTATGGACTAAAAGAAGCTCCTCGAGCTTGGTATGAGACACTGTCTATGTTCTTACTTCAATCGGGATTCAAACGTGGATCAGTAGACAAAACATTATTCACCATCAAAGTTCAAGACTATATCCTTTTAGTTCAAATTTATGTTGATGATATTAATTTTGGATCCAAATCTGAATTCCTATGTAACAAATTTAGCAAGCTCATGCAGGACAAATACAAGATGTCAATGATGGGAGAAATGAATTTTTCCTAGGCTTGCAAGTCAAACAATCTGTTGATGAGATCCTAATCAATCAATCTAAATATATCAACGATCTCATCACAAAATTTGGAATTAAAGATAGCAAACCAGTAAAAATCCCTATGCAAACAAATGGACAAATTGGTCCTGATATACTTGGGAAAGCAACAGATATAAAACAGTATCGTGGTATTATCGGATCACTTTTATATCTAACTGTAAGTCGACCTGATATTACATTTGTTGTTGGTGTTTGTGCTAGGTATCAAGCTAGTCCAAGGGAATCACACTTGGAAACAGCCAAAAGAATTTTGCGTTATCTCAAAGGAACCATGGAGATAGGTTTATGGTATCCTTGTGATGATAATTTTGTATTAACAGGTTACTCTGATTCTGATTATGGAGACTTGTCAGTTTCTTGGAAGCAAGCTCATTTCATGATTTTCTAAAAAGCAAACTTCGGTTGCAACCTCAACGACATAAGTAGAGTACATTGCAGCAGGGAGTTGCACAGCACAAATTTTGTGGATCAAACAACAACTAAAGGATTATGAAGTCTGCATGGATGGTGTGCCAATATTTTGTGATAGCTCAAGCGCAATTGCCATCACACAAAATCCTGTTCTACACACTCGCTGCAAACATGTAGATGTTCGTCATCACTTTATTCGTGATCATGTTGAAAAGAAGAACATCACGATCGAGAAAATTCATACGGATGTGCAGCGAGCTGATATCCTCACAAAAGCTTTACCCAAAGATAGATTCAAAATGCTTTGTGGAAAACTAGGATTGATAAATTTCATTGAAATTGGTACAAGTGTTGATAACAGCTAACTGGTGGTAAAAAGGTCATCTGTTATCACTCGTCTAATTTCAGCCATCTCATTAATTACATATCTATGTTGCTAAAATTATTTATAAAATTAAAATTTAGAGATACAAACAAGCTGCTTAATTTTGAAAGTTTGCAGCTAGCTTGTCAGTAGAATGCAAACGGCAGATCGATCAAAGAAGAAAACGATCTGCTATCTATCAACAATAGCAGCGAGCTGCATAATGTAAAAGAGCAGAACTGTCGAAGTCAAGAATAGTAGATCGATTAAAGAAGAAAACGATCTGCTTCCTTATTCAAAACGGCAACAAGATGCATAAAGAGAAAATTAGCAGCTAGCTGTCAAAGACAAGCATAGCAGATCTATTAAAGAAGATAACGATCTGCTCGTTTATCAAATATTTGCAGCTTGCTGTCACAATTATGTATAGCAGATCGATCGAGCCTAAAACGATCTGCTAGGGCATTAATCAAGGGGAATCAATCTAATTTATTTCTCTATCTCTTTGAGTATTTATATCTAATGATTACTAATAAAAACTATAAAATGCTAGGAAATATCGAACGCCTAGATGTCAGAAAAAGTGATGGATAAAGTGAAGACCATTTAATGTTGCAGTCCTCATTTCTTGTTTTGAGGCAATGATGTGATTTCTTCGTAGACGCAATTTGATGGCGTATGAACTTCAATCAACTTTTGAGCGGCAAATAATTAAATCAGGGAGTAATCTTAACCGTTACTTGTTATTACTTTTATAAGATTTAATCCTGTCAGTTCATTATTTGCCTATATATATGTGGATGTTTGATTGTTCTTCTCACACTTTCAAATATTCCCACTCACAAAAACCTAAACCGCCATTGTTGTGCCCAAGCTCACCTGCAAAACTTCACTCTTTTTCAAAACCAATCAAAACTTTTTCAAAATGCCCACATCTGAAGCAAGTTCTTCATCTTCCCAAGCACCTCTGATTTTTTTGTCGGAGATATTGCACATGATAGAGGCGAAGTTGTCACCGGAGCCTCGCGCTGTACTATCACATCACGAGTTTCGTACATTAGATGTGTTGTTTAGCAAAATCGAGGCGTGCAAAGGTTAAAATCCATAAAAACATAAACTCGGATTTAATCTCTGTACTCATATTGCTCTTACTGCTTGTATTGCACATATCTCGAATATCTATGAAAGTTGATTATGTGTACACTTCAATATGACTTGCATATTTCATCCACTAAAATTTGTCTCCTTGATTCTGTGAACACTTCATATATGCATGATATGTATGTTTTATTTCCAATATTTGATCTTCTCGTGTTCTAAAATTGCTTAAATTCATCTCTTATGTAATCACTGCATTATGTGTTCAAACACTTAACCAAAATTTGATCTTGTTTAGGGTTCCACAAGATTATTACCATGGAACCAGATTACTTCCTGCCATGACATATTGCACTATTTTACTGCTCGTGGATGGTGGATGATCGAGATGAATATACCATGAAGATACCTATTGGAAAAACAAAGGAGGACAATATTCGCACCACCGTAATTGAAATGATTCTACAAACCTATCATATGGCTGATAAAGATGATCTTGTTATTGAAGAAGTCACGGATGAACAAATCCAGAAAGCTCTTGATATGATTCTTGCACATCCATTCCCGTGGACTGGTAAAGCATTCAATAGGGCATTAATGCTACCCAGTTACAGACTCCTTCTCGACTACGTCCAAAAGGTGTTTCTTGGACACCAAGGTACATATGATTCTGTCACTTCTGAAAAACTCAAAGTAATGGCAGCAGTTCTGTTAAATCTGAAGGTGAATTGGGCAAGGTCACTGCTAAAGCTCATAGTGGATGAGGAACAACAGATCGACATTCACCAAGACAATGATGGCAACTGCACTCAGATAAATATCAAACGACCTCTTCGCTTATCAACCAAACTCAGCAAAATAATTGTTGGATTCTTCCAAAAGAACAAATGGCACAAATCTGTGGAGTTCAGCAAGGATTGAATTTTGCCAAGGACAAGACACTAGATGGAGATGTCCTTAGGAATTGCATCTCAAATTTTTCTCAAAGTCACTGATGACAAGATCAAGCAGGAGCTAATTCGGATTGGTCAATCAAATCCGGAATGGATTATTCCAACCAAGAAACATGAGACAGTTGGGGAGGCCGCTGCAGCACAAGCAAGAACGGAGACTGCGGCAGATCAACCTGCTAAAAGGAAAGCAGCTGGTAATCCTAAACCAGCTGCTGCTGCCAAGAAGTCGAAAAAGCCAAGGATCACAAAGGAAGGAAAGAGCAAACCAACTGCTCGCAATCTGGTGGATGAGTTGGAAGCCACTGTTGATCTAATTAAGGAGCCATCTGTTCCAGAAATATATGAAGATGAGGTAGAGATCAACATTCACGAGCAGCCCGCTGCTGATGTTGAAGAAAGGTTGAAAGGAGCACAATTGATTTTTAAACAGATACAAGAAAAGGCCACTGAGGTGGTACTCAAATCAATGCTTGGAATCCAACTGACTCCAGCCACATTTAACATGGCTCAACATTTACAAACCTATCTGGAAATTCGAGATTGTAAGTTCTACATCTTGGAAGTTATCTTACTTCTTTTCTCGATCAGCGAGCTGAAGGCCGAGGAGAGCAAGCTGCTAACATATTTTGTCACAAGTCAACCTCTTGGTGTATTGTCACATCAACAACATATTTTAAGGAATGAAGTACGAGAATATCAATTTCATATACGGTGAATCATTCCCAGTATGGAAATACACTGGGAAATTGCGTGAAAGGTGGAACAAGACTCTCATTTGGCAGCGCGTGTCTCAACAATTATGTCATGCAATTAATGCAGCCCTTAATGTAAAGTAGAAGGACATCTTCGTCTCCAACGGATAGTTCCTTCAATGGGGCTATATATACCACCTTCACCTCCAGAAAGAAATACGAGAATTCAAGCTATTATCCTGCTATTACTCTGCTAAAATATTCAAGCTCTCAATGTTCAAAAACACTTCCAATCATCGCAAAATTCTCTGTAGTGTTTACTCGTGTTTGAAGATTTACTTTCTGGAAAACTGTTTTTACAAAACCCAAAGTTAGGATCTAGATTTCATCCAGTTGTTATCCTAGATTGTAGTTTTAAATCTTAGGAAGAAAATTTGTAATCACAAGAATTTATCTAGGTTTGATAATACTTGTGGCTCGTACTAAACGAGTAAAAAGAAAGGAGAAAGCTAGTGGATTTTCGATCTAGATTTGATTAAGCCGTGGACGTAGGGAAAGTTTATCCCGAACCACGTTAACTGCCTGTGTTCTTTACTTTTTATTTACTTCGTTATCATCTTCTTCATACTCTTGCATTCAAAACTGTGTTGATAATATCTTGATATAACGAAAACGTTTTTCATATTAAAAAGAGCATTAACCACCATATTCTGCACACAACTTTAATCAAGTTTAAATTTGTATTCATTATTCTTGATTATTGTTTTCACGCATAAGGTCTTATTTGAGTAAGATTAAATCTTCCTGACAAGAAGATTTGTTTTACTACCCTAAGCTATCTTATCTATGAAGTGTACCTAAGTTTAAAAACAAGAAAACTGAAAAAGGTTGAATTGGTGTATTCCCCCCATACACCAATCTAGCTCTTTCAGAAATTTCCATATGGTGAAATGGAGCAGCTCATGGTTACGAAATTCTAATATTTACAACTAATTAATGTCCAAATAGGGAGATGGTGATTGAAGATGTATCAAACGTGGAATTGCATAAGATTTATTCCGAAGTTACCAGCATCTTGATACTAATTGTGTGATCTAACCACTTCCCCATCTCTTACAATACTGAAGAGGAAACTCTCAGAGGCATTTTATCTTAAACTCATTAAAACAAAACAAAAAAGAACAATTACACAGCTAAGAAAGCAATAGAGCCACGATTGACTACTCACCAGCTTCCACAGCCTTTGGTGCCTCCCCTGTTTTCAACTTCTCCAATGCTGATACACGTTCATCCAGCAACTTGTGAATACTATCAATCTAGTTCAAAAGTATATAGATTATCACACAAACTAGAACATGCTCACTAGCTATATTATTCAAGGAAAATTACTAATTTTCATATATATCATGTTATCACATACTTAATATTTCTATAGGACATGGTGTCTACACTCGTTAATCTTAGTAGCTATTATTGTCATCTAAACATGTATCTCACAAGCAGATGCTTTGGGGCAACAAGAGAGATCCGTATTCCAAGAACCACCTCTCAGTTGACCTTCATATACAACTTTCATTTTAATATATTTCATCGACATTTGATTGCATCTCAATGAGGAACTGTCCCAAAAGTCTATAATATTCAGAGTCACCAATTTCTTGTATTGGATACACCATGTATTCAATTGAGTGAATGTGCACTATCAGATTAGGCATGAGAAATACAGGGGATCCAACAAAATGAGCTTCACCTATAAGGCATGTAGAGTTGTATTAACAAGTTTGTCTGAAAGACCACAAATCCCCTCGGCTTGTGTTACAGATAACTGGCTGAGGAAATGCAACTGTTCAAATTAAAATTTGACCAAAAACGAAGGCATATAAAACATACTTACAAGTTAGTTGCACATGATAAAAAAAAAATATGTTCCTGGTAGCTGTTAATTGGCATGAAATTAGGTGGTAATCAATCTACTAGGGGCATCCTTTATTTTTTTAGACAACATAGTTAGAAAAAACTTGCATGCAAAAACACATATATGAACTTCCAACTCATAATCTATACTGCATGCATGCTCATTAGTCATACCCATCACTTTTCTAGATGAGACAACTCGTAAGCTGGAAATTGGAAAAGAGGACCCTAGAGAGGACTGTTATCATTCATCATATAGAGATTATATTCACAAAGGTGCATAGACTAAATGTTATTAGCATAATCATCACAACTTGGGCCTTGATTCAAGTGAGTGATCCTCAACATCAACGTGACTACTCAAAATTCTGACAGATGACTGAAAACAATTACATTATTCGTCGCATGATAAAAACACTGTGGCAAGGTCCATGGAAACTAATAACACAAACTTGTAAGAAATCACTATGGTCCTTCCACATACATCTTTCTTAGCATTGACTGTACACGAGCAAAAACAAAGATATAATTCATATACCACACTTGCACAGCTGCACTTATTTTAGATCATTTCTCAACCAAATTTAATCTCAATAGCATTCATCCACTTCGTACAACACTTTTCTCTTGACTGAACATCATATGTTTCCATCATCAGAAATATTAATTAATCAAAACGAATTTCTACATTATTCACTTCGCGATTGAAGACATTCTTTGCACCAAACTCGTGAATAAGCATTAAGCAGAATAAAAAAAGAGGCAGAAACCAATATTTGACCTAAAAAGCAGAAATGGGGGAGAGAAGAACACATGTTGAGCAATGGCGTGGTGAGCAATTTGGTAAACCTTCTGGAGGTAATAGAGACCAGCGGCAGAGGCCAGGGCGGCGCCAGTGAAGAAGGAAGTCAATCTAACATGCAGCACATAACCCATTTCTCTCCACCGATTACACGATCTCGAGCTAGCTAAGAAAATGTTGCAGAAGTATTTACTTTACTTCTTTGTTACAAAAGAAGGTCAGAAAGTGAACGAAGAGAGAAAAATTATATTGAATAAATGAATATGGCGATTATGGACCTTTACACAGAAGGTTAGCATAAAATATTATTTATAAAATTAGGATTGAGGATGGAATGATTCTCACGGAAAGAGGATCGCACGCAAATTGTTGGATAATTTTTGGTGAGCGACTAGCAATAATGGCGTTAATTATAGCAGTTTATAAAGGTTGAGTACGTATGTCAATCGTTCCAACGCCAACCCACTCGATTTGATGCTAATTCATTTGAATTGTTTGTGTGACGAGACTTGATCAAGAAATATCGTAAGAGAAGAGAAAAAAGTTTCAATTTATTCCCCTCGAATTAAATTGGATCCAAATTTTTTAATTTCAAAATTTATAATTTTAATCCTAAATTTTAAAATATCGAATTTAAGTTTTATTAAAATATTTAACATATATGTATCTTTTATATGATTGTATATTAAAAATATATGTGCATGATATAGAAAATAAAATAAAATTTCAACACATAATTAAATATTAAATTTAAATATGAATAAATCTAAATAAAAAGAAGTAATGATATAGTAACAAAATTGTGTCATAATTATTTTTTTTAAACGATTGATTAATCGATAAATATAATAAATAAATCTTTTGTATATAAAATCAAATATATTCTCCAAATATTTTTATTTTATTTTTTCATTCGATTAATTGGTCCAACTTACTTGATTTTCGGACTAGCCCTATCAAGCTCGAGTTGTTAAAAATATTTGGGATTATAAAATTTCAACCATAATCTTCTTCGATTTTGAATTGATATTTGAGTCAACATGTGACACCTACATCAATAGAATTGAAAATGTGGCATATCTTTATCAGATTTAAAGTTGTTTATAAATAGGGGTGTTAATCAGTTTGATATTGGTTAACTGGTTATTCATAATCGAAAAATGTTATTTTGTGGTAGTGGATATTGAACTTTTCGATTCTATCGGTTAACTGTTTCTTAACCGATTCGATACTAGTTAATCGGCAAAATGAGTATTTTTTTTTAAATATCATCTTCGTCCATGAAATAAATTGAGTGGTATTAGCATACTACAATACTCAGAAAATAGAATGGAGCAATGAGCACAGAGTATGAGTCATATTCCACATCATTGTATCGTGTGTACTACATTCCTACAATTAAACACAAAGCCAAGCAACAAAGAGACAATACAAGCTGTCAAAACTCGCAAAGGATGCATCAATCAAGAGTCGATCAATAATCAGTGTGTGATTAGGACAATCAAGAATACACAGAAAAAAAAAAGAATAAAGGCACGAGTAGCAGGACATCAAATAGCATGCAAACACAAATGGTGCAGCAGTAAGCAGTCATAAATGGTGGGTAAAATATCAGCAAAATTCAAGCAAGAATACCAACAAGTTAGCCACCAGATTAAACAATATGAAGTGACAAATCAACAAACACAAACGCCCAGAGGATTAAATGCGAGCAAACAAGACAACAATTAACCACAAGGATGACAATCACGAAAGCAGTAACAGTAACACACTAAAGAAACAAAAAGAAACAGAGGTGAGGATGGGAAAACTCATCGCTTTCAATAGAATCCACGACTAAAGCCCAACGACAGAATAATCCCAGAAATGATATCGTTCGTTGGGGTTTCTTCAGAGTGTAGAAACCAGCAAGTAATTGCTCAATTTAGCCTCGCCACTTCCAAGAAAGGCGCAAACCACAAATCTGACATGGTGGTGAAGCGCCTTGAGGCAGCGTCAAATCGCCTAGAGGTGGTGGCGCCTTATAGGATTTCTATAAGGTGGGTAGAAACGGCTGGAACTCTTGACGCACTACTACAAAAAGTGAGTTATGTATGTGCGCTTTTTTATTTTTTTATAACGCTTTTTAAATAAACTATTATCTAAATGTACTTTTATTAACGCTTAGTAACACTTTTTCATAAATTGTTAAGTAATGGGTATATTATACATAACAGTTTTAAACTGTTAAATTAAAATGTTATTAATACTATTAATTATAACATTTGTCTTCATTGTTATGTATTGTATATCAAAACTGATATGTATTCTACATTAATTATATATATTTAAAACTTTTAAAAACATTTTAAAAACCAAAATCTCATCTATTCTTCTTCTTATTTTCTTATTTCAAGTTATATATTTAGTTTAATTTTATATATAATATTAAGTTTTATTCTAGTTATATAATTATTTTGAATATTTTATGTCATTTTAATTAATTTTTAAACTTCATATATAAATTAAAAATAAGATATATAATATTTAAAATTTTAAAATAATTATTAATTATATTATATTATAATAAAATTTTATTTTAAAATATATTAATTAAAATAAAAAAAATTTGGATACATCAATTTATTTCTTTTGTGTTTATAACATATTAATTATTTAATTGTAACTCATAAAAACCTGCAGTTCTTAATATATGCAAAATTTAATAAAATAGACGAAATAATATTTAATTATTTGTTAAGATGAACATTATATATATATATATATATATTTTAGATGTGTAATCATGTTTGGTGTTATTTATTTATTTAAAAAATTAGGAGTAATTTTAGGCGAGAAGCCGTCGGTGAGTGCGGTGAAGCCCTATCCCTACTAAATGAGGAGGAGATCGGCGGCAGTGATTGCATAATGGCTATATTATGGTACCAAACACACTTGATCATCAATCTCAAATCACGCATATAAGAATGGAATGAATCAAGAGACAAAACAAGTATGGCAATAGCAAAAGTTACTATTTCATTGAATATGCATAAACTTGAGCTCCAAAACTCGTACAAGGATTATATATAGAATCCCCACATGCTAACAAACTCAGCAAACTCAGTACACACTCCAACATACTGTAGTCATGTGGCAAACATTTATTGGCTAATATTATTTATCTAACAAACTAAGGCGTCACGTGCATAGCAACACAACACGGCACATCCCTCACACAATCTGATCCTAACATGCTCCTCATCATAACAGGCTAGCCACCGGTTCGAATCGGGCTGCCACAGAGGGGAACCGTATTTCGTAGCGAGAGAATCGAATAATGCGGCGGCTGAGGAGGATGACGACTAGTTGCATATTTTCACTATGGTAAGAGTGTGGAATCAAAATTTGTAGTAATGGATGCGAAATCCGTAATTTCTTATCCTTCATTTGCCGGGGAGACACCTCCAAATCAGGCCAAATTTCTTCGAAATCGTTTTATCTCATCTTTAATTAGAATATGAGAATCACTTGGGGCAAAAGCCCCAATCCTTAAAATATGAAATTTTCAGATTCTATGCTACTTCTTATCTCCCTCCCGGTGGAGCATTTCGCCGCTGTCGTGACGGACAAGGACCTTGTCTGTGTTGCTAAAATCGAGCAGCAAGGTCTGGAACCATTCGTCAATGCCGCTGCAGTTATGGGTTCTTCACCTCCGTGCCGCTCGTCAACATTGTCGAGCATGCAGCAAGGCATAGGCCCCTTCATCTCCTTTGAATCTTCCATCTCCAGTAGTACCAGCCGCCGACCGAGTTGCCGCCTCCATCGGGTGAAACCAAGCAGCAGGTAAACACTAAACATTTTTCTTAATCTTTTTATTAACATCTTTTTACTGATTATGCTCAGTTTCTATGTTATGCCTCAAGCTTTGTTTGTTGTTTTGAAGTAATAATTTTAGTTCATCATTATGAATATTATCAAGTATTCTATGTTATTTTCTGTTAATCGTTACTATGAGGAATACCTGCATTTACACTTTAATGCATATTTAAGATCTTTTATCCTTTTTTTGTTTTTGATGCTTTACATTGTCTCTTCATCAACTTACTCATCCTTAGATGTTAAAGTATCTTAATGAACAATATGGATTTTGGATTACACCAATGATAAGTTATGATTATAGAATATTCTTTATTTGTCTAAGTTAGTTTATATTTTTCAAATAAGGGGAATATGGTTTCTATGTGTTACGATTTATGAAGAAGATAGTCAACCGATTTATAAAAGAAGACTTCACACCTTTGGGATTATAGGTAATAATACGTATAATATTATATATATATATATATATACATTATCAACACTTACAAAAGTTAAATATTTTTGTTTTTGTATTTTTTGCATTTTAAGAAAAAAAAATACTCCATTGGTGAGTTCAACGAGGTTCGTGAGGAATGCACTTTTTGTGTTATTGATCATATGTTGGATTAACTATGTTTTGGATTTAGTATATGATGTAACTCATGATGATATGTTACTTTATTTTGTGGTTAGTTTATGAATGATTAGACATGTTTGAGTAATTAGAATTTGACCTTTAGATTTGTTGTATTTGATTAGATGAATCTTGTTGTAATACAAGAAGATGAACATGATGTTTTTAATGTTAATTTGTAGTTTGTTTTTTAGTTTGATTGATGTTATTTTAATGTTTAATAATAGATGTTATTAATTTATTTTTGCAAATTAATACAGGTTATTTGAAATAAAAAAAATAGAAAAAATAAAAATAATTGCTAAATAATAATAGTGAAATAGATAACGCTTTTGTAATAAAAGTGTTAACTTTGCTATTCAAGTAATAACAATTATAATATTTTTAATAATGATTAAAAACTGTTATGTATAAGATAAAACATAACGTATAATAAATTTTTCTTAACGGTTTGAAAACGTTATTTATAAGTTGTATGAATTATGCTATTCTTGTGTTATACATAACAAATATAATTGTCATGTAAATAAAATATAGATAACACTTTTTGATTTTAGATAATGGTTAAAAACTGTTGTGTATATGCGTCTTTTCGCTCATACATAACGGTTCAGAAGCGTTATCTACAATGAGTATTATAAATAACACCCAAATTTATCACAGTTTTTGTTGCACATACATAACGGTTAAAAACTGTTATGTATATGCGTTTTTCTAGTAGTGACGATTGCTAAAAGATTTGCAATTAGCAACATGCATGCTAAAGAAATGAACCACCACAATCATAAATAGGCCAGAACATCTCGATGCGACGACAGCCTGCACAGTAGTGGCGGTGTCCACTGCTTCTTCTTTGTTAAAAGAATCTTTATATCTTCGTCCCTCTGTAAAGAATAGTCGGAGAATTTTTAGAAAATCAAGGAGCTTAATAGGTTTGAAACTCGTGCTGATAACGTGTTGTAATATGAGTTCAATTCCACCAATTGATTGCGTAAATCAATGAAAAGAGAAGAAGGGAAAAGAGACAGAGAGAAAATAAACTGTAGAGAAACGGCAGAGAGAAAAATAATAGGGTAAAAAATTGAGAATTGAATTTCCTTATTCATTCGCTCACTTTATAAGAGATTTATATAAAGCGAATAAATACATAAATATTATCATAATAATATCGACATATAATATTATTTATAACAAGAATCATATTATGTGTCATCTCGCCATCGAGGCCTACATGCAATGGGACGTGGAAGAATATTGTCCCCTGATGAGCCCGTTTTTCGTGCTCTTTTTATGTCTTATTTTAGGTCTAGATCGAGTCATTTTTCATTTATTTGTGTCGTATTTTGTGTCTGGGAGGAAACGAGTCTAGGTCTGACAGGCAAGTTGCAGGTCATCTCGAGAAAGAGGCAATGACAAGGGGACAGACTAAGCGGTCGGGAGTGCAGAAGACAATGGGCAAAATGCGGGGATGCGCGACAAATTTCTTCCCTTCCGCAGAAAAAGAAACGTATCTCCCTTTCCTTCTACAAACGATTTGGGGAGGTTTGAGAATATTTTCTTCTACACGGAAGACCTGATCGGGAAGGAAAGTTTGCCGGAACCCTAGCCACCACCACCACGAAATTCCAAGCCCATGGAGAAACTATTTATAACCACGCAATGAATCAGAGGCATATGCATACGAAGGTTAGGGACGACGCCCGACTGTTTTAGTTTAGTTCTTTTATTTCAATGAGTGTTGGGGAGGAAGAAACAAATCCTACGAGCACAAGGGTTGGTCCTGGCAAGAAGATTTTTTGGTAAAACTCTATTTCCGTATTTCAATATAAGTATGCTTTCTTTTATTTCATCCTTGTTCTTTACTTTTCGTATGAGTAGCTAAGTTTATAAACTTGTCTTGGGAAAGATGAATTGAGTCCAAACTTATAACGTCTTGAGAGGTCTAACTGTTCACATTGTTGTATTGGCGTGTTCCTAAAGTGCTGGATCTGAATCCTATATAACTTGATCAAGTTCTCGATGTTGTCTGGCCAGTAGCAGTCTTGGGCAAAATCAGGGTACAACTACGAGCTGGAAAGTCCAAGTGTTAGCGACATCCTGTTTGTCAGCCAGAGGGATCAACATTGTAATGTAGGTGGGGACGCCATCGGACGGGCGTCTGAGATGGTGTGTCCATGGTTGTTGTGTTCTCCGCAAATGCTTATTTGGGTATATTGGAGTAAGCTTGGTCCAGGAGTAATCTTGGGCAAGGGGGATAGGGAATGAGTAACCCTTACCCTCTGGGCTGAAAAGGCATGCTAGGCGAGGCTTCGGTGGCTACGTGACGATTAATATGGGACTGCCTGAGTGATGCGTTTGGGTGGTAGGAGTAAAACCCCATTCTTATGCTCGCCTTTAACCAATGACATGCTAGTACAACGAACAAATTTGCACCAATGATCAAGATATAAGTCAAGACTCAAGGAATCTAACCCAAGTCAAGTTGCTTTCTCATTTAAGTCTTTTAGTGTTTTCTTTTCAGTTATTTACTTTTACAGTATTTACTTTCTGCTTGATTACACTTCTTGCCCAAGACAAGACCCAATTCAAAAACCCAAATTGTGACATCGAGAGAGGAATCCACCAACTCCCTGTGGGATCGACCCTGTACTTGCCACTAGCGGAACCTAGTGAAAAGTATCGGTTTATAAATTTATCTTGACCGAAGTGATAAAGACTGAGCTCCGCCAGATTGGCGTCGTTTCCGGGGAGTTGCACCTTCTAGAATTTCTCTCTCACCTTGACTCGAGTCTTGTCCAAGGTGTATGCTTCGTTCCAATCCTGAAGGAAAACTCGGAGACATTTGATTTGATCCAGAGATCGAGAGAAATGTCAGGAGAAGAAGAGGCAGACTAAGGAGACAGGCACGGCTTGAGCGAGAAGCCCGTCAAGCAGCAAGAATGGCGGACGAACAAGGAGAAATCAACAATGATGACAATGGGAATGCACCTCCAGAGCAGACGCTCAGGGAGATGATGTTTCTCAACAACAATGATCTGAAACCCTTGGACATCACCTTGCCCGCGATAGCTGACAACTGGGAACTAAGGCACTCTTTCATCCAGATTTTGCCCAAGTTCAGTGACTTGCCAGGAGAGGACCCGCAGAGGCATCTTCAAGACTTTGAGTTGGTTTGTGGAACCATCAGGACCAACGAGCCAGCAAAAAGAGAGTACATACGTCTGGTATCATTTCCTTTTTCACTTCAAGATACTGCTCAAGAACTTTACACTTTACCTGCAGGTAGTGTCACAACTTGGCAAGCAATGCAGCAGAAGTTCCTGGAGAAATATTATCCTGTCTCGAGGATCCAACATGCAAGGAGAAGGATGAGCACCATCCAGATGGGAGCCGGAGCTCTATGACTACTGGAACAAATTCAAGCTCATGTTGGTCAAGTGCCCACAGCAAAACATCTCTGACCAGGACTTGATCCAGTACTATGTCAATGTAATGAAGCCTGATGAGCAACAATTTTGGAATGCCGCGTGTAGAGGTTCTATCTTGAACAAGCAGCCTTCTGAAGCTTTCAGGCTATTGAACGACATGGTAGAAGAATCCCGAGAAGATGCACACTCCTTGACCAGAACCATGGAAGATGTTTCCACATCACAGTCCAAGACAAAACTCTCGGACTTGTGTGCCACCATGAAGCAGATGATGGAGATGATGAAGCCGACCATCAAGAAGAATATCAAGGCGTACCAGCTATGCTATGCTACCACTCACTTGACCGATGAATGCCCATCCCTAGGAGAAGAAGAAGTCAATGTTTTTGGGTATACTAACAATGGAGGAAACCACAATCAAGGCCCAAGGAAAAGATTTGACCCCCCACTCACAATCTTATAATCCAGGATAGAAGAACCACGATAACCTCAGATATGGAGGAAATCACTACCAAGCTCCACCCGAGGCTCAACATCAAATTTAGCCAAGAGGCCCATCTCTATCCGAGACTGTTCAGAACTTGATCGAGGAGCACCACAAATTTAGCGATGAATTTGAGATGTTCAAGACAGAAAGTTGAGGAGCCCTACAGTCACTAGCCAACCAGATCTCCAACTTGACCGAGGCGATCGTCAAGATGGACAACAAGCAAGTCCGGGTGAATTCCAAGCCACAGGTCAACGTGGTGATGCTCAGGAATGGTAAATCCTTACTTGAGAGAGTAATGGAACCTACCAAGGAGATGGTCGAACCAGAGAAGCTAGAAGCTGAGGAGGAGCAGATCAAGATACTAGAGCCCGAGGAGCCAGACAAGAAGCCTGAACCAAAAAAGAGGTCAGAGCCCAAACCTAAATCCAAGTCTCCCAAGAAGGCTCTAGAGGAGAACATCTACTGCAAGCCACCTTTTACCAGAAGGTTGGCCAAGACGAACGAAGCTGAAGAGATGAAGGACTACTCAAGGTGTTCCAGAAAGTGGAAGTTAACATGTCACTTGTCACTGCACTTGCGACTATGCCGAGATGTGCATAATTCCTTAAGGAGTTGTGTACCAAGAAGGTACAGTACCCTGACAACACAAGATTTCTAGTCGGAGAAAATATCTCCGCAGTGCTCAAGAAGGATTTCTCAGTCAAGTGCGAGGATCCAGGGATGTTATATATCCCTTGTGTAATCGGAAATACCAACATTGATCAAGTCATGCTAGATTTGGGGGCTCCGATCAACGTTATGCCCCTAAGTATGTTTGAGGAAATGAAGATAAGGCCACTGAAGCCATCCAGAGCAGTGATCAACTAGCAGACAAGTCAAGCGTTTACCCCGAAGGTATCGTGGAGGACGTCTTGGTAAAGGTTCAAGACTTAATTTTTCCCGTTGATTTTTATGTACTTAACATGAGCAGTCCCTCTGCCAAGAAACCTCTTATGCTTTTAGGTAGGCCATTCCTCGAGACGGCCGAGACCTTTATCGATGGCGACACCGTGAAGCTGACTTGAAAATGTGTTGGAGAGATGGTAACCTTTGATATCTACAAGGCAGAACAACATGCTTCAGACGAGGAGATGGTGGATTTTATGGAGTCCATTGACAAAGACAATGAGGAAGCCTTGCCCCAGATTCTGAACAAGATGGAGGATGAACCAGTCAATGAGGAGGGCAATGAGGAAGAAGTAGCCATTGAGACTTTAATATCCCACTAATTTTTAATTATATTTTAAGTGTTCTAACTATTAAGGGTTCTAGCTATGATGAAATAAGAATTTTAGGAAAAACTTAGAGCCTATTAGGACCTACCATGTTAATTTGGCAAACCGGGAAAGCTATTTAAGATTTATTTAAAAAAGAGCTTTTTCATGCATGATTGAAAGTATAGCAATATTATAGTCATTGTGTAGAGTTTTTAAAATGAAAATATTGACGTTAAGTTTGCTCGAAAAGGAGAACGTATGTAAAAGTTACGAATTTTCGAGTTTTAAGCATTTAATAATAATATAATATTATTATATAATAATAATAAAATAAAAAAATAATAATAATTTTTCTATAAATAGGCTGGGGGAGTCGGCCTATTTCTCCTCCCCCAAGCCACGAAACAAACTTTCCCCCCCCCCCCTCCCCGCCTCTCTCTCTCTTTCCCATTCTTCTTCATTTTCTTTCACCCCGTCGCCATTACCGAGCATCCAAGCTTTCGAAGCTTCATTCCGAGGTCGAGTCGGGTCAAAGAGATACACCGAGGTAAGGCAATGGATGCTCGGGAACTCAATGAAGGTGGCTCAGCCGCCGTTGGGTGACCGTAGCGACCTCGCCGTCGCCGAAATTTTATCATAACTTCACCTCTCGTTTTCTTCTATGCGTAGCTCTCATTACATAGAACTCGAGTACCGAAGGGAGTTCGAGACGATGATGGCCGGATGTGGCCCGAAGGGACCACGATCGATCACCAACGCCTCCAATATCGGTGTCACCGATGGACTCCGAAAGCCCCAATTCGGTGGTCGTCCGTTCTTCGGATGGCTAGGGACCCTTAAGGTTTTGTGTTCATGGCCATGCATTCTACATATCGACATGATCATAATGTGTTTTCGTCTACGTAAAAGTTTTGCTTGCATTATATATATATATATATATAATACTATTTTTATATTTTTCTAAAGAAAATTTATTAAACGGTTATCCTTTTACGGTGAAATTTATGGTGAATGTAAAGAAAAAAATATAGGATTTTTCAAAAGAAATTGGACTAAATTTTATCGAACAGTTTTTCTTAAAATCGAGAAAAGGCAACGTTACTTCTAGGTGAAGTAAAAATGAAGTTGCATGCATGCATGATTTCTTTGCATATTTCACTAAAGAATATTGCACTGATTATTTTTGCCTTCTTGGCCAAAGTCGTTTGAAAGCCTGGTTGCTGCCAAATTAATTTATTACGTGATAAAAAGAATAATATTGAGCCTAAAAATTTAGTACTACTTATCTATAGTTCCTTTTTGGAAATTAAAGACAAAATATATTCCCTATGACTAACAGGTACCTAGCACTGAAATTTGAGCTAATAAGATTTACGGTTTTCCCGTAATCGAGGAATATCATCGGTGAAAGGTTGGGGATATATACGTATTTTGAGTTATTAAACTCTTTTCTCTAAATGAAAAATGCATGGATCTCTGTTAAAATGTTTTTACGAAGGTATGGACTATTTAATGCTCTTATCGACCGCCGGGGGTTCTTATTCGGCCTAACACGTCGATTTAAGGACTGTGATCACTTAGTCTCTACTGCGGTGGGTTGATCACCATCGGGTTTTGACTCATGCTATGTTAGGGTGTACGGTTCGCCGAGCCCTATTTGACTGAATGTTTATGATCCGTCGGTGGTAAAAGGCCCGGGACATAACCTATATAAGAGTAACGTCATGCCGGGTCATGTTTAATTTATGCACAAATGTTTTGCTTACTTAGAAGTTATTTTGTTTTAAAACCTTCTAAGGTAAGTATACTGAACAGAGACTATGTTTTTCGTTTTATGAAAAACCCAACTGAGTGCACTAGTACTCACCCCACGTTTTACAAAATTTTTCACAGGCTGAGGAAGCAGCATGACGTGTGTGGCTGAGGAATGGTGTTATTGGGATGACGATTGCTTTATCACGAGAACGGTTTACCGTTCTATACATAAGAATTTCCGCTGCCATGTTCACGTATGTTATAATATTTATGAAATAATTATCATTCACGTATATGTGTGTGATAATATATATGTTTAAAGTCTAAGTTCATTTTCTCATTCCACGAAGGCTTCATCGGCCATTATTAATAAAGGTTCATGTTATCATATTATCATTGCCCATTACATGCATACACGTGCAAAGGAGAGCTTAGAAGTAGTCGGCCCCTCTTGGACGCTCAACTCCTCAGCCCCTTGTGTAGTGTTCGAGCGAATGCCGACCACACTTGGTGAGCTGGGCTCACTAACCTCCGCATTTGATCGACGGTTCTTATTGGACGATTCGGCCTCTCGAGGATTCTAGATTACCGTTCCTACGAGATGAGCTGTATTATCTCCAACCCCGTCTTTCATATTGGATGATTCGGCCGCTTGGGATTCAGGATTACCGTTCCCATGTATCGAGCTGTATTATCTCCAATTCATTTCATCTTGGATGATTCGGCCGCTTGGGATTATGGATTACCGCTCCCATGACTCGAGCTGTATTATCTCCATATTGCATAGGATTCATTTTAGATTCATTATTATAGACATTGTCTTTGCATTGGTTAGCTGTTTGGGTTGTAAAATGGCATAGTCAAACTTATAGAGGAGATGCTGTCCGATTTTCAAGGACAACTCTCTCTTATAATGCACACGAACACAATGCCCCATTTCTTCCCCGCTTCTTTTATCCCCGCCCAGTCATGCCCTTGGTGCGTGTGCCGTCCCTCGGGATTTGGGGCGTGACAGAGTGGTATCAGAGCAGTCGATGCTCGGGTGCGTTCATGTTAAGTCTGGCATGTTTAGGAATTTCATTGCATTTTTAAAACCAATGACAGGTATCCTAATAACACCATCAGCTCGCCGTCACGCTGCCTCTCAACAAAGAAAAGAAAGGTACATTTGTTTTTGTGTAAACTCCTATTTTGGAAAAGAAAAGGTTTATGGAAAAGGTTTATCTATAAATGTTTCTATGGAAAAGTTGTCATTTAAGACGTGCTCTTATATGACGTTCATGAAAAGGAAGACTGTTTAATCAAATTAGGATTTATATGCCTATTTGATTCAAGGAAATGAATTTTATGAAAAGGATCATGTTAAATCATCTAGTGCATATGTACCTATTTGATCTATGAAAATCATGGGAAATGAAATGATATGTTTATTCATTTAGGACGTGTGTACCTAATTGAATCATGATGATATATACCATGGGAAAGGAAATAATATGTTTATTCACTTAGGACATGTGTGCCTATTTGAATCATGATATGAAATGTATAAAGTTTGACATGCGTTGTCAAGTACAAGGGCTATATGAATGGTTACATTTGGTTTAACCTATGTGACATTATGATTGCTTGATTAAGGGATGGATTGTTATGTAAACAACTTGTTTGCAACTAACATAATGTTCGAAGTAAATTCATACTTGCTTGAATTTTCATGACATGGTACGATCACGAGATCGAAATGGAAAAAAAAAATCATGCATAGGACGAGCATCTAGGAAGTGACTACCTGGATAGCTCGCCGACCATGGAATTGATGAGATGATTCTCTTTTATTATTAAATGATAAATACTGACATGTAGGTTGTCATGACTATTCAGTGTTACCCACGTAGACATTGGCTACAACGTTTCATTATGGATGAGTTGATTACCATGTTCTTTACTGCAAATATGGAAAGAGGTGAGACAATGGGATCGTTTTTGGGAAGAATATCATCTATATGGATACAAATCTGAGATTCAGGGGTTACAGAATATGATGCTTGTTCAAGTCTTCGCTTGGCCCTCCCGTTTGACTGGGGTATATGGGTGAATCACCTTATTAGCCATCATGGACAAGGAAACTCGATAACAGGAGAGTTTGAGGTCAGTTTTGTTACCATCACTACAGAGATATGGAGATGTTGGCTTGAACGAGGAGCACCCCCGTCACCAGAAGAATTTGAAACACCAGTGGACATAGACGATGATGATGATATTGTGGAAATTCCTCCACCACCATCAATGTATCCCATGATTGAAAATCAAGCAAAGATACTAGTGATCGAGATATCTGATGACTCCAATGATGTTTATTCCCCCATCAATTACCAACCACCTATGATGCAACCATGGACCGGACAATATGATCAAGAGGCAGAATCATCACGCCCTGTGGAGAATCAAGGACATGTATGGGATTTTGATATATGGATTCCACCTGCACTACCTCATGAACGAATGCCAGTATCCAATCGCCCAAGGCGTACTGTAAGAATGAGAACTATGACACCAGAAAGAGTCCATGTTCAAGGTCTAAGGTTGATATTTGAAGGTGATGAATTTTAACCTGAGATACCATCTATACTTCGTGAGCCTGAAATAGAACCAGCACAACTAGAGGAACCCATGATTGGAGTTGATCAGGAAGGGCACATTCGCACCGGTTGGCAGTTCGAACCACATGCACATGAACCAAGAATGACATACTCGGAAGGGGTTAGGGCTGTCAGGGCCATAGCCCAAGAAGAGATGGACCGTATGGCACAGGGATTTGAGGAAAGACCTCGGGGTACACGCTTGGCAGTGATTGGTAGTCGTGCCAGAAACCGAAATGTAGTGAGAGATGGGTTGGTTGGGACACCATGGGATAGTGGATATCATGCATCAGATAACAGTCTAGAAACTTCAGAGGAGAGCACGGCAACTAGTCCAGCTATGTTCTAGGAGTAACAACACCAAAAGACAATCATGACTCATTTTCTCCGCGAGTTGTGATACTTTTGACCAACAGGCATTTTGACAATTTTTGGGTGCACATAATAGTCTAACCCTGTTTATGTGGAAAAAAAAGTGGGAGGAAACGTGGTAGTGTTACATGTATATGATGATAGGTGTGGTTATGAAACTTATATGATAGTAATAAATGAGATGCATATATATAGTATGTTTGCTTATATATGTGTTCTGTGGACATGTTGGGGTATGATTAGATTTTGATAATATTTAATTTTATTCGGCCACTGATAAATCAATTGAAACAGAATGCCTCCTAAAACGAGAAATCAAGGTAACCACAAGGAAGGGAGACCCCGTGACCCACCCTTAGTGGTTAGGCGTGCCGAAGATAGTTTTCGTAAACAAAATCCACCCCAATTTGATGGCATGGGCACTCCTGATGATGCTGAGAAATGGATCTGTGCAACTGAACGTATTTTTGAATACATCGGTTGTGAGGATAACGAGAAGCTGAATTGTGCAATATTTCAACTAACGGAAGAGGCAGACTTCTGGTGGGAGTCTGTAAGGAGAACTATGACAGCACCACAATGGGAAGCTTACACATGGGAGGACTTCAAGGGGGAATTGATGGAAAAATATGTGCCAAGCTGCTATCGGCAAAAGAAACAAAATGAATTTTGGAATCTCAAACAATGGAAAAAGACGGTCACTGAATATGATCGTGTATTCAATCAACTGTCCCGCTATGCACCCCATCTAGTTGAAACTGATGCAGCCAGGGCAGACAAATTCAGAAGGGGACTTCGACCAGAGATTGGAATCTCGCTAGTCAGTCAAGGTACACTAACCTATACTCAATCTCTGAGCAGAGCACTGAATATTGAATCAATATTACAACAACAAAGAGTGCAATCGCATGCTCCAAATCAAGATGGAGGAAAATGAAAAAGAAAATGGGATAACCGAAATCAAGGAAATCAAGGAAGGGAGAAGCCACAACAGCCACAACTGCAGCAACGACATCCACAACAAGGGTACAACAATAACAAACCTGTTTGTACTACTTGTGGTAAAAACCACCAAGGTGAATGTCGCCAAGGTAGCAATGAGTGTTTTCGTTGCAAAAAGCCTGGGCACTTCGCTAGAGACTGCACCGAGAATCAAAGAACTATGGCTCCCCCACGTAAGCAGCAAAATGGACCTCAAAGGCCTAACCAGTTGGTGAGGCCTAATCCAGCACATAATAGAAACCACCGAGCACCACAACAAGCAAGGGCATATGTTTTGAATCAGCAACAAGCCGCCCGAGCTCCGGGGAATTTAGCAGGTATGATCAGTCTAGTTGATGTACCTGTAATTGCCTTATTTGACACAGGAGCTTCACATTCTTTTATTACAAAAATTACATGCACTAGATTGGGATTAACAACCTCAAGGGCAGAATATCTGTTGGAAATTAGTATTCCTTCAGGAAAAACAATTTTAGCATGGGAAGTATGCCTGAAGCAGAAATTGAAAATCAACGAATGTGAGGTGATAGCAGAGTTACATGTCATTGAAATGAATGATTTCGATGTCATTTTGGGTATGGATTGGTTAGAGAAAAATAAGGTGACTATATGTTGCCAGGAAAGAGATGTTTCTTTTCAAGCAAACGACGGATCAAACGTTAGGTACCATGGGTCAAGATTGGGACATCTGATTCCCATTATTTCAGCATTCAAGGCTGCCAAAGTTCTAAGGAAAGGAAATTGTCAGGCAATTCTTGTCAGCCTGATGACTGATGCACATCAAAAGAAAGACCTCTCACATGAATGGATTGTAAAGGACTATCCAAATGTCTTTCCCGATGAATTGCCAGGATTACCTCCAGATAGAAAAATTAAATTCACCATCGACTTGGAGCCTGGAGCAGCTCCAGTATCGAAAGCACCTTATAGAATGGCGCCAAAGGAACTGCAAGAGCTCAAACTGCAGCTACAAGAACTAATGGAATTTGGTTTTATCCGACCAAGTGTTTTACCATGGGGCGCGCCAGTTCTATTTGTCAAGAAGAAAGATGGGTCACTGAGAATGTGCATTGATTATCGAGAATTAAACAGGCTTACCATTAAAAACAGGTATCCTCTTCCAAGGATAGATGATCTCTTTGACCAATTAAAGGGAGCAACTGTCTTTTCCAAAATTGACTTGCGTTCAGGTTATCACCAACTCAAGATAAGAAATGAGGATATTCCAAAAACAGCTTTTCGAACAAGATATGGACATTACAAGTTCATTGTGATGTCTTTTGGCTTAACAAATGCTCCAGCGGTTTTCATGGATTTGATGAACCGGATATTCCATCAATACCTAGATAACTTTGTCTTGGTATTCATCGACGATATCCTCATATATTCTAAAAATGAGGATCAGCATGCAGAACACCTACGCATTGTGCTTGATACCTTGCGAGCGGAAAAATTGTACGCCAAATACAGCAAGTGCGAGTTTTGGCTCAAGGAAGTTATGTTCCTTGGACACATAGTGTCTGCGGAAGGAATCAAAGTTGATCCGGCCAAGATTGAGGTAGTCAAGGATTGGAAAACACCAACGAATGCCAACGAGATTCGTAGTTTTCTCGGTTTGGCAGGATATTACCGGAGATTCATTGAAGGATTCTCAAAGCTAGCAAGGCCATTAACGCAATTGCTCAAAAAGGGACTTAAGTTCACATGGTCGGAAAGTTGCAAGGCTAGTTTTCAAGAACTAAAAACAAAGTTGACCACGGCCCCGGTGTTAGCTGTACTAGAAGGAAATGAAGGATTCATCGTTTATACTGATGCATCTAAGCTTGGATTGGGTTATGTGTTAATGCAAAACCATAGAGTAATTGCATACGCATCTCGTCAGTTGAAGCCCCATGAGTTAAACTATCCGACTCATGATCTTGAACTCGCTGCAGTTGTTCATGCCTTGAAGATATGGAGACACTATCTCTATGGAGTTAAAGGTGATATCTTTACTGATCACAAGAGTTTAAAATACTTTTTTGAACAAAAAGATTTGAATATGCGACAAAGGAGATGGCTCGAGCTAGTCAAGGATTATGATTGTACGATCAACTACCATCCAGGAAAGGCTAATGTGGTAGCTAACACCTTAAGCCGAAAATAAAAAGTTAAGATGGAATGTTTTCTTATACAAGAAAAAGAATTACTCAAGGAATTCGAATCTTTCAAATTGGAAATAGTTCATCCACCAGAAACAGTTAAAGGTTTCGTTGCAGCTATGATAGCTGAACCAGACCTAAGGGAGAGAATTGTGATAGCACAACAAGGGGATGAGTTCCTAAAAAAAATGCGTTTAAAGGCAAGAACTGAAGATACAAAAGGATACGCAGAAACTAGGGATAATGCCTTGATGTTTCAAAGTAGGTTGTGCGTACCAGCTGTTCAAAAGTTGAGGGATGAAATCATGAGCGAAGCTCACGATACTCCGTACACCGCTCACCCTGGGAGTACCAAGATGTACAGAGATCTTAAAAGAAATTTTTGGTGGGCTGGAATGAAGAAGGATGTGGCGATGTTCGTTGAACGTTGTCTAGCATGTCAACAAGTCAAAGCTATACATCAACGACCATCTGGATTGCTGCAACCATTACTAATTCCGGAATGGAAGTGGGAACATGTCAACATGAACTTTGTGGTAAGTTTTCCGAAATCATCAAAAGGGAACACTGCTATCTGGGTAGTGGTGGATCGTTTAACAAAGTCAGCACATTTCTTGCCAATTAGAATGAATTTTGATCTGGATAAACTAGCTAAGATTTATGTCAAGGAGAGTGTACGTCTTCATGGTGTACCTGTGTCAATCACATCGGATCGAGACACGAGATTTACGTCTAAGTTCTGGAAAAGTTTGCAAGAGGCCATGGGAACAAGGCTGAATTTTAGTACCGCATTTCACCCAAAAACTGATGGACAGTCGGAAGAACTATACAGATATTAGAAGATATGCTGCGAGCAGTCGTGGCAGACAGAAGTGGGAGCTGGGAAGAAATTCTTCCTTTGATCGAATTTGCCTATAACAATAGTTATCAGGCAACAATAGGAATGGCACCTTACGAGGCTCTCTATGGGAGAAAATGTCGATCACCACTTTACTGGGATGAAGTAGGCGAGAGACAATTGTTGGGACCGAAAATGGTACAACAAACAGTTGAGATAATTGCCCAAATCCGACAAAGAATCAAAGAAGCTCAGGATAGGCAAAAGTCCTATTCGGATAAGCATCGAATGGATTTACAGTTTATGGTCGGGGATCGGGTATTCCTAAAAGTTTCACCTACTCGAGGAGTAATACGTTTCGGAAAAAGGGGAAAGCTAAGTCCAAGATATATAGGACCTTTTGAAATCCTAGAAAGGATAGGCCTTGTTGCCTATAAGTTGGCACTGCCACCAAGTATTGGAGATGTTCATAACGTCTTCAATGTTTCCCAACTTCGAAAGTACGTCTTCGATCCGAAGCATGTCATAACATATGATCAGGTAGTCCTTGCTGAGGACTTAACTTATGAGGAAAAGTCAATATCGATATTGGATAGGAAGGTCAAAGTATTAAGGAATAAAGAAATTCCTCTTGTGAAAGTTCTATGGAACCATCATGGGCAAGATGAGGCTACATGGGAAATGGAGGATAAATTCAGGAGTCAGTATCCTGATTTATTCTCTCAGGTAACATGAAATTTCGAGGACGAAATTTTTCTAAGGGGAGAGGGATGTAATATCCCACTAATTTTTAATTATATTTTAAGTGTTCTAACTATTAAGGGCTCTAGGTATGATGAAATAAGAATTTTAGGAAAAACTTAGAGCCTATTAGGACCTACCATGTTAATTTGGCAGACCGGGAAAGCTTTTTAAGATTTATTTAAAAACGAGCTTTTTCATGCATGATTGAAAGTATAGCAATATTATATTCATTGTGTAGAGTTTTTAAAATGAAAAATATTGACGTTAAGTTTGCTCGAAAAGGAGATCGTATGTAAAAGTTACGAATTTTCGAGTTTTAATTATTTAATAATAATATAATATTATTATAAAATAATAATAAAATAAAAAATAATAATAATAATTTTTCTATAAATAGGCTGGGGGAGTCGGCCTATTTCTCCTCCCCCAAGCCACGAAACAAACTTTCCCCCCCCCCCCTCCCCGCCTCTCTCTCTCTTTCCCATTCTTCTTCATTTTCTTTCACCCCGTCGCCATTACCGAGCATCCAAGCTTTCGAAGCTTCATTCCGAGGTCGAGTCGGGTTAAAGAGATACACCGAGGTAAGGCAATGGATGCTCGGGAACTCAATGAAGGTGGCTCAGCCGCCGATGGGTGACCGTAGCGACCTCGCCGTCGCCGAAATTTTATCATAACTTCACCTCTCGTTTTCTTCTTCGTTTCACGTCTTTTTTCGAAACGGTTCTCCTATGCATAACTCTCATTACATTGAACTTGAGTACCGAAGGGAGTTCGAGACGATATTGGGCGGATGTGGCCCGAAGGGACCACGACCGATCACCACCGCCTCCAATATCGGTGTCACCGATGGACTCCAAAAGCCCCAATTCGGTGGTCGTCCGTTCTTCGGACGGCTAGGGACCCTTAAGGTTTTGTGTTCATGGCCATGCATTCTACATATCGGCATGATCATAATGTGTTTTCGTCTACGTAAAAGTTTTGCTTGCATTATATATATATATATAAATATATATATATATATATAATACTATTTTTATGTTTTTCTAAAGAAAATTTATTAACCGGTTATCCTTTTACGGTGAAATTTATGGTGAATGTAAAGAAAAAAATATAGGATTTTTCAAAATAAACTGGACTAAATTTTATCAAACGGTTTTTCTTAAAATCGAGAAAAGGCAACGTTACTTCTAGGTGAAGTAAAAATGAAGTTGCATGCATGCATGATTTCTTTGCATATTTCACTAAAGAATATTGCACTGATTATTTTTGCCTTCTTGGCCAAAGTCGTTTGAAAGCCTGGTTGCTGCCAAATTAATTTATTACGTGATAAAAAGAATAATATTGAGCCTAAAAATTTAGTACTACGTATCTATAGTTACTTTTTGGAAATTAAAGCCAAAATATATTCCCTATGACTAACAGGTACCTAGCACTGAAATTTGAGCTAATAAGATTTACGGTTTTCCCGTAATCGAGGAATATCATCGGTGAAAGGTTGGGGATATATACGTATTTTGAGTTATTAAGCTCTTTTCTCTAAATGAAAAATGCATGGATCTTTGTTAAAATGTTTTCACGAAGGTATCGACTGTTTAATGCTCTTATCGACCGCCGGGGGTTCTTATTCGGCCTAACACGTCGATTTAAGGACTGTGATCACTTAGTCTCTACTGCGGTGGGTTGATCACCATCGGGTTTTGACTCATGCTATGTTAGGGTGTACGGTTCGCCGAGCCCTATTTGACTGAATGTTTATGATCCGTCGGTGGTAAAAGGCCCGGGACATAACCTATATAAGAGTAACGTCATGCCGGGTCATGTTTAATTTATGCACAAATATTTTGCTTACTTAAAAGTTATTTTGTTTTAAAACCTTCTAAGGTAAGTATACTGAACAGAGACTATGTTTTTCGTTTTATGAAAAACCCAACTGGGTGCACTAGTACTCACCCCACGTTTTACAAAATTTTTCACAGGCTGAGGAAGCAGCATGACGTGTGTGGCTGAGGAATGGTGTTATTGGGATGACGATTGCTTTATCACGAGAACGGTTTACCGTTCTATACATAAGAATTTCCGCTGCCATGCTCACGTATTTTATAATATTTTTGAAATAATTATCATTCACGTATATGTGTGTGATAATATATATGTTTAAAGTCTAAGATCATTTTTCTCATTCCACGAAGGCCTCATCGGCCATTATTAATAAAGGTTCATGTTATCATATTATCATTGCCCATTACATGCATACACGTGCATAGGAGAGCTTAGAAGTAGTCGGCCCCTCTTGGACGCTCAACTCCTCAGCCCCTTATGTAGTGTTCAAGCGAATGCCGACCACACTTGGTGAGCTGGGTGAGTGACTCCTTTTGGCGAGCTAGGCTCACTAACCTCCGCATTTGATCGACGGTTCTTATTGGACGAGTCGGCCTCTCGAGTATTCTGGATTACCGTTCCTACGAGATGAGCTGTATTATCTCCAACCCCGTCTTTCATATTGGATGATTCGGCCGCTTGGGATTCAGGATTACCGTTCCCATGTATCGAGCTGTATTATCTCCAATTCATTTCATCTTGGATAATTCGGCCGCTTGGAATTCAGGATTACCGTTCCCATGTATCGAGCTGGATTATCTCCAATTCATTTCATCTTGGATGATTCGGCCGCTTGGGATTCTAGATTACCGCTCCCATGACTCGAGCTGTATTATCTCCATATTGCATAGGATTCATTTTAGATTCATTATTATAGACATTGTCTTTGCATTGGTTAGCTGTTTGGGTTGTAAAATGGCATAGTCAAAGTTATAGAGGAGATGCTGTCCGATTTTCAAGGACAACTCTCTCTTATAATGCACACGAACACAATGCCCCATTTCTTCTCCGCTTCTTTTATCCCCGCCCAGTCATGCCCTTGGCGCCTGTGCCGTCCCTCGGGGATTTGGGGTGTGACAGAGACATCTGTCCAGGAAGTGGAGTACCAAGTCCCTAAATCACTCTCGATTCCAGGGAACCAGATGGAATCATCCATACTCAAGCCACCAAAGTTGGAGCTGAAGACCTTGCCCAAGAATCTCAAGTATATTTACTTGGGCAATGAGGAGACAATGCCAGTGATCATTAGCTCGGAGTTACACCAAGAAGAGGAAGATAGGATCCGAGATCTGCTATGGAAGTACAAGGAAGCTATAGGATGGACCTTAGCCCACATCAAGGGAATCAGCCCTACGGTGTGCCAGCATCACATTTTACTTGAGCAAGATGCGGTATCAGTTTGAGATCCACAAAGGAAGCTGAATTCAGTCATAATGGAGGTAGTCAAGAAGAGGATTATCAAACTCCTTGACATGAGGATGATCTATCCTATTTCAGACAGCCGATGGGTCTGTCCCATCCACGTTGTGCCCAAGAAGTCTGGCGTGCAAGTGATCGGGAATGAGAACAAGGAGCTGATCGTGATGAGACTGCAGACATGCTGGAGTGTCTGCATTGACTACATAAAGTTGAACAAGGTGACCAGGAAGGACCATTTCCCACTATCGTTCAATGACCAGATGCTCGAGCGGCTGGCAGAAAATAATTTCTTCTGTTTCCTTGAGGGATACTCAGGATACATGCAAATATGGGTAGCGCTCGAGGACCAAGAGAAGACTACATTCACTTGTCCTTCCGGAACTTTCGCCTACCGAAGAATGTCTTTTGGGCTGTGCAACGCCCCTGGGACATTCCAAAGGTGCATGATGAATATATTCTCTGACCTCCTTGAGCACTGCATTGAGATATTCATGGACGACTTCACAATCTATGGAAGCTGCTTTGGTCAGTGTCTTGAGCACCTAGAGATGGTACTGCAAAGGTATGTGGAGAAAGGCAATAAGACCTGCTTTTTCCATATCTGTCGTTCTTTATTTGGGGGGACCCTTAGCCCAAATATCATATTTGTTATTTACTAAAATCCCCCTTTGGAGGGGAAGGATGCCTGGTGCTCAACTACGAGTCATTTCATGGTCAAGAAAGGTATTGTGCTTGATCACGTTATCTCTGATAAAGGAATTGAAGTGGATCGTGCCAAGGTGGAGGTCATTGTCAAGCTACCATACTCTACAAATGAGAAGCAACTGCCGGGATTCCTTGGCCACGCGTGATTCTACCGCCGCTTTGTCAAGGACTTCGCCAAGATAGCCCTACCAATGAACATGATGCTCCAGAATGATGTGCCCTGGGATTTTGACGAGGAATGTAAGAAGGTATTCCAGATCTTGAAGAATCACTTGATCTCGGCACCAGTAATCAGACCACCCGAATGGGGGATGCCCTTTGAGCTAATGTGTGACGCAAGCGGCTATGCCATAGGAGTAGTGTTGGGCCAGAAGATTGGCAAGAAGAGTCATGTAATCTACTATGCTTCGAAAACACTCATCGGAGCCCAAATCAACTATACCACCACGGAGAAAGAACTCCTTGCCGTGATATTTGTATTTGAGAAGTTTCGCTCCTATCTCTTCGGGAGCAAGACAGTGGTCTACACGGATCACGCAGCGTTGAAGTACCTCATGGCCAAGAAGAATAGCAAGTCACGCCTAATAAGATGGATCTTGCTACTCTAAGAGTTCGACATTGAAGCGAAGGACAAAAATGGAGCCCAAAACCATGTGGCTGACCATTTGAGCAGGATCTTGAGGGAAGATAATGAAGCACCCCTCAATGAGAGATTCCCCGACGAGGAACTGTACGAAATAAGCATTGTTGAGCCATGGTATGCTGACATAGTCAACTACATCATCACAAAGACTTTCCCGATGGAGCTTGACCAATATCAGAGGGGAAATATCAAGAAGCTGAGCTAGTCATTCATCTGAGATGACCCGTATTTATGGAAGAAGGGTACTGGCTTGATACTCTGAAGGTGTGTACCCAAGGAATAGCAAGGAAGTATTCTTGAGCATTGCCACGAGAGGGAATGCGGAGGACCTGACCATTTATCTCAGCCGTATCGACAATTCATTGAAGCAACTACAAGACGCCCAACTGGCCTACATCGAGTACGTAGGTTTCAGGTATCCCACAACTCGCCATTGATTCAGTGCTCCCTTTTTTTATTTTTCTTTTTCTTTTTTTTATTTTCTTTTTTTTTTTAGATTTTTAGTTTTTACTTTATGTTTCTGTTTTGAGTCAGGACCTTGGAGCCTCTTCCATTCTAAGCACTTTGCCTTGGGCAAAGTGTGTGAGTGGGGAGAATTCCCGCGTCTGTTAGGATAGAGAGTCAATTTTTATTTGCTTTCTTGTTTAGAGTCTTGTCAGCATGCTAATTGTATATGTGTCTTGAGTATGATAGACATAGGAGTTTTGATGTACAGGTCAAACATGTTCTAGGATAGCCTGGTATGACGAAAATGCGATCATATGAGCATGTATACCCTGTGAGATTTTTGAGCCTTAAATGCTATTTATACTTGCTTAGCATGATTTATTTTTCTGTGTGTATACAACTACTTGGCTTGATTTGTTCTAAAACTTGCATGTTTTCTTGGTCAAACCCTGCAGTCTTGGTCAAGTCTCTAGAGGATTTAGGCACTTTTTGTTCATAAGCCCAGAGTCAAAATTTCCCACCAACATTCATATTCGCTTGCTAGCCAATTTTGAGCTTTAATATTTCTTTCGCTTCACGTGCATATTTAAAAATCCCATAAAGGCCTACCCTGGTCGGAATGAACCTAAGGTAGAAGGAAAAATCCATGGAGCAATGAGAAAGGGCAAGACACACACCCCCGAATGACTGCCCTGGCTTCCCGCCGAGCAGCCCAGAAACTAAAAATCCAAAAAATTCTAAAAATAGATAAACACGGGGGGAGTCTAGAAAAAAAAGGGGTAGAAAAATCAGAAAAATTCAAAATATATATACCTCATAAATAAGTGTGCTAGGGCCCGAGAAATGTTTAAGTGTGCTCTCTAGTCAAGGAATTGCCCAAGACTATAGTTCATACCGACTTTAGCCCAGTTCCCAAAATTTTCCAACCTTTTGTCAAAGTCACGTAACAACCCATGAAGACCTGAAGATAGATGCATTGACCAGGCTAATTGGGTGGAGACATGTAGAAGGCAGGCAAGCCTATGAGACCTTTCTTGATCAAGCAGGTTGTTGAGCGTAAACACTTAGCCTAAACACAGAGTGCTGAGCGGGTAAGGAATCATCTCTATGCTCACTTGATCGCTATCCCTACTGCTTGAGAACACTACTTGATTTATGCTCTAACTCCTATATGTCTTGACTGTTTTTGATGTATGTGTATTGGCGTGCTGGCTGTTTGAGTCTTTTATTTTCCTTTTCTTTTTGGGCAAGTTATACTTACACGCTTGAGGATAATATTGCCTAAAGTGTGTGAGTGTGACGAGTCTATTTTTCGTGCTCTTTTTATGTCTTATTTTAAGTCTAGATCGAGTCATTTTCCTTTTATTTGTGTCATGTTTTGTGTCTGAGAGGACACGAGTCTAGGGCTGGCAGGATGCAGGTCAACTCGTAGGTCAAGTTTCAGGTCATCTCAAGAAAGAGGCAAGGTTATGCACGGAGCAGCTTGGGCAGTCTGAAGCCCAAGGAAAGGTACCGCTCAAGATCATGCTGCAACCACTGGGGGCAAGAGGAGTACGTTGAATAAGACAAGGGGACAGACTAAGCAGTCAGGAGCACAGAAGACAATGGGCAAGACGCGGGGATGCGCGACAGATTTCTTTCCTTCCGTGGAAAATGAAACATATATCCCTTTTCTTCTACTAACAATTTGTGGAGGTTTGAAAATATTTCCTTCTACGTGGAAGATCTGATCGGGAAGGAAAGTTTGTCGGAACCCTAGCCACCACCACCACGAAAGCCCAAGCCCATGGAGACACTATTTATACTCACGCAATGAATCAGAGACATGCATATGAAGGGGAGGGACGACACCCGACTCTTTTAGTTTAGTTCTTTTATTTCAATGAGTGTTAGGGAAGAAGAAACAAGTCTTACAGGCAAATACTTATTTTAATTTCTATTTAATGCTTTCGGCCTTGCCATGGGTGGTCCTGACAAGAGGATCATTTGGTAACACTCTATTTCCGTATTTCAATATAAGTATGTTTTTTTTTTTATTTCATCCTTATTCTTTACCTTTCGTATGAGTAGCTACGTTTATAAACTTGGTTTGGGAAAGATGAATTGAGTCCAAACTTATAATGTCTTGAGATGTCTAACTGTGCACATAGTTGTATTGGCGCGTTCTTAAAGTACTGGATCTGAATCCTTTATAACTTGATCAAATCCTCGGTGTTGTCTGGCCAGTAGCAGTCTTGGGTAAGATCAGGTTACAACTGCGAGCTGGAAACTCCAAGTGTTAGCGACTTTCTGCTTGTCAGCCAGAGGGATCAACATGGTGATGTAGGTGGGGACACCATGGGACGGGCTTCTTAGATGGTGTGTCCATGGTTGTTGTGTTCCCCGCAAATGCCTATTTGAGTATACTGGAGTAAGCTTGGTCTAGGAGCAATCTTGGGCAAGGGGATAGGGAATGAGTAACTTTTACCCTCTGGGCTGAAAAGGTATGTTGGGCGAGGCTTCGGTGGCTACGTGACGATTAAAAAGGAGCTGCCTGAGTGATGCGTTTGGGTGGTTGTTGTAAAACCCCATTCTTACGCTTGTCTTTAACCAATGACATGCTAGTACAACGAACAACTTTGCACCAATGATCAAGACATAAGTCAAGACTTAAGGAATCTAACACAAGTCAAGTTGCTTATATCGCGATAACTCCTCTCATACTTAAGTCCGCCCAAATCCGACTCGTATATTTAAAAATTTAATATTTTAATTATAAATTTAAAATAATATAATTATTATTATTATTATATAATAAATATAATTACTAAACATGTTAAATAAAATATAAGTAAATGAATTTCAATTTGGTATTATTATATTAAAAATTAAATAAATATTATAATATATAAATATATTTTTAAATAAATTAATTATATATATATATATTTAATATAATAGAAACAAAATTTATATAAAAATTAAAAAATAATAAAATATGAGTTTGGCTCAAACATGCCCCAACCCATATAAACACGGGCTTGGACTTGATTCTAGATTCAATCAGACTATGAACCAATTTGGATATATGCATAAGGAAGTATGGTCAATCCTCATTCCTAACCAGTGTATTCAAAATCGGACCGGACTGACCGGTTTAACCGCGAACCGGCCAAGCAATCGGTCCGGTTATATTGAACTTAAACTCACATAAAATATTGAACCAACTTAAAATATTGAGAACCGAATGGGAACCGGTAAAAGATTGAACACTTAAACTCACATAAAATAGACAAACTTTATAACCAACTGAACTAGCCAAGACATTTGTTCATTAGATTTCAATTATTAAACTAAATATAATATTATTTTTTTTATATATAAATACTTAAAACTCAAACTACCACTATTTTTATTTGATTTAAAAGACTATTAAAATTATCATTATGAAACTTTAAAATTATTATAAAGACATTAACAATTTTTATTTAATTTTATACAATAATGTTAAACATAAATTTGTAAAATATTATATTGTCGTACATGTATATTTGTTAACAATATTAATAACTAATAACTATTAGTTAATGAAATGTATAAAATTGTAAAATTTAATTTAATTTTTGCACAAATTTTATTTAAATATTCATATTTATATATTTTGAAATATAATAGTATATATATATATATATATATATATATATATATATATATTACAGATCATCCAAGTTTTTTAGACGGTTCGACCTGTTGAATCAGTGATTCAATAACCCTCTTACGAGACCAATTTAATGAGGACTCCGATTTTTAAAACGTCGTCCTGGCTATTCCCCATATGCGAAAGCTAGAAAACAAAGAATGAGCCAACGGTGAAAATCTCGTAAATAACAAATAATTGGCCTATCCCTGCTTAATTATGTGGTTATTATGTGGTGGTGTTTAGTTTATTTTATGTGGTCCACATCCAATTTCCAAGAAGAATTGTTCTGCTTTGTCATGTCACATGTGAAATCTTAGGGGCTTAGAGGAATAATTCCCCAACTAGCATCATTAACAAATTAATCCTTCCAATTAAGACTGATATTGCTATCTCAACTCTATTAATTAATGTTCTTTGTGAGCTAGTAATAACAGATAGGATCACATAGGAGAATTAAACCAACGTAGCTACTAGCTTTATACTGTGCTAGATATAGCGCCTTTAATTATTAACAAAAACATATATAACATGGATAATTTAACCTAATAAGATTGATGTCTGAAAAGAATTCATTTAATTAGACCTGAAATTCTATTGGACCCTAATGTAGCTACAATAGTCTAGATCTTGTGAATGGCTATCTAGTCTAGTCGCCAATCGTAGTGTTTCGTAGGGCTCTTTTATTTGGTTCGAACATTTATTTTATTTTATATAAATTGTAACATTACAATAACGCAATATCTTTGCAAATTCTTTGTCCAATTATGAATAATGAGGAAAAGGCGAGGGGGAAAATTGTTCTTCTTTGACTTTCTATTCAATTTATGAGATTAATGTTTGTGTAATTTAGTTTGCATTAAGTTTATGGATTTAATTACCGTTACAATATAAGGAGTGATTTGGTTTGATTGATAGGATTGATACATTTAAATCTCTACATTTCTATTAATAATTCTCATTTTCCTTATGAATTTAGTCATTTTTATGCTCTTTAATCACTCAAATGCTTGATTATATAATCAAGCCAAATTTAACTTGATTATATAATCAAGCATTTGAGTGATTAAGGGGCATAAAAATGACTAAATTCATAAGGAGTGGGAGAATTATGGATATGAATTTAGAGATTTAAAGGTTATAATTTTATCTATCCTATCAATCATATCATACAAACCAAACCACCCCTAAGTGAATTATACATGTTTACAAATGTTATATGCACTTTTTGATAACTAAAATAAGATACGATAAAATTATGTTAGAGCATTTCCAACGGTTCTTCCACTTTTGAGTCTTCCTGTGTTATTTTCGTAAGTTTTGGTAAATATTTATATGGGATTCAAGAGTTTTAAGATATTTGTAAAATATTCCACATTAATGGTCTTTCAATTTGAGTTTCTCATATTTAATTTTAATTTGTCATTTTTGTTTTAATTTATAATTTAGTTTAAATATAATTAAATTGAATTAAAATTGACATTGAATAAAAATTAAAAATTACACTAAATAAAAATTTCATAAAAATAAAATTACACTAATTAAATTTAAAAATTTATACTACTTTCTCATTTGCTTTTGAATATCAAAATTTGGATTGACCCCAACTTTTTCTAATAATGCGATAAATTCATCTTTTATGATTAAAATGTGGTATTTATATATGACATTAGAATAAATAAAATAAAAATAAATAAAAAATAAAATAGGTTGGGAAGCGCGAGTGAGCGAGCCCCATCACCCACAGCACGGGCTCCCGAAATAGTTTGCATTAGCGAGCCTAGGCCCACACAAGGGAGCCAGGCTCCCAAGACTACCTCATCTTCAGTGGGAATTTCTGGTCAGGTTTCGGTCTTACGGGCAGCGAGCCTCTGCCCGGGAAACCCGACTGTGGATACTCGTACATCATGTGTTTGATAGCAAATATAATTAACATGTTGGTCCACTATTAAACAATGGGCCCGTGTCAAAATCACTATTTTTTCTTACATTTTAATCGTAAGAAAATTGTGAGATTAAAATAATTTTGATACACTATACAAATTTAATCTTATCATATTATATCATGTCTTGATTACCAAACATGGTCTATTGGCATATATATATATATGCACTATGATATGTTAATCTAAAATTAGTTACTTAGGGTATTTTAGTAGTATTTTGTATTTTTTAATTGTTTATTTATACCACTTCGTTCTCTCCAAAAGGAGTTGTATTTCATTTCGGCTAAATATAGGCATTTTTCAAAATAAAAATAATAAGATATGCTAAATGATGATGATGATGATAATAATAATAATAATAATAATAATAATGTATTTTTTAATTGTTTATTTATACCACTTCGTTCTCTCTAAAAGGAGGTGCATTTCATTTCGGCTAAATATAGGCATTTTTCAAAATAAAAATAATAAGATATGCTAAATGATGATGATGATGATGATGATGATGATGATGATAATCATAATGATGATGATGATGATGATAATGATGATGATGATAATAATAATAATAATAATAATGGAATTAGTAAATTACACTAATTTCACCCTCTCTCTTTTCCTTTAGATTACTACAACACTTTTAAGTCTAAGTAAGGTTTCTTAATTTCCGTGGTGAAAAGAAATGTCTCTCTTTGAAAAGAAAGGAGGTAGTACTTAAATAAATACTAACTAAATTTTGATAATTAAAAAAAATTATTAATACTATATAACATAGGATCATTCTACTGTCCGTCGTGGCCACAACTTAATGTGCTCACGGTTGACGAAACATGCCACATCGTTTGTGGATGTATTAATCCTCGCCCACCGCGGGTGGATGATCATTACAACTATATAATAATATAGAATCGCTTCTGCCACGACCTCGCTCTACTAAGGATAGTAGAATTCGAGAAATCTTGACTAAGGGAGGGATTTAAGAAATGGGAATAGAATGGGAGAAATATAATAAAGGCGAATTGAACAATGTTCACATAACTTAGTTTGATAATTCATTGTACGAAATCGACATAGGAAGAAATTGAGTCATAAGCTCACTACATAACCACGAATATTAAAGAAGACTAAAGTCTTGAGTCCAGGGGTGGATCCAAAATTTGCATTTGCAGTAGGCTAAAAAAATAAAATTTTCAAAACACTATATTTTATGAATGTATAAAATTTTTGGGGTGGACTAATATTGTATTGGGCCTTATAAATATACATATATAACACTAAAATTTTTTGGCTTGCACTGGGCTCACTTAATAGATACGCCCCTGCTTGAGTCTATTACATAGAAATCTCAACTAGCAGCGGAAAATTATTCGGATCGATGAAAGTTCTACATATATGAGGACACGTAGAACCCCCAAGAGTGAACTGCTAAGAGACTGACAAAAGTCTGACGTAGCACCCCCTCTTTCATCGTTTCTTAACCTGCACGGTTAGAAATACATGCAGGGCTGAGTACAAAAGTATTCAGTAGTCACGTGCCGAAATCGCAGTCATACAATTATAACTCGCAAGCCATCATAAGTGAAAAAAAGAGATTTTATTTCTAAAGCACCTAAGTTCACCAAAATCATTTCTCGTGAAAATCATAAGTTCAACTGCAGTCTAAGTTCGTTGTAATCAACGATATCTAAAGTTCTATGTGCCCGTTAGGTGGCCACCTCACACGGACACTGGACCGGCCAACCCGCTAAGATGACTCACAGTCTGTTGTGTACACCAGTCCGAGTAAGATATCTAATCTATTGAGACCCGAATTCGATTATAATTTAACATATATGCATCATAAATAAATCATAACATTTATGGCAAGACAGTAATTTGAAAACAATAAATTTCATTCTAAAGTCATGCACACATATTTTATATAGTAAGAAAGCCAACTTGAATAGTCTCGACTGGTGATGCCTTCATTCTCGGAATGCGAATCTGACCTCTCGTCGAAACCTTTAAATAAATCTCTCTTTAAACTCTTAGCCCAGTACATTTTATTCGTTCGGCCCGTTAGATTTATTAGCATTCGGCCCACTTGATTAAATTTGGCCCATATATCATCTTCGACCCGGCTCGTACCTGGCCCAACTTCTACAGGCTTCTAATTTTCAAACTTATTCTTAGACTTAACCCTACATCCTCACATCATCCGCCGCTCTCCACCCTTTTCTCTCCCTCTCTACTCTCTCATCTCTGCCGCTCACATTGCAGTTGGCTATCGCAGAAGTTCAGCTCCCTTCCCCGGTGGTGCAACTTTCCTCACCGTAATCTCTCTCTCCCTCTGGATGATCCCTGTTCGCACAGCTTTGCCACATCACCTCTGCACTCGAAGCATCCGAGCACTCGGCGCCCTTTGTCCTCCACGGCGCTCCGGCGCTCGTATCTCGAAAGCAACAACCATTTGGTTATCATCCTCTCGCTGGAACATCACTTCACCTCACTCGTCTCTCATCTCTCTCTGTTTCTCTGCTTCGACGCTCGCTCTCTCATGTCGGATCCTATGTGCCCAGACTCCACCGCCGTTTGTTACCTCTCACTGAAGTTTCTCTTTGCCGAGTTCTTCTTTGGCTGGACTCGGGCAGAGGTCCCTTCCTCGGAGCCCTTGCCACCGCACCTACCTCACCACCGCGTCGTCACTCTTCACAGGTAAGGTTTTTATCCTTAACTCTCTAGTTCTTTATTTTCACATGTTTGCATGTTTTAAAAATTATGAAATTTGGATTATTTGAAAGTTTAGGAAAAGGTTTGAGTTTCCAGATTGGTCTCTTTACTTTACTGACCAAAATTTGTTTTTTTGTCATTGTGAGAGACTTGTTTCAGTTCGAGAATGGATGGAGTTAGATCCTCTATCATGCCAAGATTTATATCAAACATGCAAAGATTTTCGTTACAAAATTTTAACATGTTCTAATTTCAATGAGTAATATGCTCAAAAAATTTCATAAAAATTTGGTCGTGAAAAACAAATCCGGTCGGTACATATTCAAACCCCGGTCTGTTTTGGTGTCTAAACCCGATCATAGAAAACACAAAACTTGTTCATTATTTCTCGACCAGATTTTGGTTTAATATGAAAACCTTCCATATTTATTAAGGAATTATATCTTATTTATTACATAATAGTATTTATCCTAATGGAGGAGACATCAAAGAAAATATGGATCCGGACAATTGTCCGAGATGCTTTTGTTACATGTATTTTCTCCAAAATTTGGAGATTACTGAAAGTAATCACCAAGAAAAATTTCTTTTTTCGGCTGACAAGTTAGACGAAAGGAGTCATGGTCCTGTATCCGTAAATGAAAGTTTGCGAATTATCGTCATAATGAGTAGATACCAAGATCTACTCAGAGTAGGCCGTTCACTTCAAAGAGAGGTGGAAATGTAGAGGGAAATGGGTCATCCTACCCATTTCTAATGAGCCAAGAAAGAAGGGAGTTCACTCCAGTCTCCAAGAAATCAACCCTGATAATTCAAAACTCTCAGTTGATTTAAGGGAGATCCAGAAAACGGTGCAAAACTACGACAACTTCCTGTACAGAGTACCCCAGGAGATTAAACGAATATCTACTCAACAAGAATGAATTACAACCATCTTGAAAGATATTCACAGTCGAGTAGGTCAGTTGGAGAACAAATCTCGTTCACTGAAGGTCCAAAATATCCTTTACCTGTAAAGGAAAAGGGTAAAGACCCTCAAGTAGAAAGATATGTACGAATGTTTCAAGCTGAAAAATCATTAATCACCTTGAAAGACTCGAACTTGATGATCTACAAGAGCTAGCAGAATCGTTTGCTAACATGAAGGTGGTTGATCTTAAGATGAACCAACATTAGATGGTGGAAACCAATACTCCTCCACACATAACAGTGTCGCTAAATCAACAAGCGCCACCCGAAGAGGTCATGAGGGAAGCCCATGATTTCCATGCGAGACCATCGTATGCCTCAATTGTACAAGATGAGGCCGTACTAATGGAAAGAACAAGAAGGAGGCGACAACCCAGAATCCAAGATTCACTGGTTGGAAAGGGGCAAAGGGGCACATACTAGAGCTAACGAAAGTTTTAAGGATTGCAATTGCTGGACCTGCGGGGCAAAGGGGCACATTTCAACAAATTGTCCAGACAATGAACAAAGAGGCATGCAAAAGTTCGATTCTACACCAGACATCGAAGAGCCATCTACTACCAAGAATTGGTACAAGTTTATCAGTTCGAACATATACCCTCAGACGAGAGTATATACGAGTTGGACGAAATTCTTAGTGAAGAAGAAGAATCTGATGGATCTACAGAATCGTCAGATTAAAGCAGAATCTTGTCATCAAGAAAGAGAAGATCGGATTGGATTTTCCAGTCAAACTATGATCTCTCCAAACCTGATCGATAAAATCATGAAGAAAAGCTTAAACATTCAAAAGTATCAAGGCTTTAATGCAAGCAATCTAGACAGTGTTCTTAGGAACTTCAGTCTAGGAAGAAGAAAACATCACATCATCTACGGAATTACCAGACGAGAGATGTCACTTCCGATCGAGTTTACTAGAAATAAGGTGGAGATGCAATTGCTTCCAGCAAGCGACATACACGAGGATTTGGAAAAGCTTAAACCAGAGATTGCCGAGAAAATGAAATGGATACATATTGGGGAAATACAGCTGGTGCTCAAGTCAACGACGTTCACAGGGATTGACGCTCCAATTGACATAGCGATATGTGATACGAGGATCCGAAACCTGCAAGATTCAATGATGGGAACCATCGCGGATAATCTTTGTGCAAGTCAAGTAGTTGGGATTATTTATCCCAAGATTGCCTACAATCTCAATGACTCAGGCTTCAATAAAGCCCTGACCCTTTATCAGGATTTCAAACGAAATGAGTTATTGGAAGAGGGAAACTACCTTATTCAATAACATATCAGATTTCGTATGCGCTTTCCAACTCTCATCATACAAAGTTATTCTTAGGAAAGGAATTCATTGAAATACCTATTTCAACTTATTTTAAACTTTCAGTACGTGGCGTTGTTTAGACCAGACTCACTGTCTGATAAAGGAACTTAGTAACGGGTACGAGGAATATTTCCAGCCGATATACTTCCAAGTTATTTTATTAAATTGCTCGCAAGAGAACGAGTTCGTTATAGATTAATAAGTTGACCCTATTCGTATTCTCAAAGAACGCTTAGCAGGGCAATTATATTCTTTGTTCGTAAAAACGAAAAGCAATTAAAGAATTTGACTGAGATTTTTATAGCTAGGCGAAGAAAGTAAATAAGAAAGCAATTAAAGTCTAAACTAAGAACGAAAATTAAATCTAATCTAGGAAAGTAAAGAATTTGAAGTTTGAAAACGAAAGAAGAACGGAAAGAAATCTGGAAATTAAAAACGATGAAAGGAATTGAAAGCACAAAACGAAACAAACGATAAAAGTAAATAAACAAAGCAATAATTAAAGTGAAAGAAACGAACTTGAATTAATACTTGAAGTACGCCTGGAAACGACAATGAAAATCTGGAAATAACAGTGTTCGAATTTTGTAAACGGCTAACTCTAAAATAAAGAACAGAAAGAAAAATCCTATCTAGAATGCTAAGTCTCGACCCTTGACTGCGGGATCGAGACGAACTAAAAATAATAGAAATATGCTGGAAAACTAGTCTAGGAATTCGTGCCAAAAAGAGTCGGGACGAAGTGTGGAGAATTGCGATATATCGAATGAATGGCACGACGTGTCTTTTTATAGCGACAGGAAACTCAGCGGTCTCTGGAAGTCACCAGGCACTGACTAGGGTTATTCCGAGCCACGCTAAGGTTCGTTGCAACGGCCCGCGCGAAAAACGGGGAGTCAGGGACCGCTTAGATAGGTCAACGGCGCTAGGGATCGTTGCAACGGCCCGGGCGAAAAACGGGGAGTCAGCGACCGCTTAGATAGGTCAGCGGCCGCTGATCCGTGTGCCGCAGCCTGGCACGGCTGGCTCGGTGCTGGCTCAGTCTGGCTAGTCAGCGACCGCTGATCATGGTCAGTGGCTGCTGACACGGTCTGGCGCGTGTCCTCTCGGCCGCTGGCGTGCAGCTGGCTCGGCGCTGACATGCCCTTCGGCACACTTCTTCGTTTTCTCATCTTTTCTCGTTTCTTTTCTACTTTCGACGCTCGTTTAGGCCAATGATCCTGAAACATAAAATGAAACATAAATCGGGCCAAAACATCACGGAACGAGGGAAAATAATATGAATAAAGCTACGGAAAACCTATGTTTAGACGAACAAAATGAGACTAAACAACCCCTCCACACGCAAAACTTTGCTTGTCCTCAAGCATAACTTAGTCTAAACTATCGGTAGGGAAAAATCTAATCAGGGCATGTGTTCTTGATAAGACTTCAAATCATTCCAAAATTGATCATCATATCATCACATTATGTCACATAGAGATCATAGAAGTAAATAGACCATCTAGACTAGATTATAATCAATTCGAACAATGCAAAATAATGATGCATAAGATGTTATTGAGATCACATAATCGGCTAGAGTTTTTATCCATCTTAAATAGCGTATCTTTTCTTTACTTTCTTTCAACATGAGGAATATTTAGGACAATATTCACCGGGTGAGTACTCCGAATGATCGAATTTTCCCGGTGTGGTTTCCCATACCCATCTCTTTTATAAATTTGTACTTTTGATTTCAGAGAGCGGGGTAGAATCCTTTTTGTATTCCTATATTTTAAGAACTTTTAAGAAAATCACTTAGAACGATGTCAAGTTATATGGTCATTGTCGCGAGGTATAAACAATTAGGGGTTCCCTAATGTATCCTCATGCGGTTTACCGTGCTCATGGTTCTCATAGGAGCAGAGACCTCTTGGAAAAGTTCATTTAATAAAACACGGATACGCAACAAGTGGTCATAAACAACTAGCAAATTGAATCAATCAATTTATATCATCATGCATCACTATTTTAATCATTCTACTAAGATCTACAATCCGGTCATAACGTTCTACACTTTCTTAGTTCATCTACGTTTCACAACATAAATCAATTCCAATCAATCAAGGAATTCAAATCATGTCTCATCTCAAATATAAATCATGCTTCGATTTACCACAATATATAAAGACCAAGTAGCTCAAAAATAATCAAAATTTTACATGCTCACAAGACACGAAAATATAATGACGACTGCACGCATAAAAAGACACCCCTCCCTCTCTTACAAAAATAGAGCAATGCCCTCATTGCGGAAGGTAAAGATTTAAAAAGTAGGGATAGAGAAACGTCCCTGATATGCGGCATTCGGGACAACAAATGGAAAGAGAACCTGCAAACATAAACTAAGAAAAGGGAAAAACAAAAGTTAGTCGAAAACACACTCACACAAAAAGGAAAAAAAACAGTAAAGGTACCTCAACAGTGAGACAAAGGCTCACTGTTGGTCGGGAGGAGGATAAGTGGGTGCACTGCCAAGGGTCCAAGAGGACCATTGTTGTTGCATCTCCCGGAGTAGTCGGGTTTGCTCCTCCATCGCCTAGTTCTGAGCCTCCCACTGCTGTTGATGTGTGTCGAGGCGAGTATGGAGGTCGCGGATATCAGATCGCATCTCGCGTATCTCCGTGGTGATCTCGGAAGTGAACTGCTCCCATTGAATGTTCCATTGAGGTTGAGTGCCCCATTGAGATTGGGCACCCCACTGAGACTGTCCACCCCATTGTGACTGGGTACCCCATTGAGGTTGGGTACCCCATTCGGATCTTCTGGCGGTGTCCATGTGGTCATAGCCAAGCCAAGCGGCGTCGGCCTCATCCTCAGCTTGCTCGTCCTCCTTATGCTCGGATTGAGCTTCCTCATTATCCTCCATATGTGCATCTCCCGCTTCTTCGGATGCATTAGATGCTCGGGATGTGACTTGAGCATTTAGATAGCGTCGCACACAATTCCTCCGCTCTTGTGGCACTAACTTGGTGCGAGAAAGGGCGAATGGTGCACCCCACAATTCATTGATGTCAGTGTACTTTGTGAGGAGTGGCTCATGGTTGGGAGGGCCATTTGTACCTATGAGTTGGAGGTGCAAAGCTAGTGGGGTAGCAAGATATAGAAAGGAGGCATGGGCCCGCTTTCACCGTTGAATCGACTGGATGGCCTCGAATATGAAGGAAGACGGACAAATCTTCGTCTTCTTGATAGCACAATGGAGTAGGAAGCACTCCACTGTGTTCACTTTGGTGGCTTGTTCATTGCCCGAGATGGAGTAGGCAATGAATTTGTGGAGGACGCCGATCTCGGGGTCCCGAAGAAAGCCACTGGACATCCCTCCCGATGCCCAATTATGAAAACCTGTAAGCTCAAACCAAGCTAGATTTGGATTAAATTTCGGGGGCACCCGATGGAGCCCCGAGGTAGGAAATCCAAAGATGGATTTCATCATGGCAGTGGTAATAGTGTGAGAAATGTCTCGATAACGGAATTTAAATGATTTAAAATCAGCAGCAACATCAAAAGTGGTGAGAAATTCAAGTCCTAGCTCCCTATAGCCATCAATTTCTAATCTAGCATATTTATCTAAACCAATGTTCTTCAAATAGCGAGTTAATTTAGAGGCAATGCCTAAGTTAGACATAAGATCCCAATCTAAGGTCCGTGGAAGTGTGAGATCAAGAGAAATAAAACGAGTATAGAGTGTACCCTCTTGATTTGTATAAATTGGAAACGGGGCACCAGAATTTGGGATTTGGTCACGAACGGGATGAAATTCCTCGTCGCCGTCACCTTGGTGGCTAGATTGCCTCACTTCACTAGTCTTGGACCTTTTTCTCCCCATTGGACTTTTAACAAACACTTGGTGTGCAAAAGTAGAGATGGAATGAGGGTTTGGGGTTTGGGTTGAATTTGTGGATGAATAGAAAATTTGATCGGATAGAGTGGTAGAGGATGGAAAAGTGATGGTGAATTCAAAGAATAGGATGAAATTATGAAGTATGGAAGGAGTAATTGGAGAATTAAGATGGAGAAGGGTTAGGGTTTGGGGAAATTAGGAATGAGAATGGGGGAAAAGTGGAAGAAATAAGTGAGATGGGTAAAAGTAGGGGAAATTCGGCCACCTCAGCGGCCGCTGACATGTCAGCGTTCGCTAAGTGAACTTACGTAAATTGGTGGAGGTGCGTTGGGGGATTTTACAAGACATAGGTCAGCGGCCGCTGAGTAGTCAGCAACCGCTGACTCGGTGTGGCGCGCGGCCGCTGGTGCTGGCGCGGGGCGCTGGCGCGTAGGGGTGTGCGAGGTCAGCGGCCGCTTAGTTTGTCGCAGTCGCTGACTTTGCCCTCGTCAAATCCGTCCTATTTTCTTCCGCGAATTACGTTCGACTCGGTTTTCTCCCAACTTGATGATACCTACGAACATAGAAAAATACCAAAATAAAATAAAGGACTCAAAATAAAATAAAATAAAATAAAAAAATATAATAAAATAAAAATTAAAAATGGGAAAAACGAGCGTGGGTTGCCTCCCACAAAGCGCTTTATTTTACGTCGTTAGCTCGACGAAATGGAACTAATGTAACGGGGGATCAGATATGGGTGTTGACTCCACAACTTCGAGCATGGAGTCGCCTTCAATGTACGGTTTTACCCGATGTTCATTTACTCAAAAAGAATCCTCTATGTCGTTACTATATAGTTCGATGGCCCCGGATTGTAATATATCCTTGATCACGAAAGGGCCGCTCCACCTAGATTTGAGTTTTCCCGGGAATAATCGAAGTCTGGAGTTGAAAAGTAGAATTTTCATTCCCGGCTTTAGCTCCTTGTGAACAATACGGCGATCATGAATTCGCTTTACTTTGTCTTTGTAGATACGTGCACTCTCTACGCCTCGTTTCTAAGTTCATCAAGCTCAGAAATTTGTTGTGCTCGCTTCTCGATTGCGTTGTCGAGGTCGTATGTTGCTGACTTAATAGCCCAATAGGCTTTGTATTTTACTTCGACTGGCAAGTGGCATGCTTCCCATACACAAGACGGTACGGGCTCATCCCAATAATGCTCTTGAAACCTATATGCCCATAGGGCATCATTTAGCTTGATTGCCCAATCTTTCCGGGATGGTTTCACGGTTTTCTCCAAAATGGCTTTCACTTGCCTATTGATTGTTTCAGCTTGCCCCGTGGTTTGTGGATGATATGGGGTAGAAACTTTGTGGGTGATCTCATTCTTCTTCATCAATTTGTTGAAAAACTTATTGCAGAAGTGTTTTCCTCCATCGCTAATGATAGCTCGAGGGAAACCAAATCGGCATAAGTTGTTTTCCTGTACACACTTGAGAACAACATTAGCATCACAAGTCCTAGTGGTGATAGCTTCAACCCACTTGGAGACATAGTCGACTGCTAAAAGGATATACTCAATGCTAAAAGATTTAGGGAAAGGCCCCATGAAATTGATACCTCACACATCGAAAATTTCGACTACCAATATGTTTTGAAGAGGCATCTCCTTGCGGCGGCTTATGGAACCAACTCGTTGCCTTGCCTAACTTGAAAATGTAAGGTTCCACCCAAAAATATTGCCTGCAAACATAACGAAATCTTTTCTCCTCTTGGGAAGTTAGGCCAGGTCTAAGTAGATTACATGCTAGATAATTCACAATATCGGCATACCAAGGAGTAATCCTAATTTCAGAGACATTCTCATAAGGAAAATTATCGGAAACACAAGATGTATCAACATGTGAATGCTCAAGTCTAGAAAGATGATCGACCACAGAATTTTCACTTCCTTTCCTATCTTTTATTTCTACATCGAATTCTTGTAAAAGTAAAACCCACCTAATTAAACGCTGTTTTTCTTGTGATTTGGTCAATAAGTATCTCAAGGCCGCATGGTCGCTATGAACAATTACCTTAGATCCTAATATTTAAGATCGAAATTTGTCTAAGGCAAAAATGACGGCGAACATCTCCTTCTCCGTGGTAGTGTAATTTACTTGGGCCGAGTTTAGTGTCAAACTAGCGTAGTAAATCACACGAAGCATATTATCCACTCGTTGACCTAAAATAGCTCCTACTGCAAAATTAGATGCGTCACACATAATCTCGAAAGGAATAGAATAATCCGGACAAATAACAATAGGGGCAGAAACCAATTTTTCTTTCAATATGTTGAAAGCATGCAAACAAGAATTATCAAAATCAAAAGGAACATCTTGAGCTAGTAAATAACAAAGTGGTTGGCAAATTTTTGAAAAGTCTTTAATGAAACGTCGGTAAAAACCTGCGTGACCTAAGAAACTTCTAACACCCTTGACATCTCTTGGTGAGGGTAATTTTTCAATCACCTCAATTTTCGCCTTATCAACCGCAATGCCTGCACTAGAAACAATATGACCTAGAACAATGCCACTTTTAACCATGAAGTGGCTCTTTTCCCAACTCAATGTCAGGCCGCTTTCAACACATCGTTCAAGTACTTTCTCAATTTTAATTAAACAATCATTAATAGATTAGCCAAATACCGAAAAGTCGTCCATGAAAATTTCAACAAAATCCCCTATCATCTCTGAAAATATAGACATCATGCACCTTTTAAAAGTAGCGGGTGCATTGCACAAGCCAAATGACATCCTCCTATAGGCATATGTGCCGAACGGGCTTGTAAATGTCGTCTTCGCTTGATCTTCCAGTGCGATAACAATTTGATAATATCCTGAAAGACCATCAAGAAAACAATAAAATTCATGTTCGGATAATTTATCTAACATTTGATCAATAAAAGGAAGAGGAAAGTGGTCATTTCTAGTGGCGGCATTTAATTTGTGGTACTCAATGCTCATCCGCCACCCTGTGACAGGTCAAGAAGGAACAAGCTCTTGCTTATCGTTCAGGACCACCGTGATTCCTCCTTTCTTGGGTACCACATGTACCGGGCTCACCCACTCGCTATCCGCAATGGGATAGATAATACCTTCTGCCAATAGTTTGAAAATTTCTTTTTGCACGACTTCCATGAGAATTGGATTGAGTCGTCGTTGGCTATCTCATTTTGGAATGGTGCCTTCCTCAAGATTGATGCGATGCATGCATGTAGTGGGACTAATGCCACGAATGTCCGCTAGGCCCCATCCGAAAGCAAGTTTGTGCTTTTTGAGAATTAGAAGTAGCAAGCCTTCTTGGTCCTTTGTTTACTCGGATGAGATGATCACCGGTTTATTTTATCCGTTCTCCAAGAACACGTATTTAAGATGTGTGGGTAGCTTCTTGAGTTCCAAATTGCTAGGCGTCGGTATCTCCTGGAATTTTTCCGAAGTGATGGATTTCTCGTCAATTTCCTGCACTAAAATTTCTTTGCTTGAAAAATCCTGCAAAAAAGAACTCTCGGCCAAGGTATCAATAGTGTCAATGAAACAACAATCATCAATAAAATCCGTGGATGATATGGTGCGGTTCCTATGAGCATAAAAAGACACTTCCTCTCCTAGAACAGACATTTTAATCGTGCCATTTTTAACATCAATTAAGGTATTAGTCGTGGCCATGAATGGTCTTCCTAGAAGGAGTGTATGCACTACACCGTTTTCATGCACGTCTCCTATCTCCAGAACAACAAAATCAACGGGAATAATTAATCCACCTACTTGCACCAAAACATCCTCAATGACACCTCTAGGATATCTAACAGATCTATCGGCTAGCTATAAACACATGCGAGTGGATCTAAGTTCACCTAATTCTAATTGTTTAAAAATAGAGTATGGCTTCAAATTAATTCCGGCTCCCAAATCTAACATGCCTAACACTTTCTTACCCTTTCCTAAAGTAATATTAATAACAAAACTACCTGGATCGTGTTACTTAGGAGGTAAGGGTTGCTGCATGATGGAGCTCGCTATTTCGGAAACTGTTACCACTTCTCGGTCACCAAACTTCCTCTTCTTTGCCGCCAATTCTTTGAAAAATTTAACATAGGCAGGAACATTTTGAATGACTTCCAAAAGAGATAAATTCACATTTACCTTGGATAGCATTTTGTAGAAATCTTCGAATTGTTGATCGTGCTTCACGTTTTTTAGTCTGCTGGGATGGAATAGGGGGAACATATGGATTCGCTGCCTTGTGTAATTTTTTGCTAGACTCGGTTTCCTCAACTTCGGTTGGCATCTCCACCTTGTTATCTACCGTCTTTCCACTCCTTAATACCGTCACGGCTTGGGCCTGTTGTGGTTGATGACCTTGCCCCAGAATCTTCCCCGTTTGTTGGCCTTGTTGAAGTTGATTCACTGCGCCAGAAATCTGCCCCATAGTTGTCTTGAGACGTTTAATTGTGGCGTCTTGGGCCTCTTGCGCTTTCTTGCTCTCTTGCATAAAAGCAGCCAAACTCTCTTCAATCGATGATCGTTTGGGCGAAATAGGTAGATGTGGTTGGTTTAGTGTCGGTGGTGGATAGAATTGCTGTGGCTGTGATGGAAAGAATTGTTGTTGTGGCGGATAATATGACTCCGGTTGACGCTGGTACTGAGGCTGGAAATTCGGAGCTTGAGGGCGTCGATTTTGAAAGTTTTGTACTCCTTGAAATTGAGGCCTCCACCCGTGTTTTGTTGATTTCTCCATGAGTTTTGTTGAGGAGGTGGTTGAGGCATAAATTCTTGCGCGGCATAAATTTTCGCCTCGCCTTCGGCAGTCATCTCCGCCATTCGTGGGCACTCATCTGCTATGTGGCCGTAGTCACCACAAATACCACATGGCTCAGGTGCAACTTGTGGAATGGATGGTGATAGGGGTCGGTTCATCTTCAATTCTTGTAGCTCTCTCGTCATATCCGCCATTTGTTTCTTGAGATCGGGGCTCGTAGTCACTGCGCTGGCTTCCATTCGTCTCGGGCGTGTGGATTTTTGATGCGAACTCGCAACTAGGGTTTCGAAGATCTCATTCATCTCCTCCGCCGTCTTGACTACAATATTTCCTCCCGCCGAACTGTCCACCATGAATTGAGTAGTCTGGAGCAAACCATCATAGAAAAATTGACAGAGCATCTTCGGTGCCATTTGATGGTGAGGACACTATTGAAGTAGCTCTTGAAATCTCTCCCACGCCTCATGGAATGGCTCGTCGTGTGCTTGTGCAAAATTCATTATTTTAGTACGTACCGCTTTTGTTTTGTGATGCGGATAGTACTTCAACATGAATTTCTCACAAGCGGATCCCCAAGTAGTGAGTGTTCCGGATGGAAGAGATAAGAACCAAGATTTGGCCCTATCCTTCAATGTGTAAGGGAAACACTTCAACTTGAGTTGATCCTCTGTCAGAGAGTGAAGCAGGAAAGTCTGCACCATCGTGCAATATTCTCGGATGAACGTCAAAGCGTCTTCACTCGGGAGTCCATGGTATGTCGGAAGTAGTGATTGATAGTGTGGCTTTAACTCATAGTTTCGAATTGCGGTGTCGAGAACGATGGCTGAAGTAGAAGTTGTCCCAAACTTGGGCCTAGTTAAATCGCCCATATAACGCGGCCTCTCGTCCGCTCTCTCATTGGCCATCTCTTCGAATAAATGCGGAAGCAAAAATTCGTCAATGTGCTCAATGTCTTCTTCTACGGATGCTAAAATAACACGTTTTCGGTTTATGTTATCAATGAAGGACGTCAATGGCTTTCTAGCACTGCGGCGACCTTGCATAAACAACACTCGACAAAAACGTTACGCGTACCACAATATAGAAGAAGAAAGTAAACATAGTAAATAAAATAAAATAAAAGGAAAAATAAAAAGAAAAATGAAAAGAACAATGAATTAAATCGTCTAAAGTCTTCCCCGGAAACGGCGCCAAAATTTGTTTCAACTTATTTTAAACTTTCAGTACGTGGGGTTATTTAGACCAGACCCACTGTCCGATAAAGGAACTCAGTAACGGGTACGAGGAATATTTCCAGCCGATATACTTCCAAGTTATTTTATTAAATTGCTCGCAAGAGAACGAGTTCGTTATAGATTAATAAGTTGACCCTATTCGTATTCTCAAGGAAGGCTTAGCAGGGCAATTATATTCTTTGTTCGTAAAAACGGAAAATAATTAAAGAATTTGACTTGGATTTTTATAGCTAGGCGAAGAAAGTAAATAAGAAAGCAATTAAAGTCTAAACTAAGAACGAAAATTAAATCTAATCTAGGAAAGTAAAGAATTTGAAGTTTGAAAACGAAAGAAGAAAGGAAAGAAATCTGGAAATTAAAAACGATGAAAGGAATTGAAAGCACAAAACGAAACAAACGATAAAAGTAAATAAACAAAGCAATAATTAAAGGTAAAGAAACGAACTTGAATTAATACTTGAAGTACGCCTGGAAACGACAATGAAAATCTTGAAATAACAGTGTTCGATTGTTGTAAACGGCTAACTCTAAAATAAAGAACGGAACGAAAAATCCTATCTAGAATGTTAAGTCTCGACCCTTGACTGCGGGATCGAGACGAACTAAAAATAATAGAAATATGCTGGAAAACTAGTCTAAAAATTCGTGCCAAAAGGAGTCGGGACGAAGTGTGGAGAATTGCGATATATCGAATGAATGGCACGACGTGTCTTTTTATAGCGACAGGAAACTCAGCGGTCTCTGGAAGTCACCAGGCGCTGACTAAGGTTATTCCGAGCGGCGCTAAGGTTCGTTGCAACGGCCCGCGCAAAAAACGGGGAGTCAGTGACCGCTTAGATAGGTCAGCGGCCGCTGACCCGTGTGCCGCAGCCTGGCACGGCTGGCTCGGTGCTGGCTCAGTCTGGCTAGTCAGCGACCGCTGATCATGGTCAGTGGCCGCTGACACGGTCTGGCGCGTGTCCTCTCAGCCGCTGGCGTGCAGCTGGCTCAGCGCTGACATGCCCTTCAGCACACTTCTTCATTTTCTCGTCTTTTCTCGTTTCTTTTCAACTTTCGACGCTCGTTTAGGCCAATGATCCTGAAACATAAAATGAAACATAAATCGGGCCAAAACATCACAGAACGAGGGAAAATAATACGAATAAAGCTATGGAAAACCTAAGTTTAGACGAACAAAATGAGACTAAACAATACCTGATATTTTCAAGAAGGTGATAACAGCCATTGGTCCCGACAGAATGGATATTCCACAAAGAAGGGAAGTCAACATTCAAATTCAAGAAAGGTCGGTCATAAGACATGATCAAAGTCTTAGGATAAGCACAAGAAGATTATCCTTCCAATGAGATAGAATTATATCTCAATCTTTTGGAAGGAAACTTATCCAAGAGAGTCAACCTCAATCACCATGGAAGGTACATGTTTCAGTCAATCTGAAGTGCCCAGAAGGATGGAGGAATGACGATCAAATTTGATACTACAAGATGGGAAAATAACTTTCCATGCAGTGTCTTGTATTATCTACAACAGCCAGAGATCAACCATTACAATGGAACCCTAGACATTGGGGTTTTTATGGTAGAGATCAAAGGCAGAGCAGGACGCGAAAATGTTCTGGTTCTAGGACTTGATTTCCTGGAAAAATACAAACCTTGGAAACAAGTTGACAATGGAATGAGATTTACGATCAAGGAAAAAAGGACTCTTAATCGTATGACAATCCATTCTCTATATACATTTCAATCGGGGTGTTATATGAAAAATATAAGGTAGAATACTCCGCTGCCTATATCGACTCTGGAGCAGGAATTTGCACAGCAAGAAGAGGAATCTTCCCAGCAGAAGTTGATGATATGTTACCACAAATTGCTGGAAGAGATTTTTCTAAAAGAAATTTACTCTTATCCAAATGAGTAAAAGAGATTGAAATATTAATTGGGGGAGCAGGTCAAAAACTTTGGTATAAGGTTAAAGTCCATTAATCTATTTTCATGATACTGGAGCAGACATTCTGTTGGGAAATAATTTTCTTCAAAAGTTCAAAAGATACACGCAGGACAGTGAAAAGAGAAGATTGGTGTTCACAACCCATTGTGAGCATAAAATCATTATCCAACGGCTGCAAGGGGCTTTTAATCGTCAAATACCAGTAGTTTTTCGCAGCAAACGTGGTGAGGATGAAGGCAAACTTCGTCAACCGAAAATGAAAGATCAAAGAAGGTTCAGCGAAGCAGTGCTTAGTGTATCCGAGAAAAGGATCTTCAAATTAAGGAAATTCATATCCTTAAAACATCTTTAATTTATAACATAGAAATTAAAGTTCAAATGCATGTTTCTCTTGCAGATGTTAAAAGGAAAATCTCGAGATGCTACAATGAGAATCTTTTAGAATGGTGGGAGAAGAACCAACGCAAAGCAACCTTAAAAGTAAAGCCAGAATGGGTTCATGAGTTCGTAAGGTTCCGACCAATCCTGATGAACTTAAAAGATCAGGAGGATATGAGAATCATTGTCAAGGAACACCTTGATTTAAAGTTGATCGAGCCAACCAATTCTCCTTATAGTAGTCCAGGATTTTTGGTAATGAATCATGGTGAGATCAAAAGAGGTAAACCCAGACTTGTCATTAATTACAAAGGGATTAATGATATTCTTGAGTTCGATGAATATTTTATCCCAAGTAGAGATCACCTTATTAACTGCATACAAAACGCTAAGGTCTTGTTGGTCCCGAAAGAGCAAGGTTTGGTGTATGGGGGGGGGGGAT
>JAPKLX010000193.1:14384-79640 GCA_026898415.1 Leonotis leonurus | reverse complement strand
GATGATGTCAGCTAATGGCTTGATGACTCAATCGCTCTGGTTCATCGCTGTAGGCATCGATCTGGTCATCGATCTGGTCGCTGTCTGTTACAGCAGATCGATTCCTCTGGGCGTGAAATCTTGACCTTCATCCTATTCTAAGTTGAAAATGACTTCTATAGGAGCATATCCTTTACATTTTAAGTCATCTCCTAATCTGATACATAACACAGATCGGTCTATCTATAGTGATCTGGTTTTACATGAAGAACAGATTATGTTCTAAACTAGCTAAGTGTGTTTCGAGAAGCTATCATCAACACTAAAACTTTAGGGTTCCCAACACTAGTATTTATAGATAGATTACATGGGCCTGGATCCGCGAATATAGCAACTGTCAGCCCATGTCTTCCACAATTCTCGCAGTCAGTTGTTCAGTTTGTTATCTCCGCATATCTGCCTAGAATTGTGGAACAACTTCAGTTGGTTGCTTGACTCCTGGATTTGTGGAACACACCAGCACACCTTTCTCAACCACTTTGGACTTGGTCTTCAATTCCTCACGTGTGCAGCTCCACACCTTTCTGAGTCAGCAGCCACGTTGTTGTTGAGCTGGGTGTTGTTTCATCACCACTTGTCATGCTGAGCTGGAGGCCTGGTCAGCACTCCTGTGAAGAACACAAAAACACAAATGTTAGGTCGACATTCCAAATAACATCAAGACTTAAAATACCTAACAAATGTTAGGTCGACATTCACGAGATAGCTCCACCTATGTTTATGCCTGCAAAAACAACTTCAACAGCAACAACAACATAAGTATAGGCAGCAGCTAGCATTGACATAAAACATATAGCAGCATTATCATCCCAAGCAGCAACAATCATTCATTCAACCAAAATACGGTCAGTACTGCAAAAACATCAGTATCCATCATCCATCAAACATAAAAACAGAAAAGGTTAAATTTGTTATTGGTGCTCCCCAACATCACAAATATTTGTTTGAAAATGTTTTTGACCACAAGCGGTCATCACCCTCACACACTCTTCTCATCATTCCTCATTCTCAGCCTCAGCCTCTTCCTCCTCGTCATCTGCCTCCTCGTTGTCGTCTCTGTCATCGTGGACGACGACAGTAGGCACCTGGTTCTTGGACTGGCCAGTATGAGTGGAAAGGCGAGAGCCCCGAGTGACCGGTTTCCTTGTTGGAACCTACGGGGGAGACGCTGCGACTGGGTCTGCAAGTGCGACAGTGGAGACAGGAGCAAGGTCCTCGATGACCGGAGGCACAAGAATAGCCGCCTCGGTCGTGCCTGGTGGTGGAGTGGAGGTGTCGTCAATGGGCGGCGGTTCCAAGGAAATTGTAGCAACTTGTGAGACTTGCGGGGTCTCGACGACTGGTGGAACCCGCGGAGTCTCGAGAGATGGTGGAACCGAAGGAGTAGGAGCTTGCAATTCGTGAAGGTTCTGAGGATTGGCTACAATGAGCGCTCTCAAAATTGCGGTAAGATCGACGTTAGGAAGGGCAGCCATTAGTAACAGTAAAAAAGTTGATAGAGAGCACACAGGACACAGAATGTGAGGGCTTGATGAAGTGAGTGAGATGGAGAAGACGACGAGGAAATGAATGTTTTAAGTCTAGGACCCAGAAAGTGTACCATTCTTGGGATATGAACGGATATGGGAGAGAGAGAAAAGGAGAGACGGTTTTTCTAGGGTTTTGTGTGATGAGTGACAACTGTGGTAGTAAAAGTAATGATAAGGGAGGAGAAACAGACTGGTGACGGTTCAAATGTGGAAAAGTATGTCGTTTTACTTTCTCCCTGACATAATCAAGAACACGCAACCTGACAGTTATAACCCACTATCAAAGGAAAGGAACCAGTGTCTAAGGGATACGGGATCATGCAGGACTTCAAACACAAGTTGCTGACAAAGATGTTGAAAGAACATTTTAAGAAAGACAACATTTGGAAAAAACAGTCTAACTTGCTCTGTTGTGCCAACATCTCTGCAACATCCACCCGGATTATATAGATAAAATAGGTGCAGAACTACAAGAATCCAAGGGTTAGTGAGCGTAGAGTGCATCGTCGTAGCGAACGCCGTGCCCCTAGCCTTTCGCCCTCGAAAGCAGTCGCAGTTGCAATCCTTTGGTAAGGTAGCATCGTCGCAGCGAACGTCGTGCCCCCCAAACTACTTGGATTGTTTACCACACAGTTACATAAAACATATATAGAAGAATAGCAGGCGTCTGTACAGAGGACATGTTAGCTAAGATGTTATACCAGTAAGTTAAACAACACAAGCTACACCCTTCGATATAAATAGCAATGAGATGGGTGTAGCATAAAAACATATATTTAGTGGTAAAAACATAAAAAGAGACTTCCGTAAATATACGAACCTCTCATGATCCAAAGGTTATGTAAAAATGTCAGCAACTTGGTTTTCCGTTTTCACATAATCAAGCTTGATCACCTCTTGTTCCACTAAATCTCTAATGAAATGGTGTCTTATGTTAATATGTTTTGTCCTTGAGTGTTGAACAGGATTTTTGGAAATGTTTATAGCACTCATATTGTCACAGTACATAACCAAGTCATTGTTCTCTAGGCCATAGTCACTGAGCATTAGTTTGATCCACAACAGTTGTATGCAACAGCTGCCTGCGGCAACATATTCGGATTCAGCATTGGATAAAGAGACACAATTTTGTTTGCGACTATGCCAGGACACAATGTTGTTTCCTAGATAAAAACAACCTCCACTCGTACTTTTCCGATCATCCACATCTCCAGCCCAATCAGAATCACTAAAGCCTATCAAACTCATATTCATGTCTTTAGAAAAAAAGATTCTTAAATCTAATATTCCAGCGACATACCTGATAATTCTCTTAACAGCTTTAAGATGGGACCCCTTGGGTTTAGATTGATAACTGGCACATACACATACGCTAAACATCAGATCTGGGCGAGTAGATGTTAGGTACAGTAGACTCCCTATCATTGATCTATAAAGTGTTGGATCAACATCCTCTCCAGTATCATCTTTTGTCAATTTGTCAGTAGATCCCATGGGAGTCCTCATGTGTTTGACTCCTTCTAGGTTAAAAAGCTTTATCATCTCTTTTGCATACTTACTTTGAGAGATAAAGATACCATCTTTTCCTTGCTTAACTTGAAGTCCAAGGAAGTATGTGAGTTCTCCTACCATGCTCATCTCGAACTTCGTAGACATCGCACCTGAAAAATCATTGAGCATGTTACGTGAGGTGGAACCGACAATCATATCATCTACATAGATTTGAGTAATAAGAATGTGTTGATCTTCCCTTTTGATAAACAATGTTCAGTCAGCACTGCCTCGCACAAACCCGTATCTGAGAAGGAAGTTTGTGAGATGTCCATACCAAGCACGTGGTGCTTGTTTTAGACCATACAAGGCCTTCTTTAGTCGAAAGACATAATCAGGCTTGTGGGGATCCTCAAATCCTTTTGGTTGTTTAATATAGACTTCCTCCTTAAGTTCACCGTTGAGGAATGCTGCCTTCACATACATCTGATATAGATTGATGTTGAGATGACATGTGTTGGTCCCGAAAGAGCAAGGTTTGGTGTATGGGGGGGGGGGGGGAATACACCAAATACAAACTTTTTAGTTTACTTGACTAATTAAGGGGAGAGACTTAAGCTTTCTGGATTACAGATTGCTCAACGTGACAGACCAGATTGACTATCAAATTAATCTTATTCTGTCCAAGCAGAATCTCTCAAGTGAGTAATACAAGGCAGAAAGTAAGAGTGATCTTATTTTCTAACAGTGTATTGTGTGCGGAATAATGGTGGACTTAGTCGGTGATCTTTGATTAGAAAACCTTTCAAATCTTAGTCGAGTATTTAGAGAATTGATTAAGAGTGCAGTTTGTATGAGAGTGACAGAAAATGAATAAAACAACTAGAATATAAATGCAGAAAGTAAATAACACAGTTATTTTACGTGGTTCGGGAAACTCCCTACGTCCACGGTCTAATCCAAACTGGATTAGATATCCACTACTAGGATACTCTCTTATTTATACTCGCTGAGAGCGAGCCACAAGTTTCAGTTACAAAGCAGATTGAAACTTATGCACGAATAAGGGTCGTGTCCCTTTACAACTTACAGAAAACTACTGTAAAACAGGATTCCTTCACGTTAATCCACTAGAAAACTACTAGCTAGCAAAGATCTCCTTCCTCTCTCGATAAGACAGACTTGAATCGAGGTGTGTTTGCGATCACGAACGATTTGAAGCTTTTGTCTGATGTGTGATAGAATGCTTGAGTATATTTCAGTAATATATCGCTCGCTCTTTTCAGACTTTAAATCTCCAAACATATATAGGCTTTGAATTTTGAAATTCTAGCCGTTTGTTGATTGGCATGATTTGATTTGTGGATTGCCAATCAATCATATCTCTTCTTTCCTTGTAGGGTCGTTGACTGAATCTTCTATGAATGGAAAACAGATCAACTGTGATTACTTTCCTTCTTCGTGTCAATCAGTGATTCTCTTTCCAATTCTTGATGGATGAACTTTAATATTGACGTGGTAAGAGATATGATGAGAGGGGCATTGTCATCTGGTGGTTTTGATAGCTCTATTGATCTGTTACCATCATTGACAGGTTTGGTTCAACTCTTTCTGTCTTGGTTGGAGCCTTCTGGTTACGCCCTTTCTGGTTTTAATGCTTTTCTGGTTGAACACTGGTTGAGTGCTTTCTGGTTGAACAACTTTCTGTTAGAGTTGATTTGCTCCAACTTTCTGTCCTTTCAACTTTTCTGTCTAAGACTTGCTGGTTCAGCTTTCTGTCTAAGTATTGCTGGTTCAGCTTTTCTGTCTAAAACTTGCTGGTTCAGCTTTCTGTCTAAGTATTGCTGGTTCAGCTTTTCTGTCTAAGACTTGCTAGTTCAGCTTTCTGTCTAAGACTTGCTGGTTCAGCTTTCTGTCTAAGACTTCTTTCATCCTTCTGTTTGAAGCTTTCTGGTTCAACTTTCTGTTAAAATTGTCTTGCTCCAACTTTTTGGTACTTAGACTTGCTTCAGCTTTCTGTTGCTTAGACTTGCTTCAGCTTTCATCATCTGTTGCAAACAAACAAAATAGAAATAATACAGAACATGAATAATATTAAGTGTGTTTTCGAGATAACATCATCAAAATTTAAATTATCTGTGGGGTTCCCAACAACATGCAACAGCAAGTAACAATCGAATGGACTCAATTCTTGCTATTGGGGCAAATGTGTCATCAAAGTCCACCCCTTCCACTTGAGTATACCCTTGAGCCACCAATCGTGCTTTGTTTCGTACAATTATTCCCTTCTCATCAGATTTGTTCTTGAAAATCCACTTTGTGCCGATAACATTTCTGTTTGTTGGTCTGGGAACAAGGTACCAAACATCACTGCGAACAAACTGATTTAGTTCTTCATGCATAGCATTTATCCAGAACTCATTAGTCAATACTTCCTTGACATTTTTTGGTTCAAACTTAGAGACAAAACATGTTACGCCATCAACTATAGAACACACAAAGTACATGCATGTCATTTCTCTATAGTTTATCGGCTGTTTACGTCTGGTCTGAACACCGTCCTCAACATTTCCTATCACTTGAGACAGTGGATGGTTTTCTCTAATTCTCCCTGGAGGTTCTCTACGGTGAGTGTCCTCTTGATTCTCATCTTGTTCTTCTTCTGGTTCTTGTGATGCAACATTGTTTTCCACATCACTACCGGTTGTTTTGTTAGATGGAGCAGTTTGCATCCCAACAGGAGGTAGAATAACTCCCCCTGGATGTATGTCGTCTTCTACTTCCAACTTTTTGTTCTCAACACCTGCGTCATCAAAGACAACATTAACAGATTCTTGTATTGTCTTAATGTGAAGGTTAAATACCCTATATACCGTGCTGTTTGTTGAGTATCCAACAAATACTCCTTTGTCGCTTTTATCATCAAACTTTGTTACATACTCGTGGTCATTTAAGATAAAGCATATACACCGGAAAACACGAAAATGTTTTAGGTTAGGTTTTCTTCCCTTAAGCAGTTCATACGGTGTTTTGAATGAGCTTGGTCGAATGTTGACTCGATTGTTGATGTAACATGCGATGTTTACTGCCTCAGCCCAAAAACGTTTCGCCATTTGTTTTGAGCTCAGCATAACCCTTGCCATCTCAATCAAGGTCCTATTCTTGCGTTCAACCACCCCATTCTGCTATGGAGTTTTTGGTGCTGCAAACTCTTGGCATACTCCCTTTTCATCACAGAAACTTGTGAATTGCGAATTCTCAAACTCACGACCATGATCAGATGTTATACGAGATATTCTAGCATCGAATACATTAGCAACGTGAGCAAACATATTTCTAAACATCCCAAATGTTTCAGATTTTTCACGTAAAAAATAGGTCTATGTGAATCGGGAGAAATCGTCTACCACAACTAATACATACCTTTTGCCACCAATGCTTTCAACTTCCATGGGTCCTACAAGATCCATATGTAGAAGTTCAAAGCATCGATTGGTCCCAAAGTGTTGTTCATAGTGCTGTAGAGCAGGGTGTTATGAATGTAATTGTTTTCCTCTTTGACAGTCTCCACACACAATCTGGTCTGCCTTACCAAGTTTGGGTAGGCCTCGTACTGCATCCATCTTGACTAACCTGCAAAGATTTCGAAAGTTAGTATGACCTAATCGTTTGTGCCAGAGTATAACATCATCAACTTGAGCCTTGTTGCATTTTAGGTTAACAGTCATATAACAATTATCTGATGACCTTTGTCCTTTCATAATGCACAAGTTTATGTTACTGTAAACTTCACATGCATCTTTAGTGAATTTCACAAGCATGTAACCATCACATAATTGACTTATGTTGATTAAGTTTGCCATGAGCCCCTGAACATGATAGACATTTGTTAAAGCAGGTAACCCAGGAACATTTAGTGTACCTTTCCCTATGATTTTACCTTTTGAACCTACACCAAAGGAAACATTTCCTCCTTCGTAAGTTTCATAGTTGGAAAGAAATATTTTGTTACCTGTCATGTGACGTGAACATCCGCTATCAAAGTACTAAGAGCCTGAAATGTTAGTTTTCATTGCTGTGTAAACAACATTACATGTTAGATCAGCTTTCTTTACCCATATCATTTTGGGTTGTTGAGGTAACACAGAATATGAGTTTTCATCTCTTTCTTTTGGTAATAGAAAGGTTTTATGTGACCTGTTTTGAGACAATAATGACATAGATATTTCTTTCTATGTCTCTTTCTCGTTTTCTTACCTTTCTTACCTTTTTCCGCTTGAAGGTTGTCATGTTTTGTCTGTGTTGGCTGATCTGTGGGCACAACATCTGATTTGGTATTTGATGTTTCTCCAGCAGACGTAGTTCCATGACAAAATACGATTGGTGCAGGATATCCAAGGCCCATTTTGCTTGGGTTTGCGCTGTCCATGATCTCCTTTAGTGAATATGTCCCAGTATTCCATTTGCGAATGGTCAACTGAGCTTCTTCAAGTTGGGATTTCACTTTGGTGAGCTCTATGTCGCGTTATGTGATCAGCACCTCCTGTTTTACTTGGGACTCCTTGAGTCGTGTTATCTCAGCTGTTGAGGTCTCCAGACCTCGTGCTTGTTGTTTCCATTTGCCCAACAGCTCATCATACAACCTTTTTAATCCTTATATTATAGTGAGAGCATGGTCATCACTTTCTTCACCACATGCAGAGTCTATGTCATCCTCAATACTCCATGCATCACCAACAGAAGCATTTAAACAAAACAAATTAGAATAATAGATACGGTCATACCTATCTGAGAATGGTTCGAAATCGATGTTTTGGCCTGATCTATCCGGTGGTGTCATTGTCACATGTAGTGTTATGCTCTCGAATGGTCCTTCTTCATCAACATCTTCAAAGAACTCGTACTCATCATCATTCCAAGACACCCAATAGGACTTCCCTCTTTTTCGAAGTGTGTTGGCACATTGATTTGCATAGTGCTCAAATCCTCTACATTCATGGCATTGTACGTTGTCGAGTTTGGAGGAACTGAACTTAAACACTTCTTTGTGAGGTGTTCTCCTAACAGGAGGTTTTCTTTGAATGTTATCATTCTTTGGAGATTGGTAGTACTCCAGACGCGGTATATCTCATTCCTTGGGCCTATCTTTGCTCTTATCTCGGTGGAATCCTCTCACCATCCGATTGAATTTTCTGGTGATCAAGGCAACATCATCTCCTTCGTGGATCTCTTCTACTTCTTCGGACTCACTTGATTCCATGATGTCAGGTAACCTGCTGCACGAGGGTGTTGAGAGTGTGTCCGCAGTGAGAGCCACCACTTTCTTCTTCGTGAATGTGTCTCTTGCCTCCAAATTCATCTCATAGGTCTTGAAAGAGTTCATGAGGTCCGTGAACTCAAGTGTATTCACGGAGTGTGATGTTTCAATGGCTGTCACCTTCATATCAAACCTATGCGGTAAGGTACGAAGTGCTTTGGACACAAGAACTTTATTACTCAATGGTTCTCCCAGATCTTGGCATTCATTCGAAATGTCAAGAATCCTCTTTGTGTAGCTGGTAATATCTTCATCTTCCTCCATCTTCATATTCTCAAATTTTGAGGTGAGAATGTGTAGACGTGACTGTTTAATGTTGGTGTCGCCTTCACAGTATCTTTGCAGGATATCCCAAGCATGTTTAGCACACGCACTGTTCTTGATCAGTTTGAACGCATTTGTATCAACTGATGAGTATATTGCATTCAGTGCGCGGTCATAAAACGTAGAAGCATCAACCTGATCACGCGTCCAGGTATGTTGTGGTGTTGGAACCACATCACCATTTCTGTCAGCAGCCTTTGGTGGTGACCACCCATTCTCCACGGAAAACCATGCTCTTCTGTCTAAAGACTTAATATATGAGCGGGTGCGTGACTTCCAGTATAAGTAATTCGAGCCATCCAAGACTGGAGGCCGAAATACTCCAATGTTATTCGGATCCATAGGTGTGTTAGAGTCGTGATACTATCAGGACCACACTCAGTGTGTCGAGTGAGGGCTCCGATACCACTTGAAAGTGTATCAACCACTCTAAATGAAAAACTTGCGGAAGCTAAAGTAGAAGACACGAGATATTTTTCCGTAGGTTATATAAATCAATAACTACACGGAAGCCTTACGGCCAAAAAGAATAATTAAAACAAGTGTTGGACTATTACAATGTTGAACTACATTATAAAAGCAACACTATTACTAAAACACTAAATGTACATTATTAAGATCTAAGAAACACGTCTCTCTACTAAAAGAATGAATCTAGTATTTATAGATAGACTACATGGGCCTGGATCCGCGAATATAGCAACTGTCAGCCCATGTCTTCCACAATTCTCGCAGTCAGTTGTTCAGTTTGTTATCTCCGCATATCTGCCTGGAATTGTGGAACAACTTCAATTGGTTGCTTGACTCCTGGATTTGTGGAACACACCAGCACACCTTTCTCAATCGCTTTGGACTTGGTCTTCAATTCCTCACGTGTGTTGTTCCACTCCTTTCTGAGTCAGCAGCCACGTTGTTGCTGAGCTGGGTGTTGTGTCATCACCACTTGTCATGCTGAGCTGGAGGCCTGATCAGCACTCCTGTGAAGAACACAAAAACACAAATGTTAGGTCGACATTCCAAATAACATCAAGACTTAAAATACCTAATAGAGAGGTTGTGTAGTGCACCTGTTATTGTTGGTCTTGATTGGTCTGTGCCCTTTGATATCATGTTTGATGCGTCTAACTCTGTTGTGGGTGTTTTTTTAGGTCAACGTGTTGATTAGATGTTGCGTGTTATTTACTATGCTAGCTCTACCTTGAATCCTGCTCAGATTAACTTCACTACTACCAAAAAGGAGATGTTAGCTGTAGTATTTTCTCTTGATAAGTTTCGTGTTTATATTATAAAATCTAGAGTTATCGTGCATAGTGATCATGTTGCATTGCGTTATCTGTTGACTGAGCCTTAGGCAAAGCCTAGGTTGATTCGTTGGGTTTTGTTATTGCAAGAGTTTGGCATTGAGATCTGTGATCGAAAAGGGTGTGAGAACGTCGTTGCCGATCATCTCTCTCGTTTAGAGCATGTCCCTTCTCCCTTGTCTCATGATGTTGTTACCGAGTCTTTTCCTTATGAGCATGCGTATAGTGTTTCTCTTGCGCCTTGGTTTACCGATATTGTTAATTACATGGCTTGTGACGAGTTAAGGCCTAACCTCACTTCCCAAGAAAGGAAGCGTTTTCTTTATGTATGCAGGCAGTACTTTTGGGAAGACCCCTTTCTATTCAAGCTCGGGAAAGACGAGGTGATTCGGAGATATGTGGCGGAGGAGGAGCAACCTAAGATGTTGGAGATGTGCCACCAAGCTCATTGTAGTGGTCATTTTGGAGGCCAAAAGACGGCACAGAAGGTTCTCCAGTCAGGTTTATTTTGGCCTACTTTATTTAGGGATGCACATGCTTATTATCTTTCTTTATGATAGATGTCAGCGGGCTGACTCTATAGGTCGTAGGAATGAGGTGCCTCTTAATAATGTGCTTGTGGTTGAAATTTTCGATGTTTGGGGCATAGATTTTATGGGTCCTTTTCCTAAGTCTCATGGATATGAGTATATTTTACTTGTCGTTGATTACGTGTCCAAGTGGGTTGAGGCTATCCCCACAAGGACGTGTGTATGTTTTCGGGTGTGTATGTTTCTGTTCCACGTTCCAAGGGGAAGAACCATGAAGACTGGGACTTTGTTAGTGCTTAGCGTAACATAACAATTGTGTCCAGCTCATCCGCCACGTAGAATCCTGATGACTTGGCAGAACCATGAAGACTGGGGGAAGACCAAGTCTTACTAAGTGGTTGAGAATCTTACGCCAAGTGGAGTTTCTGTTCCACGTTCCAAGGGGTCAACTATTCATTAAGTCAGCTCCACAATTCCAGGCACTAATGCGGAGCATAACAACTGACTGCGAGAATTGTGGAACACATGGGCCAGTAGTTACGATATTCAAGGATCCAAAGCCCATGAAGTCTGTCTATATATATTAAGTTCAGTTTTCAGTTAAATAGACAAGTTTGCAGATTAATTTCGGAGTTTTAGTATGTATGATTCTTAGTCTTCAAGAACATACATTTAGTAGTTTTAGTTATAGTGTTGTAGTTGTTGCTGTGTTCAATATTGTAACAGCTCGACATTACTTTTGATTATTCTTTTTGGGCGTAAAGCCTCCGTGTAGGTTATTAATTGATAACCTACGCAAAAATTATCTTGTGTCCTCTACTTTAGCTTCCGCATATTTTGACTTAGAGTAGTTGATACACTTTCAAGTGGTATCAGATCCATCACTCGACATACTGAGTGTGGTCCTGACTGTATCACGACTCTAACACGACGATGGATCCAAATAGCACTGGAGCATTTCGACCTCCAATCTTGGATGGCTCAAATTACTCTTACTAGAAGACACGTACCCGCTCTTACATTAAGTCTCTAGATAGAAGAGCATGGATGTCTGTGAAGAATGGGTGGTCACCACCAAAGCAAACTGACGCAGACGGTGATGTTGTACCAATACCACAAAGCTCCTAGTCACGAGATCAAATTGAAGCTGCCACAAATGATGATGAGCACGAGTTCTTTGAAGATGTTGATGAGAAATTGTTTGAGAGCGTAGCACTGCATGTAACTATGCCTCCTCAGGACAAATTAGGCCAACACGCAGATGCTGACACCTTCTCAGATCGGTATGACTCTAACTATTACTCTACATTGTTTTGTTTAAATGCCTCTGTTGATGGTGCAGGAAGTGTTGAGGATGACATAGATCCCACATATGGTGAAGAATGTGATGACAATGCCTTCTCGATAATCCAAGGTTTAAAAAGGTTGTATGATGAACTGTTGGGAAAATAGAAACATCAAGCACGAGATCTGCTGACCGCAACAGCTGAGATAACACGACTCAAGAAATTTCAAGCAAAACAGGAGGTGTTGATCACACAACGTGACATAGAGCTCACCAAAGTAAAATCCCAACTTGAAGAGGCACAACTGACCATTCGAAAATGGAATACTGGGACTTATTCGCTTCAAGAGATCATGGACAGAGCAAACCCAAGCAAAAGGGGGCCTCGGATATGCTGCACCAACTGTGTTTTGTCATGGGTCCACATCGGCAAGAGAAACATCCAATTCCAAATCAGATGTTGTGCTCACTGACTTACCATCACACACAAAGCAAAATGTCTCTCAAGCTGGAAAAGGTAAGAAAGGTAAGAAAAAAGGTAAGAGACCTAGGAGGAACTACATATGTCATTACTGTCTTAAACCAGGACACATAAGACCGTTTTGCTATAAAAAGAAAAGGGATGACAGGTCATACTCTGTGTTACCACAGAAACCCAAAATGGTATGGGTGAAGAAATCTGATCTAACATGTAATGTTGTGTACACCGCATTAAAAACTAACATTTCAGGTTCTTGGTACTTTGACAGCGGTTGTTCACGTCACATGACAGGTAACAAAACTTTTCTTTCCAACTATTAGACTTATGACGGAGGAAATGTTTCCTTCGGTGGAGGTTCAAAAGGTAAAATCATAGGGAAAGGTATACTTAATGTTCCTGGTTTGCCTGCTTTAACAAATGTCTATCATGTGCAAGGACTTATGGCAAATCTGATTAGTATAAGTCAACTGTGCGATGGTAACATGCTTGTGAAATTCACCAAAGATGCATGTGAAGTTTACAACAACAAAAACTTGTGTATCATGACAGGTCAAAGGTCTTCAAACAATTGTTACATGACTGATCATCTGAAATGCAACAAGGCTCAAGTTGATGATGTCATACTCTGGCATAAAAGATTAGGTTATACTAACTTTCGAAATCTTGGCAGGTTAATCAAGATGGATGTTGTACAAGGTCTGCCCAAACTTGGGAACGCAGACCAGATTGTTTGTGGAGACTGTCAGAAGGGAAAACAATTGCATGCGTCACATCCCACTCTACAGCACCACGAGCAACACTTTGGAACCAACCGGTGCTTTGAGCTTCTGCATATGGATCTAGTAGGACCCATGAAAGTGGAAAGTTTTGGTGGTAAGAGGTATGTACTAGTTGTGGTAGATGATTTTTCCCGTTTCACATGGACTTATTTTTTACGTGAAAAATCTGAAACATTTGAGATGTTCAAAAATATGTTTGTTCGCGTTGCTAATGTGTTTAATGCTAGAATATCCCGTATAAGGTCAGATCATGGTCGTGAATTTGAGAATTCACATTTCACGAGCTTCTGTGATGAAAAAGGCGTATATCAAGAGTTTGCAGCACCAAAAACTCCACAATAGAATGGTGTGGTCAAACGCAAGAATAGGACCTTGATTGAGATGGCTAGGGTTATGCTGAGCTCAAAACAAATGGCGAACCGTTTTTGGGCTGAGGCAGTAAACACCGCATGTTACATCAACATTCGAGTCAACATTCGACCAGGCTCGTTCAAAACACCATATGAGCTACTTAAGGGAAGAAAACCTAACCTAAAACATCTTCATGTTTTCGGGTGTGTATGTTTTATCTTAAATGATCGAGAGTATCTAACAAAGTTTGATGATAAGAGCGACAAAGGTGTATTTGTTGGGTACTCAACAAACAGCGTAGCTTATAGGGTATTTAATCTTCGCATTAAGACAATACAAGAATCTGTTAATGTTGTCTTTGATGATGTAGGTGATGGGAACAAAGAAGTGTAAGCAGAAGACGACATATATCAAGGGGGAGTTGTCATACCTCCTGTTGAGACGCAAACTGCTCCACCTAACACAACAACTGGCACTACTGTGGAGGACGACACCACACAACAGGGATCAGAAGAAGAACAAGATGAGCCTCAAGAGATCACTCCTCGCAGAGAACCTTCAGGACAAGTGAGAGAGAACCATCCACTATCTCAAGTAATAGGAAATGTTGAGGATGGTGTTCAGACTAGACGTAAACAGTCTGTCAACTATAGAGAAATGGCGTGCATGTACTCTGTGTGCTCTACAATTGATGGCGTAACATGTTTTGTCTCCAAGTTTGAACCAAAAAATGTCAAGGAAGCATTGACTGATGAGTTCTGGATAAATGCTATGCATGAAGAACTTAACCAGTTTGTTCGTAGTGATGTTTGGTACCTTGTTCCCAGACCAGCCAACAGAAATGTTATCGGCACAAAGTGGATTTTCAAGAACAAATCTGATGAGAAGGGAATAATTATACGAAACAAAGCACGATTGGTGGCTCAAGGGTATACTCAAGTCGAAGGAGTTGACTTTGATGACACTTTTGCTCCAGTAGCAAGACTTGAGTCCATTCGATTGTTGCTTGCTGTAGCATGTCATCTCAACATCAATCTATACCAGATGGATGTGAAGACAGCATTTCTAAACGGTGAACTTAAGGAGGAAGTCTATGTTGAACAATCAAAAGGATTTGAAGATCCCCACAAGCCCGATCACGTCTTTCGACTAAAGAAAGCTTTGTATGGGCTAAAACAAGCACCACGTGCTTGGTATGGACATCTCACAAACTTCCTTATCAAATACGGGTTTGTGAGAGGCGGTGCGGACCGCACATTTTTTATCAAAAGGGAAGATCAACACATTCTTATTACTCAAATCTATGTTGATGATATGATTGTCGGTTCCACCTCACATAACATGCTCAATAATTTTTCAGGTGCAATGTCTACAAAGTTCGAAATGAGCATGGTGGGAGAACTCACATACTTCCTTGGACTTCAAGTTAAACAAGGACAAGATGGCATCTTTATATCTCAAAGGAAGTATGCCAAAGAGATGATAAAGCGTTTCAATCTTGAAGGAGCAAAGCACATGAAAACTCCCATGGGCTCTACAGAAAAGTTGACTAAAGATGATGCTGGAGAGGATGTTGACCCAACACTCTACAGATCAATGATAGGGAGTCTGCTGTACCTAACATCCACACGCCCAGATCTGATGTTTAGTGTATGTGTATGTGCCAGGTATCAAGCTAAACCCAAAGTTTCCCATATTAAAGTTGTTAAAAGAATTATTAGATATGTTGCTGGAACATTAGATTTAGGAATCTTTTTTTCCAAAAACATGAATATGAGCTTGATAGGGTTTAGTGATTCTGATTGGGCTGGAGATGTGGACGATAGAAAAAGTACAAGTGGAGGATGTTTCTATCTAGGGAACAACATTGTGTCATGGCATAGCCGAAAGCAAAACTGTGTTTCCTTATCCACCGCTGAGTCTGAATATGTTGCAGCAGGCAGTTTTTGCACACAACTGCTGTGGCTCAAACAAATGTTTAGTGACTATGGCCTAGAAAACAATGACCTGGTTGTGTACTGTGACAACATGAGTGCCATAAACATCTCCAAAAATCCTGTCCAACACTCATGAACAAAGCATATTGACATAAGACATCATTTCATTAGAGATCTAGTGGAACAAGAGGTGATTAAGCTTGAGTATGTGAAAACGGAAAACCAAGTTGCTGACATTTTTACAAAACCTTTGGATCATGAGAGATTTGTATAGTTACGAAATTCTCTTGGTCTTTGTTTACATCATTAAAATGGTTGTTGTGCTACACCCATATCTATATCATTGTTATCTATATCAAAGGGTGTAGCCTTTGTGTCTAACTTGCTGGTATAACATTATAGTCAACGTTTTTTGTAAACTGACGCTTGGTATGTTTACCTATATGTTCTATGTAACTGTGTGGCAAACAATCCAAGTAGTTTGGGGGGCACGGCGTTCGCTGCGACAATGCTACCTTACAAAAAGATTGTAACTGCGACTGCTTTCGAGGGTGAAAGGCTAGGGGCACGGCATTCGCTGCGACGATGCACTCTACGCTAACTAACCCTTAAATTCTTGTAGTTCTGCACCTATTTTGTTTATATAAACCAGGTGGATGTTGCAGAGATGTTGACACAACAGAGCAAGTTAGTCTGTTTTATCTCGTGTTGTTTTCTAAAATGTTTTCATCAACATCAGCAACCTATGTTTTCTGTATTGCATAAACTGGCATGTTCTCCTCAACATCCGTAAGTCTCTCGTGTTAGTGGGTTATAACTGTCCAATTGCGTGTTCTAGGGTTTGTCAGGTTGAAAATGAAATGGCGTAACACTTTTTGAGTTGAACCGTCGCCAGACTGTTCACTTCATCATTATACTTGCCTGTCACAGCAGTCACTTTTTACGAGAAACCCTAAAAACCCTACTCTCTCTCTTCCATATCTGCACGCTTCCCAAAACTTATTCAGTTCCAATTTCTTTTTGAATCCCAATCCTTAACTCAAAACAAACCATCGTCTTCCCCACTCACAACTCTTGCCTCCTAAAACAATCACATTCCTCCATCGCACTTACACACAAAATGGCTACTCCACCTACTCCCGACGTTGCAGCCCTTCTCCAAGCCCTTCTTGCAGCCAACCCCACTCTGCTCCAAACTCTTCAGTCTGCAACAGCATCCGCTCCACCTGTTTCGGTGGAACCTCCTCCTGCTCCAGTCCCAGTGGTCACACCGCCGGCCCCGCCAGTCGTCGTGAATCCAACAGCTGCTGCCCTCATTCCTACGTCACCAGCTGTTGATGAAGAAATCACTCCGGAGATTCCAACTACTGATGTCGCTGCACCTTCCGTTGTCACTCCCGAGATTGGCAACCCAGTACTTGTTTCTTCTCCGGCCTTTCCTACAGAATCTGCGTCGCCTGTGTCCTTTCAGTCTCAACCAAGAAAGCCGTTCACTAGGGGATCCCGTATGTCCACACCCGTCGGACAGTCCAAGAAATCCAAGACTACTGTGCACACTGTCATCCTAAATGATGATAGCGAGGATGAAATCTCCTCCGCCCCTAAGCGCCCTCGCTATGACGGTGCTATTGTCAAAACAGAGCCGAGTACTACTATGGCAACAACTCCGTCTATGGAGGATGCAAGCGCCCTACTCAAGCGCATTGCCGTCAAGGAGAGTAAACAACCGGTGGTGGACGAGCCAGAACCCGTTGATCTTCCGCTAGACCCTTCACATGCCCTCAGTATACAGTTTTATGACGAAACTGCTGCAGTCAAGTGGAAATAGATTTGAAACGCTCCGTGTGTTTGTGAAAGGTCAGTGGATGAGACCTCTTTCGATGAGACTAACTTACTCGAGTTCTTCAAAACTTGGGCTCTGCTGAATACGGTACACCATCTTCCCCCTTATGTCAAAACGGTGGTTTGTCATTTTTATAGCAATCTTCACAAGTTGTTTGGCAATCGGGATTCCCTGCGGTATGCCAAGGTCTGTCTCTACAACACGATATTTGATTTTTCTGCTGAAACTATCAACAATTTCCTCGGACTCCCTAATGTGGAGGGTGACACAGTCTCTTCACTAGACGATGTTGCCAAGCTCATTACTGGCAGCAAGCGTGCTCGGTGGGTGCAACCGATGAAGGCCTCCAGCCTCTCTCACGTGTTCTCAGTCCTCCATAAAGTCTTGACGTACAACTGGATTGTTTCCTCAAATGTTACGGTCGTAACTCAACAGCATGGCATACTGTTATACCTTGTGGGCATGAACAAGCCCTTTAACCTTGGGAAAATTATTTTTGACCAACTAGCAAATCTTGCTGTCAAAACCCAAGTCAGCTCCCTACCATTTCCTTCTCTTATTTGCAGGATTATGGAGCACCAAGGCTTTACCGAGATCGATAAATGCCCGGAGGCCCTATCTATCCCGGAGTATGCCATCCACCACTCCTTGTTCAGTAAGGGAAAAATTGCCGATTTGCCATGGCAAAATCCAGATCGTCCCTCCTCTCTTCTCTCTGGAGTTCAGCTGCCACCACAGACTGTGCAACAGTTAATTGGTGCTCTGAGCTCCTTGGTTGCACTCGTACCTACTCTCCAGGCGTGCCTTTCTTCCCAACAAGGGGGAGGATAAGTCGCCATACAAGCAGCAGAGGCCAAGGGCGATCCAGATGACGAGGAGACTGAGGAGACTGCTGTTGAGGGGGCTGAGGAATGAAGATTTAAGATTTGTGATGATGACCATGTGTGGTCAAAAACATGTTTTTTGTGATATGGGGTGCACTAAAATCAAACAACTTTTTTTGTGGATGATGATGGATGATTTCTACTTATGTTTTTGTTGAATGATGGATGATGAAGTTTAGTTCTAACATTGCTTGTTTGCTGCGTAGATATTGATGTTATGTTATACATGTGATATTTTCTGTCAAATGTTGTGTTCTCTTGGAAACATGCATTCAGGGGGAGCTCTCGTGCAAGGGGAGCTCTAGTGAAGTAAAGGGTGTTGAGAAGAAGGCACAAAAACAGGGGGAGTTTGTTAGGTATTTTTGACTTGATGGTTTTTAATGTTGACCTAACACTTTGTGTTTTTGTGTTTCTTCACAGGGATGTTGGCCTTAGTGCTTAGCGTAACATAACAATTGTGTACAGCTCATCCGCCACGTAGAATCCTGATGACTTGGCAGAACCATGAAGACTGGGGGAAGACCAAGTCTTACTAAGTGGTTGAGAATCTTACGCCAAGTGGAGTTTCTGTTCCACGTTCCAAGGGGTCAACTATCCATTAAGTCAGTTCCACATTTCCAGGCACTAATGCGGAGCATAACAACTGACTGCGAGAATTGTTGAACACATGGGCCAGTAGTTACGATATTCAAGGATCCAAAGCCCATGAAGACTATCTATATATATTAAGTTTAGTTTTCAATTAAATAGACAAGTTTGCAGATTAATTTCGTAGTTTTAGTATGTATGATTCTTAGTCTTCAAGAACATACATTTAGTAGTTTTAGTTATAGTGTTGTAGTTGTTGTTGTGTTCAACATTGTAACAGCTCGACATTACTTTTTATTATTCTATTTGGGCGTAAAGCCTCCGTGTAGGTTATTAATTGATAACCTACGCAAAAATTATCTTGTTTCCTCTACTTTAGCTTCCGCATATTTTGACTTAGAGTAGTTGATACACTTTCCCACTGGTGATTTACGCCATCACCAGTCACTTCGACATCTTCGATCTGGAGCACCTTGATCCTGCCGATACCATCTATGTATCCAGGATTGACCTCTCCAAGCCCAGGCAGGCTCGGATATGCACCGCTGATTTCTGGTGGCAGCCGTCCACCGTCCGGAGATGTGTGGTTAACCACACAAATGAGCTAGCCGCCGCTGCAGCTAATCTAACTCTTGTCGGCGGGGATATGGAGGTGGCAGACGAGGTGGCTGAGGAGGCCGCCTACGAGGATGCTTCGATGCCGGATGCCTTCACTTCCGACCCATCCTATCATCAGACTGGCGCACCCACTGGCCAGTACCGTTATGGAGTTGGTCCTTCATCTACCGGAAGCATTGACCAGCTCAGCTCGCAGTAACAGGCCCTGAGCAATAACATTGGTGCCCTTCGCTCCGACTTCACCTCTTTCCGCCAGGATTTCATCAGCTTCTCCCAGGACTTTGGGACGTATGCTAACGAGGCGCGTAGTTTCTACCATGACTTTGGAGAGTACAGCGCCTCGATGGTTGTAATACCCCGTTCATTTTCATAGTATTTAACGAAATATATATATTTCTTGTTTATCGATTTACTAATCGATAAAAGAGAAATCTCCTTCCATGAATTTAGTTAGAAACGTATCTTTAAATAATATTAGTATCTCTTAAATAAGTGAGAACTTTTACAAGAAGTAAACGTTTAGTAGAAACTCACAAGTCATAATAGTTATTTAACTTTAAAATAAAAGACACGATAATTTGTGATCTATGGTAGGATAATTAGTTGTACTTCGAAAATATATGTGATGATGTATTATTTGTTATTCAATTAAGATATATGTTACAAGTTTAATTATTAACTTTTCAATTAAGATAAGTAATACTTTGAGTGTAAGTGAATAATGGTGATATCAAATTGATAGTTAAATTAGAAAATAGTACATTAAGATCAGTAATGATACTCCCCAAGAACATAACATTTGGATCTATTTTAATAATTAGTCAATGTCAACAATCTATATATTTATTTAAATGGGATAGGAAGTCATGCTTAATAGTTGTGTAAGATAAAATAAATAAATAACCAAAACATAGTATAAGGCATGAAGGCCCTATAAGTTGCATAAGGTCGAGAAACAAAAATCTGATATACAGGTTTTACAGCTTTTGCATAAAAATTATGTACAGATTTTTGTAAATAAAATATTGTACACTATTATTATACACAAGGCAAAGAAAATCTTAAATAAGAAAAAGAGAAGATTGTATGGAAACACTGCTCGAGGGTCAGAAAGACGTGCAAAAAGGATAAGAGACCCTTGCTGCACACTCTCCTATTTCTATGCCCCAAATGTAAGATTATAGTAGTAGAGTTTCAGGACGAGAAGACTAGTAGACTGATGTAGACTAAACATATAGATATAGGAAATAAAAGTATGAGATGTATGAAAGAAATTAGTAATCTTTCTCTGAACTGATATCCAGTCAAATCTAAGATTTAGAATAATGTTTCATACTGATTTAGACCACAAAACTTAGACGGGTGAAAGAGTGAAAACTTAAATACTTCAGATTACCAAACTTCAAAGATTTAGAAGCTATCAACATGCTCAGAAACATAGAAGGTTTCCTTTTTCTGTTTTCTTGGACTAAAATTGGGAGCACAATATACATTTTCCCAAAATATAAATCAGAATCAAATATTTTAAGATTATATGCAGCTTTATTAAAATATTTCATTCGAAATGTTAATCAGTAACTTTAATAGTGAGAGTACAAATTCATATCTTTTAGCTCTATTTTTCTATTGAGTGGAATATATAAAGGTTAAAAGAAATTAGTATAAAGTATGAAACTCAAGTCTGAAATTAAGAACAATTTAGGAATTTCTTTTTAAATACAAACAAATTCATAACCACACAGAGATAGGAACATGCAAGATGCTAGGATGCATAAATCGAATTTAATAAATGGTTGAAATTTGAGAACCAAAGAGGACCCCTTTCCAACCACCCATTCTTAATTCTACAATTGAATAATATGCTATAAGATTCAAACTTGTAAATTGTAATAAAAGACAGAAAATTAGAGTCAAACCTTGTAGTATCTGGACAAAAAAAAAAGAAATTGGGATACCATTCTCATTTAATCAAAAACTAGGGCTTCTGCCAAAAGAGAGACAATCTAAAATTAGAGAAATGGTTGCAAGTGTGAAAAAAAAAATATAGAAATCCAGAAGAAGAATTAAAAAATGGAGAAGAGTTTACCAGAGGTGGTGATGGTGGCGGGGCATGGGCGCAACGGCTGAAAATCGTGTAATGCCATTGCTCTTGTTCGATGAGAGGTAGAAGAACCGAGAGAGTTAGAAATTTAGAGAAAATGTGAGAGATGTTTCAAAAAATAAATAGAAGAAGATATCTGTATGAATTAGGTAGAGAAATAGAGAAAAGTTAGGACTTTACCTTAGAGGAGATGACTGCCGGCGACTTCGCACTCCGGCAAGTTTTCCGCCGACTAGTAGAGGGAATCTGAGAGAGGAATTGAGATAGATTTAGAGGGTGATAGGAGAGGGTTAGCTGAAATTTAAAAGAAGAAGTCATATATGGCTTGTAGAGAGCTCTGTGGAGAAGAAATGGGATGGAGAGAAAAGTGAGAGTTAGTGAGGATCAGAGAAGGAGGAGAAAAGATAAAGAGAGATTCTGTTTGGAGAAGAGACACGGTGGCAGCGTGCTTCTCCAGGAAACTCCGTGCAGAGAAGGATTGAGAGAATAGGTTGTGTGTGTGTGGAATGGAATTCTCGAGAGAAAAAGAGCCTTAGAGATGGATTATGGCTTGGGTACCCTTTTCAATAAATTAATTTATGGATGATGGGCCAAACTGAATTATTATGTAATTTTCTTGACTATTTTGATGATGGGCTTAGCATTAAATTAGAAATAGGCTTGGTTATGATTTAGTTGTGGGCTTAAATTTTATTTTTTGTTGGAGTGATAACAAATTTCGAAAGGGGTTCGTTTTGTAGCTATTGTTAGGCGAATTTCGTTATATTCATAGTAGGCCCAGAAGATTAAATATGTAAAAACAAGACAAAAGAATAGTCTAAGACATTTAATATTGGTCATAATGTCAATTATTAATTCATTAGATTGTTTAAGGAATTAGAGAAGTATTCAATAATCGTAGATTGATTTAAAAACTCAACGAAATAATTATAAGAGAAGAATTTATATACTTGAAGTACTATGTCTATTTTTAAAGACGAGAATAATTTTCTAAATACGAAAAAGACATTACTTTCCTATTAAAAAATATGTACTCAAAATATTTAATTCATGATTTCAATTAAGGTTAAGCGGGGAGGTTCTATTAAGCTAGAAGAAGATATAATTTCAATAAGAAAGGAAGCGAATCAGGTAGGCTTTTCTTATACAACTAAAATATGTGTGTTGTACTAGATAGTCATGTTATTTCTTTTCAAATATTTTGAACAGAAAATATCTTAAATGTTGTCTTGCCATAAAATGTTTATGTTTTTGTATGATACTTATCTGCTTGAGTTAAAAGAATCGAATTCGGGTCTCAGTGGGATAAATATCCTACTTGGACTAGTGTACACAATGTGACCGTGAGTCGACGAAGGTGTTGGCCGGTTAATGTGATCGTGAGTCAACGAAGGTGTTGGCCGATCAAGTATTCGTGGAAGGAGGCCTCCTTTCCGACACACAGAAGTTACAGATATGGTAGATTACTAAAGAACTTAGATTGCAATCGAACCTTAAGATTTCACAAAATGAATTTAGTGAACATAGGTTCTTCAAAGAAAAAATCTCTATGCTTCACTTGAAATGGCATGACAAATATATATGTATGAATGCGTTTTCGGCACGTGATTACTGAGTACTTTTGTACTCAGCCCTGCATGTATTTATAAATGTGCAGGTTAAACTGTGATGAAAAGGGGAGTGCTCAGCGAAGGTTTTGTCGAAATCTCTATGCAGTAACTCTTGGGGGTTTGCATGTCTTCATACATGTAGACTTTTATTTTGGATCCTAATTCCGCTTCAGACACTCAGTCTAGTATTTTGAACAACTCAGTATTCAGTATCTTGAGATATTTTGTTCATTGACTCAAGTATTTTGTATCGGTTACCTTGTACCGATTTTCATGTTATGAACCACTTTCTATCGAAGCTTTAATTATATATTCAACATTGTGTCATCCTCATTTCTTTCTCACTTCTTGATTCCATCCATTTAATCATGTTTTCCCTGACTTTGCTATCCTTAGCTAAGGTGGGTCGTGACAGAGTGGTATCAGAGCAATTCTTGCTCTAAACCCAAGAGTCTTTTTCCAAAGTCTTAGTCTAGTATTGTTTCACTAGACTAGTTAATTGAATCGACAAAATCTTAGCATTCCGACACATCACGTTCAACCAGAAAGAGGTAAATAATTTTCAAAGTTGAAGTTTTTTTTAAAGAAATGAATGTGTTTCCTTTCAACTGGAGTTCGAGATTTTAAAAGGAATAGATGTATTTCTTTTCAACAAAAGTTGAAGTTTTTAGAAGAAATGAATGTATTTCTTTTTACATAAAGTTCAAGATTTTTACAGAAATGAATGTATTTCTTTCTAATTGAAGTTTGAGAATTTTAAAGAAATAAACGTATTTCTTTAGTACGAAGTTGACTATTGAAAGAAGAGAATGTATTTTTGAAAGCAAAGTTTTTAAGATATTTGAAAGAGAAATTTTTAAGTGAAAGCAGTAAGAACAATTCTTTTCAAAGTTGAAGTTTTACATGTTTCTTTTAAGATGAGTCATAATCATTGTCAGAGCTTTTTCCTATGAACATAGAATGCTTTAAGATGTATGTTCCCTTTAAGAAACAAGAACATAGATGAGAACTTAGAAGAACAGTTTGCTAGTTACTCGAAATCTAGATCGAGAACGAAGAGAAAAGAAGAAGAATAGATGAGAAGAATTTCAAAAGGCAGGAACAAGCAAGATAGAGATGTAGACTAATTTCGAGATAAAGATCGGAATGAGATCTTTCCCTACGTAAAAATCAAAAATGCGGAAAGAAATCAAATTTTTTTGTTTCACTGCTATAATCTAAAATAGAAAGTAAACTGTTAATTCAGTTTTTAGAAAAGAAAATTTTTAAACTATCCCTATATAATAAATCTTAAAACTAGAATTCCCAAGAATTCTAAACGATAAGTTTGGCATACTAAAAGCTTTAAGAAGTAACGATCATCAATTATTAGTTAGAAAACAAGACAGAGCATAAACCAAAATTTTATTCATGAGATAAGAAAATAGGATGTTTTAAGAGTCTAACCAATAGTATTAATTCGATCATGGAATCAAGGATAATTAGTAAAAATGCCGCCAAGAAGAGTTGGACATCCAAGAGGAGGGGGAAGAGGCCCAAGAAACGAAAAAAGGAGACAAGAAAGAGAAAAAGCAGCGATCCCACCACCCCCACCACCTGAACGTAGAATTAAGGAACTTTTTCTGCGACAAAACCCACCCGTTTTCAATGGGACTGGAGAACCAGTTGAGGCTGAAGCATGGGTGCGGTCTTTAGAGCGCATCTTTAACTTTCTACGGTGCACGAATAAGGAACGCATAACTTGCGTGTCCTTTCAGCTGTCAGGATCAGCTGACTTTTGGTGGGAGGCACAAAGGAAAATTATGAGTCCAGAGCAACTAGAGAACCTGACATGGGAACAATTTAAGACAGAGATATACGACAAATATATCCCAAAGAGTTACCGAAAGAAGAAGGAATTAGAGGTCTACAGCATGAAGCAAGACAAGATGTCGGTAACAGAATACGACAGGGCATTCTGTGATATGGTCCGCTATGTGCCAGAACTAGTAGACACAGATGAAAAGATGGCGGAGAAGTTTTGTTCCGGTCTGAGGCACGAGATCAGAATAACTTTGGCAAGTCATGGGGGACTATCCTACACCGAATCTCTAAGTCGAGCTCTTGATGTCGAGTCAGCTATGCCAGGGGAAAAATCAGCATTTATTCCAGCACCAGCACCTCCTCAGACACAAAGCCAAAACTATAAAGGGAAACGTAAGTGGGAGGATGACCAGAAGAATACGTTCCCAAAACATTGGGAAACAAAACCCAACCACACACACATGGGACAATCAACAAAATTTTTCTCCATGTCCCAAGTGCAAGAAGATGCACAGTGGTATATGTAGAGCAGGTAGCGACGAGTGCTATGTATGTGGCCAGAAGGGGCATTTTGCAAGCCATTGTCCTACCAGACAACAAGCGCAACCACTAAAAGCTATAGTTTATGCAAGAGGGCAGGAATATCTAAAGAAAAATCAGGGAAATCATGAAGGTATGACCAAAGCTTCTCGTTCCAACATTAATGACTATGGTTGATACTAGGTGCTTCAAGAGTAGATGTAGATAACTTAAGGCCGAGTACATACCAAGTAGAGACGACTATTAGAATCCATTCATATTTAGGAAAAAAAATATTACTCTAATTTGTTGTTATAACCAAGTATAGATTTAAGGTCACTTAAGGTTTTATCAGAAAATCTTAAATTGATTTCAATGAGGGACGTGAACATAGGTTTAGGAATGAACTAGCATAACGACTAAAGATTTTAGAATGTTCACGACACTCCATATGTCACAACTCAGAAAATGCATGTTAGAGGGAAACCTATTTCGAATCGAAAATATGTTAACTCATAAATAAAATGAAGATTTTGTATAAAAGCCGAGTAAGAACTTTAGAACAAAGTGGAAGAACATAGCATACATGGTTTAATGAGGATTTAGAAATTTCGGGATGAAATTTTTATTAAGAGGGGTAGAATGTAATACCCCGTTCATTTTCATAGTATTTAACGAAAAAAAAAATTAGATAATATATATATATATATTTCTTTTTAATCGATTTACTAATCGGTAAAAGAGAAATCTCCTTCCATGAATTTAGTTAGAAACATATCTTTAAATAAAATTAGTATCTCTTAAATAAGTGAGAACTTTTACAAGAAGTCAACATTTAGTAGAAACTCACGAGTCATAATAGTTATTGAACTTTAAAATAAAAGACACGATAATTTGTGATCTATGGTAAGATAATCAGTTGTACTTCAAAAATATATGTGACGATTTATTAATCGTTATTCAATTAAGATAAATGTTACAAGTTTAATTATTAACTTTTCAATTAAGATAAGTAAGACTTTGAGTGTAAGTGAATAATGGTGATGTCAAATTGATAGTTAAATTAGAAAATAGTACATTAAGATCAGTAATGATACTCCCCAATAACATATTAGTTGGATCTATTTTAATAATTAGCCAATGTCAACAATCTATATATTTATTTAAATGGGATAGGAAGTCATGCTTAATAGTATTGTAAGATAAAATAAATAAACAACCAAAATATAGTATAAGGCATGAAGGCCCTATAGGTTACGTAGGGTCGAGAAACAAAAATCTGACATACAGATTTTACAGCTTTTGCATAAATATTATGTACAGATTTTTGGAAATAAAATGTTGTACACTATTATTATACACAAGGCAAAAAAAATATTAGATAAGAAAAAGACAAGATTGTGTGGGAGCACTGCTAAGAGACCCTTGCTACACACTCTCCTATTTCTCTGCCCCAAATGTCAAATTATAGTAGTAGAGTTTCAGGAGGAGTAGACTAGTAGACCGATGTAGACTAAACATATAGATATAGGGAGAGGCGGAAGATATCATTTCAAGATTTGCAAATTAAAACACTCAAGTACATTGAACACAAATTCAACCAATCAGCGTACTATACGCATACTTGTCGAACTCTTAAAAACTCTATTTAAACACATGGAGACTTAAGCAGACTTCACTCTCAAAATCATAGCAAACAAACTTAGTTTCCTACACACACTTAGAAAATCTGAGACAACTCAAGGAGAAGCTCTTCTCAAATCATAACTTAACCAGAAGAGTTCAAACCATCTCAAAAGTAAGAGGTATATATATACATTCATACTTTAGTTTTGTTATTTCACATTCAGATCAAATCATCTCTTTACTAAAACAACATTTCAGATATAGTAATAAGGATTTAAAAGCTTTAAGGACTCTCATATTTAGTTTTAAGCATGGTATGGTATATAGAACATATGTGTTGGTCCCGAAAGAGCTAGTTTGGTGTATGGGGGGGGGAATACACCAATTCCAACTTTTTAGGTTTTCTTGTTTTTGTTTTTGATAGATAAGGTTTAAGCAATCTTAGAATATAAGAAGACTTGGATTAGCAAGAATATTCTTCGTGATAAGAAGAGTCAACTTAGCTCAAGTATACCTTAAGTTTAAAGTAACAGTTAATAAGAAAAACTTTAACAAGTTAATCTTGATTAATGTTGTGTGCGGAATTCGGTGGTTAATGCTCTTTTGTTGAAAATGTTTTCTTAACCAATATATTAGAGATAAACAAGTTTAATGCGATTATGAAGAAGATGAATATGAAGTAAAACAGAAAGTAAAGAACGCAAGAGTTAACGTGGTTCGGGATAAACTTCCCTACGTCCACGGCTCGATCAAGGCTAGATCGAAATCAACTAATGTCTCCTTTCTTTTTACTCGTTGAGTACGAGCCACAAGCTTTATCAAAACTAGACAAATACTTGTGATTACACTTCTTCTAGATTGAAAACTACAATCTAAGATATTACAACCTTTGGATCAAAACTAGATCCTGAACTTAGAATAATGTAAGAATAAATTTTCAGAAAGTAATCTTCAACTGATGAAACACTCAGAGAATTCGTAGGTGGAGTGTTTTAGAACTATGAGAGCTTTGAAGATATTTGAGCAGAGTTTAGGCTTTGATTGCTTGAATTCTCGTACCTCTTTCTGGAAGTGAAGGTGGTATTTATAGCCTCAATGGAGAAACTATCCGTTGGAGACGATGGCCTCTATTTTCAACGCATTAATGGCGGCATTAAATGCATGTCAGAGTTGTTGATGCACGCGCGGCCATATGAGAGTTGTTACCACCTTTCACGCGATTTCCCAATGTATTGCCATACTGGTAATGATTCACCATACAGAGATATTTGAAAATCTTGTACATCATTCCTTAAAACATACCGTTGATGTGACAACACACTGAGTGGATGACTTATGACTAATTTAGGTAAGTCGGCAGTCCACCATAATGATAAGAAGAGCTTCCTCTCGCTGTTGGTTTGAACATGTGCTCTTAGTTTCTTTTGATATGAACAGCTCACTGTTCCTTCGTGATATGAGCAGCTCGCTGTACCTTTGCAAACATGAGTTCTAGTTGCTGTTGGCAAGGTCTTGATTCACTTGCTGTTGTAAATCCATGAGTACTCGCTGTCAAATACTTGGTCACTAGCTGTTGTGGCCAAGATTACTCACTGTCATGTTTTGTTGAGTACTAGCTGTTGTTGACCACTGTCTGCTTCCTGCTTCATTGAAACACAGCACTTAGTACACAGCTCGCTGTGAAAGACTTGGTCTTCATTACACAGCTCGCTGTGTACTTCACAGCTTGCTGTTTTCTTTCTTGTGGTAAGAATGGACAGGTAGTGAATCATGATTTGTTCCATTATCATTTGTTGATAGCATCTCTTCACACAGCTCGCTGTAGTCTTCATAGCTCGCTGTCTTTTCTTTCTTGGGGAGCAGTGAATAAGAAATGAACAGATGTAAAAGCTAAGATCAAAACATGTAGATCATAAAACAAAAATACCACATAAGTAGTGACAGCTACCTGTATTTTAAACTAGAAACAGATCGCTGTGATAAACACGAATCTAGTAGAACATTTATAATTAATGTGTCCAGGAATGCTTTTACAAAGAATAATACAGATAGTGAAAACTGTACTATCTGCTCCTTTTATATGTTAGCTTATTCCTTAACAGATGACATTAATTACAATTATTTTAAGATAAAATATTTAACTAAGTGTTGTTTCGAATTGCATCATCAAAACAATATAAACTTGTGGGGTTCCCAACAATATGTTAGAATGCTGAAGACCAATCTCTTTGCTTCTAAACCCAGCCAAACCCCAACACCACAAATCAAACAATTTAGCTCACCCAGAAACATAAGAGAAAATAATTAAAAACATAAATGAAATAGAAATATGAGATGTATGAAAGTAATTAGTAATCTTTCTCTGAACTGATATCCAGTCAAATCTAAGATTTAGAATAATGTTTCATACTGATTTAGACCACAAAACTTAGACGGGTGAAAGAGTGAAAACTTAAATACTTCAGATTACCAAACTTCAAAGATTTAGAAGTTATCAACATGCTCAGAAACATAGAAGGTTTCCTTTTTCTGTTTTCTTGGACTAAATTTGGGAGCACAATATACATTTTCCCAAAATATAAATCAGAATCCAATCTTTTAAGATTATATGCAGCTTTATTAAAATATTTCATTCGAAATATTAATCAGTAACTTTGATAGTGAGAGTACAAATTCATATCTTTTAGCTCTATTTTTCTATTGAGTGGAATATATAAAGGTTAAAAGAAATTAGTATAAAGTATGAAACTCAACTCTGAAATTAAGAACAAATTAGGAATTTCTTCTTAAATACAAACAAATCCTTAACCACACAGAGATAGGAACATGCAAGATGCTAGGATGCATAAATCGAATTTAATAAATGGTTGAAATTTCAGAACAAAAGAGGACCCCTTTTCTACCACCCATTCTTAATTCAACAATTGAATAATATGCTATAAGATTCAACCTTGTAAATTGTAATAAAATACAGAAAATTAGAATCAACCCTTGTAGTATTTGGACAAAAAAAAAGAAATTGGGATACCATTCTCATTTAATCAAAAACTAGGGCTTCTGCCAAAAGAGAGACAATCTAAAATTAGAGAAATGGTTGCAAGTGTGAAAAAAAATATATAGAAATCCAGAAGAAGAATTAAAAAAGGGAGAAGAGTTTACCAGAGGTGGTGATGGTGGCGGGGCATGGGCGCAACGGTTGAAAATCGTGTAATGTCATTGCTCTTGTTCGATGAGAGGTAGAAGAACCGAGAGAGTTAGAAATTTAGAGAAAATTTGAGAGATGTTTCAAAAAATAAATAGAAGAAGATATCTGTATGAATTAGGTAGAGAAATAGAGAAAAGTTAGAACTTTACCTTAGAGGAGATGACCGCCGGCGAGTTTTCCGCCATCCAGTCGAGGAAATCCAAGAGAGGAATTAAGATAGATTTAGAGGGTGATAGGAGAGGGTTAGCTGAAATGTAAAAGAAGAAGCTATAGATGGCTTGTAGAGAGCTCTGTGGAGCAAGAAGAAATGGGATGGAGAGAAAAGTGAGAGTTAGAGAGAGGACGGGAAGGAGGAGAAAAGATAGAGAGAGTTTCTGGTTGGAGAAGAGACACGATGGCAGCGTGCTTCTCCGAGCAACTCCGTGCAGAGAGGAATTGAGAGAATAGGTTGTGTGTGTGTGTGGAATGGAATTCTCCAGAAAAAGAGAGCCTTAGAGATGGATTATGGCTTGGATACCCTTTTCAACAAATTAATTTATGGATTAAGGGTTGATGGGCCAAACTGAATTATTAGGTAATGGACTTCACTATTTTGATGATGAGCTTAGCATTAAATTAGAAATAGGCTTGGTTATGATTTAGTTGTGGGCTTAACTTTTATTTTTTGTTGGAGTGATAACAAATTTCGAAAGGGGTTCGTTTTGTAGCTATTGTTATACAAATTTAGTTATATTCATAGTAGGCCCAGAAGATTAAATAATTAAAAGGAATGATCATTAGTTTGATATTAGTCATAATAATTTTATTAATTATTATGAACAAGATAAAAAAAATAGTCTAATACATTCAATATTGGTCATAATGTCAATTATTAATTAATTAGATTGTTTAAGGAATTAGAGAAGTATTCAATAATCGTAGATCGATTTAAAAACTCTACGAAATATTTATAAGAGAAGAATTTATATACTTGAAGTACTAAGTCTATTTTTAGAGACGAGAATAATTTTCTAAATACAAAAAAGACATTTCCTTCCTATTAGAAAATACGTACACAAAATATTTCATTCGTGATTTCGATTAAGGTCAAGCGGGGAGGATCTATTAAGCGAGAAGAAGATATAATTTCAATAAGAAAGGAAGCGAATCAGGTAGGCTTTTCTTATACAACTAAAATATGTGTGTTGTACTAGCTATTTAAGTTATTTCTTTTCTGATATTTTGAACAGAAAATATCTTAAGTATTGTCTTTCCATAAAATGTTTATGTTTTTGTATTATACTTATCTGCTTGAGTTAAAAGAATCGAATTCAGGTCTCAGTGGGATAAATATCCTACTTGGGCTAGTGTACACAATGTGACCGTGAGTTGACGAAGGTGTTGGCCAGTTAATGTGATCGTGATTCGACTAAGGTGTTGGCCGATCAAGTATTCGTGGAAGGAGGCCTTCTTTCCGACACACAGAAGTTACATATATGGTAGATTACTAAAGAACTTAGATTGCAATTGAACCTTAAGATTTCACAAAAAGGATTTGGTGAACATAGGTTCTTTATAGACAAAATCCATATGCTTCACTTGAAATGGCATGACAATTATATATGTATGAATGCGTTTTCGGCACGTGTTTACTGAGTACTTTTGTACTCAACCCTGCATGTATTTTTAAATGTGCAGGTTAAACTGTGATGAAAAGGGGAGTGCTCAGCAAAGGTTTTGTCGAAATCTCTATGTATTACCTCTTGGGGGTTTGCATGTCTTCATACATGTAAACTTTTATTATGGATCATAATTCCGCTGCAGACACTCAGTCTAGTATTTTGAACAACTCAGTATTCAGTATCTTGAGATATTTTGTTCACTGACTCAAGTATTTTGTATTGGTTACCTTGTACCAATTTTCATGTTATGAACCACTTTCTATCGAAGTTTTAATCAGATATTCAACATTGTGTCATCCCCATTTCTTTCGAACTTCTTGATTCCATCTCTTTAATCACGTTTTCCCCGACTTTGCTATCCTTAGCAAAGGTGGGTCATGACAATGGTTCAGAGTCAGGAGCGAATTGAGCAGCGGGTGAACGACACCCATGATCTCATGCTTGAGCATGCTCGCCTATGGCGGTTATCTCAGGAGCAGTCGGCTCTACATTATCAACAGGTTGTCGAGAACAACCGACAGATGGCCGTGCTTAATGCTCAGTGGTCGAGCTGAGCTCTATATGATCATCCACCGCCGCCGCCAGATCAGCAGTGATTTCTCACTGCTATTTAGTATGCTTTTCTTTCATTTTTTGTTTTGTGTGTGTCCGGGTTGAGTTGCTTTAGTTTGTTGCTATTTCGTTTGTTTTTGTGTTTCTCTCGCAGGTATGGATTCCTAGTCCTGATCAAGCATCTTCAGCACCGCATCATTCCCTATCGAGTAGTCTCTTTCCCTTTCATGTTCTTATTTAGGAATGAGGACATTGTGTTGTTAGGCATGTCTGTATATTCTTGCTTGTCTAATTGCATCTCTTAGCTTGTGATGATTAGTGATTGATTTTGATGGGTACTTCTTAGATTATGCTTTGATATGAATTGCCATTGTGAGTTCTTGAATTGGATAATGAGCTTTACATTTGATCATGGCTTCGTGGGGCACTCTATTTGTGATTGATTGATGTGATAAATCAGAACATGTTGATTTTGTATGAAATTGCTTGAATGCTAGACTCGTTTTTAAAATTTGTGCTCGTTGTGTGATTGAGTTGGGAGGGTTCTGCTCCTCTGGATACCATGAGCATGGAAAACCACACGAGAATACTTTAGATGACCTCTAAATGTTTTCATCTCGTGAATTTTGGCCATATAACCCACTCTTTCAAAAAAAAATTGCCTCGAATGGCCGTTGGTAAATCGCTTGAAATTTCGTTTATGGGTGATAAGAATTCTACCCCTCTTCCTCTCAGAAATCGAAAGAAATTATGTTGTAGGAATGGGTATGGAAAACCACACTAGGATACTCGGTTTATACCGAAGATCACACCTAGTGACCGTCGTTCTATCCATCACCAATCTTGTGTGATTTGATCTTAATATGAAAATTGAATGAATGATTATAAAAGTCTAGCTTTGAGTGATTGAAAACCGAATTTACTTATATTTTGAGTTTGATCGGATTGAGATTGCATGAAGAAGGAAACACGTGGTAGTGGTTAGTGTGTAGTCTTGTGATCCATTTTTAAGCATTCATGATGAATATGATTATTGTTGCATTTTTGAACTTGTCTCTCGTTTTGCAATCTCCATATCGCTTAGAGCCTAGACTTGCTTGAGGACAAGTAAGGTATTGTGTGTGGAGGGGTTGTTTTATCTATTTTTGGTCTCGTTTCTCTCGCATATTAGGCTTATAATGTTAATTTTTGTCGTTTGATTTGATGCTTTGGCTTTCCATATGTTATATTATAGGTAAAGATCGGCAAAACGGAGTTAACAAAGCTCGAGAAGAGAAACAAGGACAAAAAGGCACGAAAAAGAGAAGAAATTACACACAAGACCGAGAGTGAGCCTAGCGGCCGCTGGCTCAACAAAGAGGGAGCAAACAGAGAGCAGAGGTAGCGACCGCTACCCCCTGCTATGAAGAGGCGAACAGAGAGGGGGCCTAGAGACCGCTACCCCCCCTAGCGGCCGCTAGCCCCCTTCAGCTCGTTCCAAGACAGAGAGCCAAGGTAGCGAGCGCTACCCTGGCGGGATTTTTCTCCCCTATTTAAACTCGCGCGCGTGATTTATTGTATCTGGCGATCATTCTAAGGTTTAAACCACGAGAGAAAACACAGTAGTCTAGATTTTTCATCCACTACAAGATAATTGTGTTAACAGTCTTATCTGGACCCAACTTCACGTGAAAGAAAGATCATCCACAAGATAAGCAATTCGAGACAATAATGCAGCAAGGATAGGAGGCTTAGAGACTCCTATATAAACCAAATGATGGAGGAAGTTTAGATGATCGAAAAATCTTCTAAGTTTTTCTTCAAAATAAACATTGTATTTCCCTTTCTAGTTTATGAGAGTTTCACTTGCAGCTACCATAGGTAGTTAAACAAGTTTGTCTCCTCCCTAAAGGAGATTTACTTATATTGTAATAAATATTATATAATTCCTTAATAAAATATAGGGCTTTTGCTCATCCAATTTCGTATTTTCTTTACCAATAAAATACTGTTACGCCCCGAGTAGGAAACAAACGAGGGCTGCGCTGAAGGCTGCTGAAGGCTGCTGAAGGAATCTATGACTGGAAACCATACGGTGCTCCGAGTGGTTGGACGTGATCCCTAAAACTTCCGGTGGATAAAACTCGGTAGCTTATCGGTCAAAAAGGTATAAAGTTAGTTTATATATTACAGAAGTGTGATGGGCCTGATAGAAATGCATGTTTTATTCCATTTGAGGTATTAATTAATTTTAACTATATTAATAATAGAGAAATTATGTTAAGAAATGGTATAAGGGTCAAAAACACATAAATTGGGTACTTTTTATATTGTTTTACAAGAAAGAGTACTTTTTATTTTTTAGTTACGAAAATGATACTCTTCGTATATAACCCTTGAAAATTTATTCATTTGAATCTTTCCATCTCCAATGGTACTCCAAATCCTATTTTGGAGTGAAGAAGTATCCCCATTGTAACCTCATTCTCAAACCCAAAATGAGTATTACACCATTTCATCTCTCCTGCACACAGGGTTTCTACTATTCACAAATATCCAAATAACTTTAATGTTTTGTTAATTGCATACACACTCTTTTCAAGTTTTGAAAATTATTATTTGGCTTTAGTTATTCAATTAACTTTATTTTTTTTAGTCATCAATTTAAACAAATACTAATCAAATTATTTATATTGAAATTAAAATTAAATTTTATTTATTTTGTGTGATTTAATTATTCATAAATAAATAAGTGTTAAAAATGTTGGTCAAATTAAAATTAGTTCTCTTAATTTATTTATTTAAGAATAATTAATATTAGAATTTGAACTTTTAATCTGCATAAACGCAAAAATACAAAATTAGTTGCTCATTTGTAGGAGGAATATACCAATTTCGAAAATTAAGAATGATAATATCTTTGTATTATTTAAAATTTTATGTTAGAGTTTATATTTTAATGTAATTTATTTTATCAATTACATAATTTTATTTGTTTGGTAAATGTGTATTTTAGTTGTCTTTTACATAATAATTAAATTATAAATTAAATTTTTAATTGAAAATTTTAATGGATGTAATATGTAATATTAAAAAGTATAAAAGTTTGTTTTGCAAAATTACATAAAATGATATGAGGAAGAATATATGAAGAATATGTTTTTTTTTTGTTTGAGTTTGAGTTTATGGTTGGTTGATGTGACTATTACTGTAAAATTGTGTAAAATTTGATGTTGGGTATTGGAGATGACCTAAGGCCCTAAGCACATCACCATTTAATATACCCTACTTTCTACTTAAATGTGTGAATAAATAATTATATAAATTTAGATGTGATTATTTAATCACGCATTAGTAGAAAAGATGACATATGAAGTGATGAAGTATTTAGACAGATAAAAGAAAATGAGAAATAATATAATCCATTTAATCAAACAAACCAAACGAACCGAAAATGTATTTTTAAATGTCCACTGCCGATTTTAACCCCCAACAACCCATTAAATGGCAAAACTTCTCTTATAATCTGCACGTGATCGCATGTGACGTTATACATGTTAAAATATTCTCCGGCTCGCTGGCAAAAAGTGGTACTCTACTAATTTTTATAATTTTCAACAAAAGTTTAGGCGCCAAACATTCAAAATGCAAATATATAAACTACTAAATTAATGTTTCAAAAGTAGGACCATCATCAAACCAATCTTTTGTCTGAAAATATTCAGAGGACAGCTATATATTAAATTTTTATATCATAATATAATTAAAGTTAAGTTTATACTATAAAAAAATTATGTGTGAAAAATGATAAAGAATCTAGACTTTCCATCAATCTAGACTCAATGATTAATATTAATTTAATTTAATTTAAATAATTTCCATTATTTAAAAACATGAAAGTTTTGTTAATGAAAATTAATTTTTGAAGAATCTCATAACCATTTGTTTATTAGAATAAATGGTTGATATCTTTTTTTCATGTTTATTTATATGAGACAAAATCTAATCATACATACATATATATTTCAATTTATAAATATTTGATTATACTATATTTAATTTTGAAACTGACATAATAAAATGTAATTCAATTCTAGAAATTGTACCAGTACAAAATGATGAGGATAAAAAATAATTATCATATAATATATATATATATATATATATATATTCAATCAAAATTTCTATAAATTTTTATCTATGATTTAATGTTGTTAACCTATAATTTGTTTTTGTGATAAATATGATACTTAATGAATTGTTATGTAAAAGTATATGTTTATTTTAAATTAAAAATGAAATATAAATTTTAAAATATTAATCATTCACCTTTTATGTTCCATGATAATTAGTTCAAAACAAGTAGATACATAATCCCATATTGAAACTATAAAACACTCTATCAAATGAGAAATCTTATAAAACGAATATGTGGAGTAGTATTTATTATCTAAAAAAATCAATTTCTAAAATTAGGTTGTTATTTCACTCACATATGGAATGAGTTAAAATTAATATTTTTAAAAAAAAAATATTCAATTTTTTTTTCAAAAAATGCAGTTTACCGGTTCTATTGTGTTTTTTGTTGACCTTTTATCAATTCTATGTCTTTTTTATTTTTGAAAATTTTAACACTTATATGTTCGAGCTGATAAACTGGTTAGTTCGCAGTACAATCGATAAAATTGGCCGGTATTGTAATGTTTTAAAACATCACTCTAAATGGAATGCACTAGCTTGTAAGCGTAACTCATAGCTATAGGAACTCAACATCAGCAAATAGGAGTTTTTAAACCAAATATTGATGCCCTATAACACCTTCTATCGTGAGGAAATCAGAACTAAGGGGTTCGCTATGCATCGGCAGAATACGCCTCTAAAAAAGAAGAAACAGAATCTATTGTTTCCCATGTACACAAAAGAATGATTGATAAATGATGCCCCAATATTAATCTAATTGGAATGTTTCTTGCTTTGTAGTTCTACATAAATATTAAATACTAATCTAATTGGAATGTTTCTTGCTTTGTAGTTCTACATAAATATTAAAAAATTATATCTGGGGAGTTTTTGTATTATTTTTATAATTATTTCTTCCAAAATGCAATAGGACAAAATGATTATTTAGAAATTAGAATTAAGTTGTTTAGTTTTTCACAGCGTTGGGAAAGCAGCAGCGTACTTCTGTGAAGATAAGATACTGCTACTTAGACTACTATATATGGAGTTTGTGGTCGCCTAAAATCAAAATAGATAAAATACATAAGAAATATAATTTCATTAGTAGGATGAGTACAATGAGAGGCGAAACCACAAAGGCAAAGCAAATAAAATCTAGCATAGCATCACTCCTATTTCAGCATATATAAATAAAAGATAAATTAAAATACAGAAACAAATTTCAAACTAGACATGTCAATTAAAACAGTTATTCCTTTCTTTCTTCATCTTAGCTGCTGCATCAAATTTTGAGGAAACATAAAATTGAGGCTCAAATTAAATACTACGCATTTTTCTGTTCAGTCTGGAAGTTTCTAGAAGCAGGTTGCACTCTTCACCTCAGCCAACGCCGCAGATCGGTGGTGGAGCACGGCGAGATCTCGCCGCCGATGCTCTCTGTGTAGCACGAGTAATTCGACTGCTCCTCCATCCCCACGTACCCAGCCTGAACGCTCTTGAAGCTCGGGCTCCGAAGGTTCAGATTCTGCCCTAGGTTGTTGCATCCGAATCCGAAATTCACGCAGTACGGCTCCGGTATGGGGTACGAGAGGCGTTTCCTAGCCGCCGATCCGCCGCGCTCGCGCTCCGGCGTCGACGGTCTCTGCCGCGGCGCGCTCGCTGACCGGATCCTCGCCTTTGCGGACTCCGTCGCCGCCATGTAATTGGGCACGGGAGCTCCCTCGCTGATGGCGGCGGAGACGGCGGCGGTGTTGATTCGACTTGTGGATCGCAGCGACGGCGTGTTCGCGGTGGAGTAGCTCTTCTCCTCCTTGAGGCAGCGGGGGCTGGGGGGACGGATTTGCGGCGATCGCGATTTGGAGATGAGAGACGGCGTGGTTGGGGGAGGAGTCGCGGCGGTGTGGATCGACGATCTCTGGTGATGGTGGTGGTGGTTGGGGGAACCGATCGAATGCCGGTGGATGGGGCTCTGGCAACGCGATCTCCTGCCGTTGGTTGTTTTGAGCGAATCGATTTCGACGGTCTTGATTGAGTCTCGCCGGTAGTCGGTGGAGGCTCTGCTGCTGGTCTCCCATTGCTTCGTCGCCATCCATTTCTCCAGCCAGTTTGTTCTGTTTTCTAGCTCGCTTTCGTCTCCATTGTACGCGCTCCTGTCGCTATCGAGTATATTGTTCTGCACACAGAATCAAATCCAAATTCACGTCAGATTTCTCCTTCCCAAATTGAAAGAGAAACATCCATTGATAGGTGGAATGTTACTTGTTGAGCGAAAGCAAATGCCAGCGACTTCTCATGCGCCAATGCCACTTCATTTCTAACTCTGAGAATCGCTTCAAGCTCTTCCAGTGAGCGCGGACACTCCGCCGCAGGCCTCCATTCGTCGGTAACACAGCTTCCCTCTCTCGACTGCGATAAATCATGTCATCAATATATTAATTTTCAATTCGCTGCAATGAGTAAAATTTGCAGTAGAAACTGAAAAACAAATGGAGATGGCTTACTCTGGACTTTCTATCTCTAATGTCTCTGAGGTATTTCGACTCCCACAAATTGGTGCTCTCTGCAAACATGGACCTTCTCCCCGCGTCGTACGAGAGGCGGGCGCGTTGATCGCGCACACGCGCCTGCACGCGCAGCAGCGACTGCATGCACTTCATCGTCATGTTAGCCTGCTTCCGCACGTTCTGCCCTCGGATCAGTGCTTGGAGCTTCACTATCCCTTTAAGCGCGATTAGTGCTCTCCTCGCCTGTAATATTGAATTAATTAACGTCCCACTCATACACAATTAGTAGAATTTGATGGTTAATTATTTACCAAGTAGCCTCGGAAGGCAGTCTGAATCACTCTCGCTGCCGACACTTGCTTGAACGAAACAGCATTCGAGGAGGGCTGAGTCAGCCTTATTATCTCCACCGCAGCCTTCGCAGTCGCGACAGCGGCTTCTGCCGCAGCCGCGGTGGCGGCAGCCACCGCAATGGCGTGCCTCTGCTCCGCCTGCATCGCCGGAGCTTCAGTAGCTTGTGTCCCGCCACTGTTTGTATGTTTCCTGAACAGCCATCTCCTCCTCTCATTCTTCTGTAAATTTGACATGATTCAATTCTTGCATTTTAATATTTTATGAGGAATATTTATATATATATATATATATATATATATATTTACCTTGGCTTCTTCATCTGGGTTGTGGTCCACTTTTCTCCGGCAACTCTTCTTGTCGGAGTCGGAGTCTTTAGTGGGAGATCGGAAGGCCCTTTTGACGGCGGTGAGCCAAGAAGTGGAGGTCTTTTTCCCCATTGAAAGGTATGTGATGACAAGTGAGGTACATGTGCAGAAAGAAAAAGGTGAAATGTATAGTGGGTCTAAATATAATTCATCTGCCTCACTGCCTGTAAGTGGTGGTGAATGTGAGGAGCGTGATTCATATATAGAATAATAATTGAAGAGGGGGTTAAATAGTTCTTTTTATTGGGTGCTTATCTGTTTTGCAGCATCTAAAACTGTACCAGCATCAACGCACCTGTTTGCGAGATGTAGGTGTTTTGTAGTGGCATGGGAAATAAAAACTTCTGATAAAAAAACTTACATAAAATTTAGAGAGAGAAAAAAAAAAGGAGTTAGCCTAAAGATACTAAGGACCCCTTTAAAATAGTAGCGCTTTTTGATTGATTTAATGTGCCTTTATGTTTAGCATAAATTATGGCTGACTCACCCGATCAGGCCTTCACGTGTTATGTCATACACTTGTTGCTGCGCCTGCGCCAAGGAAAGCGAGCGAAATTAAGATTATAAATAAGAAAAATTAAGTAATTTTTCATTTACGTTTTATGTTTTATTAAATCATGTCAAAATCACCGGGCCGGGCTTATCTGGTCTGGCCCGTCGGACTTTTTGAAAAGTTTTAGACCTATCCAAGCCTATCCCAAAATTTTTAGATCTAAAAATTTGAGGCCCAACCCGATTCTATAAGAGCTATCGAGCGAGCGGGCTTTACTCGCCCGATTATTATAATATGTTTTTTTAGTTTTAATAATTTCAATATAATAATTTATTTATTTAATTTTTATAATAAATTTTTATAAAACAATTATTTTTACCACTAAACAAAATAAGTGTAAATAAATTATCTTAATTTTAATGACATAAATGTTACTCCCTCCGTTCCCAAGTGTCCTCAAACACCAAAATTCAATTATCAAGAAAACAAGTTAAATTACACTATTTACCCATAATCATTGCATTGAAAATATAAAAAGTAAAAATATTCAAATGATTACAAGGGCAAAATAGGAACTTTAACACTATTTTACTCTTGAAAATTGAAATGAGACACTTATTAGGGGACAAATTTTTTCCCCTTATGGGACACTTATTAGGGGACGGAGGGAGTATAATTTATAATATTTTAATTAAAAAATTAATTTAAATAATAATATTAATAATGAACGGACTTTTTAAGCCCAAAACCCTATAGACTCGTGGCCCGATTTTTTTATAACCTCGATTTTCAAAGTCCAATCTGACTCAAACCCCGGGCGCCTTGGGCGGACCGTTGTGACAGTTCTACATCATATAAGTAGTAGTAGTAGTATGTACTTGCTTTTGAATCACTAATCAGTACAGACTACAGTACTCGCATGGTATGCTTCTGTCACTTTGCATGATTAACAACTGCCCGTATCATATGTGTAATGAATAGTGATGTATGTTTCCAATGTAATTTCTCGTTATAGATTAAATGCAGCTTGTTGCACATAAATGTTGAAGCAATTATGTAGAATTTCGACGTCGTATAAAAATATATATGAGGTGATGATAGCCGTTGGAGAAACATGAGAAAGGATCTGGAGCGTTGAACTGGCTCCATTATAGAATCTATTCATTCATTGAGATTCTGGTAATAATAAAGATAGGTCCATTAATATTTAAGAGTGAGATGATATATGTTTAATTAATTGTAGATGGCTTGAAAGTGTGTGTGATATGCAGTGAATGTATAATTGAAGTAGTATTTGTATATTTATATATAGATCCTATCTTTGCCTTTCTCGATGTACTGCATCGCTTGCATTGCACCCCTCAACATGTTCCCTTTGATGTTTTCTCTGTCATAATATATTCTACTATAATCTACTCCATATAAGAGAGAGAGAGCACTGGTGAAAGTTTTAATCCCTTTTATTTTCTTTAACCATCACTTCACTTTTAAAACCTTTTATGCTGTGACATTTCACTTTACATACTATAATGTCATGACTTTCATTATCATTTATGGGTAGGTAGGATGCTGCATACACATCCGGTGCATCTTTATATTTTTAATCTTAATGGCGATAGCTTTATAATAAGATTTTTTTTTGTTTAGCAAAAGAAATATTTTATTAACAATACCAGAAAATGAGATGCAAGAAGTATCTCGTCAGAACAAGATTACCTTTTTAACCAATTTTTAGCCAATGAATCTTAGTTGAGTTACAGTAACTAGAGAGATGATTTGTTTTTCCTCTTACATAACACCAACTCCAAAACCGACACTTAATCTTTTCCTCCATTCTCCCACGATCTAACGGTCTTGATTTGAAAATCACGGCGTTTCTTCATTTCCACAGCACCTAGACCATACACACCCACAGTCCTCCCATAGTCTTCGTCAAATCACCACCCCCAACAGTCTAGAGAAACTTTCAAAGTGAGCGGCAATGTTACCTATGACAACCCATGATGTCCCGGTCCATTCGATAATCTTGCACCAAAGGCTGGATGACTCTCTGCACCTCAGGAAGAAATGAGAGGCAGATTCTCCACTTGATTGCACCATTTACACGGCCGCTGCGGTTCCGGAAGATTATGAAACCAATTATGTTGTTGCACGTAGGAAGGTGGTTCCTCAAAAGTCGTCACGCCATAATCTGAGCCTTCAAAAGGGTTTTTTAATAAGAATTTAAAGTTGATAAAAATATCATGTTACTCGTATAATATTTTAGAATCATATTGATGTAACGACGACACGAGTCGGCAAAGAAATATGTAATTTATTTAATATGAGAATATGTTATATTATTTGTATATTTAAATTACATAAATAAATAATATATAAAATACTTCATAATTATATTTTTCAAACCAAATCGATGTTGTAATCCCATAATATTATATGTATAATATGATATGTTTAGTGATAATATATTTATATTATAAAGTTGTAGTCATTAAAATAAAAAATCTAACCCATACAATACAGGGGCAGGCAACATCCTTTCTACAATCATTTATGTTGCTTGTAGGATAGAGTTCAATTGGTTTACTAATTCGAAAGCTCTAGTTCGATCTGAGCTTTTTCTGATTCATGCTTGAACTCATTTTGTTAATTATTTAACTTGGGGTAGAATGATGCTGCATCAGAATGTCGTACATTCTTATGTTTTTTTATTTTAATGACGATAATTTTTTATAAGAATTTAGAGTTATAAAAATATTATATTACAATCATGTGTAACGGCAACATGATTCGGTAAAAAAATATGATTTAATTTAACATAATGATATGTTTTGTTATTTAAATATGTATATCACATATATAAATATATTATTAAACAAATCAAATCACAATTATGTTTACCAGATTGCATCTGTCCGAAGATGATTCTACAATAATATATGTAAAATATTATATTTTTATCAATTATAAATTCATGTTATAAAGTTATTGTCATTGTGATAAATTAAATACCTCATACTATACATGGGGTGGTAGCATCCATTCTACCTTTAAATCAACTTGTTTAAATAATTAAGTTTGGCACTTAATAACCTAGTTAAAGATTTGAATTCGATGTTTATTTAATTATCTTGTTAAATATAAATTTGTATATCCATTTTAGGCAATTCATTATCCGCAAATTATTTGAAACTCGTCTCGATAAGGTTTGAACACTAACATGGTTAATGCAATATTTTTGGATCAAATATAATTATGTTAAAATTCAGTTAGGAAAGAAGTTGGAGCTTAGTTTTGAATTCGAGTTTGAGTTAATTTTTGAACAAGCATGCCTCTTTTTTAGAGTGAAGTCGTAAATAGTTGACAAAAAATTACAACCTTGAATCTCAACTTTCTAATCACATCTTATGTTGGATGTTAAAATCGGAATGAAGCTAAACTCATAAAAGAAAAGTTGGATTAAAAGAGAAAGAAATTGCACATGGGAGATGAATATGATAATTGTGAAGTACTCATAAATTCATGATTGAAATGATGACAAAGGTACAATTATTAATGTAATTCCGCTATTTTGCTTGCTTCTCTTTTTTATTATTCCATTTCATTGAATATGCATATAAAAAAAGTTTACAATTAACTCTTTAAAATTGGTGAGATATCTCCTTTATCTTTTAATATTCTATATAATAATAGTGTAATACATTTAATTTTAGTTGGATCCAAAAAAATACCCCGTTCACAAAAAGGCCGTCCACTTTTATTTTTAAAAATAATATTCAATATATTGAACCTTGTCAATGAGTGGGTTTAACCTAGACATGCCCATTCTCTCGGGCATGGGAGTGAATGGTTTTGAACCGGAACTGGGGTCAACGGTTCAGGGTCCGGACCGGAACCGTGTGAAGCCGGGCCGATTACGATTCAAGCATGTAGCGAACCGTAACCGGCGGTTCAGGCCCGCCGGGCCTCCCCTTGAACCGCCGGTTCCATGTTACCGTTTAGGTCCGCCGGTTAACCGTGGGCCCGCCGGTTCAGCCGGTTCAAACGGACAGAGATCAGGGGTAGCGACCGCTACCCCCTAGCGGTCGCTAACCCTTTGCAGCCAAATCACAGACAGAGAGGGGGCCCAGCGAGCGCTAGCCCCCTGTTTCGGCCATTCTTGCAGCGAGCCAGTGCCTAACGGCTAAAAAAAAGAGTCGTTCCTCTTCTTCTTTTTTTGCTTTCCTTCCACCTTCTTCTCCCCCATTCTTCTTCTCTTCCCTTTTTCTTATAAATTCATCATCATTATCACACTCCATCTCCACTCTCAATTCTCAACTCAAGCTCTCAATCTCAATCTTAATCTCATTATCTCAATCTCCATCTACATTCTACACCCCATCTCCACTCCATCTCTACACTCCAATCCATCTCTTCACTCTCCATCTCCACTCCATCTCTCCATCTACACTCCACTCTCTCAATTTCAATATCTCAATCTTCACACTCACTTTCCATTATCATCATGTCTTCATCTCGTGCCGACAAGGGAAAGGGGAAGGCCACCGCCGCAAACCAAGGCGACAATACACGTACTCAAAACACAAGAGGAGGAAGAGCTCGAGTCGGATCGAAACAAGCTCGAGCTTTGGCGGCGGAAGAAATCTCTAGAAAGTATGCCGAGGAGCTTGAAACACAAGAGCAACGAGCATACGAGGCCGAAATTCGTAGAATAGAATCACAAATGTTCTCCGAGGAGGTTAATCTAGCATCCAACATTGGAGACGACGAAGAAGATGAAGAAGAAGAAGAGGAGGAAGAAGTCCAAGCACCACCACCACCAAGCACACGAACTCTACACTCGAATATCTTCACGGTGCATTTCAAGAAGGTCCATAAAGCCTTAACCGAAGGCGAAAAGGATGATGGAAAAACGAAATACACAGCGTATTGCAACTATTGCACTTCTAGTTACAAGTGGAATCACGGAGGAGGCTACGGCATTTATCAAAAATGGGACAGTCATCCGTCTAACGAGAAAACGACGAAATCCATTGTCCTGGCAGGAAGGCTCGGACGGGATGCCCTAGTCTTGAAGCGCCACATGGAGAACTATCATCCGGGAGAATACGGGATGGCATCGATTCAAACTCAAATTCGTGGAGCAACAACACATTCGACGACGACGGGTACGTCTTCTTTATTTAAATATGATCAAAACAATGCTGAAGATATTATGACTAGATATTGTGCTATGGAAAAAAGACCTTTCAATTTTGCCGATAAAAAAACGTATGAAATAACTGTCCAATCTGCATTTGCTCCTCGAGCTAAAAAAATTGGTAGAACTAACATGCTTAAGCGAATTAGGAGACAAGCTTTTGATAAAAAAGTTCACTTAATGAAATATTTTACTAATTTAGATCACAAAGTTTCTATTTGTGCCGATATTTGGACCGATGCTTATCATAAGAATAATTATATGGGAATTACTTGTCATTGGATTAATGCTAAATGGATGTCACAAAAACGTTTGATTGCATTTAGGGAGTTTGATGAGCCACACACGGCTAGTAATATTGCTTTAATAATTGTTACCGTTCTAAATGAATTTTATTTGATTAATAAAGTGTTTTCGGTTGGTTTTGATAATGCATCGGCTAACACCACTAGTATTCATCAACTTATAGAAGCATGTGAACCCAATTTTGTTGGTAAATATTTTCATAGTAGATGCATATGTCATATTCTAAATTTATGTGTTCAAGATGCACTTGAAATTTTTAATGATACAATTTTATCGATTAGAAAAGCCGTGAACATGTTGGGCAAAAATATATCTTTAGCAAAGAAATGACAAAAATATTGTAGACAAAAATCTATTCAACATAGGGGTTTTGTTAGAGATGTATCACATAGATGGAATTCAACTTATGACATACTTAATAGTACTTTAGAGTATAAAGAACATTTATGTGATTTTTTTAGGAAAGAATTTGCAACAACTCAATTAACTTTATTGTCTTCTTATTGGGACCAATGCATGGATTTATATGGTTTATTGAAGGTGTTTAACATTGCTACTAAATAATTATCGGGTGTCTATTACTGTACTTCCGTTCGTGTTTTAGAACATTGCATGTATATTGCTCTTAGTTTTAAAACTTATTTTGCTCAAACAAACTTGCAAGGTGTGATTTATTTTATGGTTCAAAAATGGCTTAAATATTTTACCTACATTCCCGATGTTTTCTTAGTAGCTAAGTGCTTAGATCCTAAATGGAAATATGATGGTGTTTGTCAAATGTTAGATATTTATTATGGAGCTTTTAGACAAATGGATTTTTTAAATATTCAAATTGATGGACAAGATGTTCACTTTGATCTTCCTAATGTAAGTCAAGTAAAAGATTATTTAGAAAGAACATTAAGATCTCTTTTCGCCGAATATAGGATGATTCATGGTCATAATCTTAACATAAATGAACCTCCTAGATATAGTACTAATACCTCTTCATACATTCCACATGATTTAAATTCATTAGATCCCTTAGTTCAACAATTAAGTAACATGTATCAAGATAGATCACATAGTATACCTATAGGTCAAGGAAATAGTGAATTGGATATGTATTTGGGTTCTCGACATATTTTTGGTGTTGAAGATAGTGCTCCACAAATCGATGTGCTAAAGTGGTGGTCAATGAGATTGAAGTACCCAATACTCTCATTTATGGCGAAGGAGTTGTTTTCCATCCCGGCATCCACCGTTAGCATTGGAGGCCTTGTGTTGGACCAAAGGAGATCAAACATGAAGCCAAGAAACATTGAAGCTACTATGTTGCTTGATGATTGGTCGAGGGCCGACCTTAGAGAACAAGAAAATAATTGGGATGATGATGGAGACGAGAGCCCAAATGAATTCTTCACCGAGTCGGATGCATCGGGGGAGGGCGAAAGCTAGAATGCCACGACTTTAAGGTAAGAGAACTACGTGGACTTTGATTCCTCTACGAGGATACGTAGGCGACTCGATTTTAATCATAAAATTGAGCTCAAGTCCTTATTATTATTATTTTTTCTTCTACTATGTAAAGTTGTAAACTACAAGTATGAAGAATGAAGTATTCATTCCTCAAGTTAATTGTAATTTTCAATTTCAATCAATGAATTTTTATTTTTTTAGATTGTAAATTTGTAAATTTCAACATTATTAATGCAATTTCAAGGAAGACTTAATTTGTTTGTGTTTATATTGCATTAATACATGTATATTACAATATATATTTACAACAAAATGTACCCAAAAATTAAAATTACAAGTATTAAAAACAAAAAAAAAGGAAAAAGTGTTGAAAACCGGTGGTTAAAACCGGCCCGAACTGCCAGTTTGCAGGCCCGGACCGAAACCGGGAAGCATGCCTGCCGGGCAGGTTACGGTTCAATGGTTTGGGAACCGGGGACCGACGGTTCGAGGCCCGGAACCGCCGGTCCTTGAACCGGGAGCATGTCTAGTTTTACCCGGACCGGAACTGGAACCGATCAAAACCCGCTCATTTTAAAGTTATGGTTCCGGTTCTAGACCCGTACAAACTCGCTCATGGTCGGTACAGACCCGACCCATAAGGTACGGTTCCGGTTCTAGTCCGGTCTGGCCCGATCATTTTTTCCAATTTTTTTTTTCATTTTTTTTATCTTAAAAAAATAATATTTCGTGTTACATCCTTGATCGTAGACGAACACTCTATATGTCATAATTCAATAATAAATGTACCCAAACAATAAACACATATAAGTCGTAAAATAATTATGGTATTTAGGTGATTTTTTAATAATGGTTAAATAAAATAAGAGTGAAGTTTCATTATTAAAATTTTTATATTTAATTAATTTATTTAGAATCTGGATTCGTTTTAACGAATTGATGACTAAAATGATTATATAAATAAAACATAGCAAGACCTATGGGTAATCCATATCCAATAATACCCATGGGTATTCTCCCGGACCAGAACCATTAATATTTTAATTAACGGTTCGGGTCCGGGTCCGAATCCGATATTCAACGGTCCGGTTCCGGTTCTAAAACCGTAACTAATTTAATAGTTCCGGTTTGGGTTTTACCCACCCATTGACAAGTCTAGACCACTTTTAACTTTTCTATAACTCAAAATACATATTTAATTATAGATAATGTATAAAATTATATTTCATTTATAATATATTTAATTTATTTATTAGTTAATATTTTTTAATGATAATATGCTTAATTAATAAATAGTTTAAGATATGGAGTATAATACAATTGAAGTCGTTCACTAAAATTTATATCAAACTTAAATGTCATGTGTGATATTTTGAAGAGAGGAAGTAAGAAAGAAGATAAAAGAATGGACATAAGAATAGAAAGTATGAAAAATGGATGGAAAGGGGAGTGGGAGGAGGAGGGGGAAAAGGAAGGGAAGAAAAGGGAATCAATCTTGTTTTCTGAAACCTAGAAAAGAGGGACGTTTGGTAGTCGTACTTTTTCTTTTTATTGGACCGGTCAAACTTGTTTGCTTCTGCCATTTTATATTATTATATTAACTATTTTTTTTACAAAAACAATCCAACTACACATAGTATTTTACAGTATTACATAACAAATTAATAATGCAGGCATCAAATGCTTACGGAATCAAATCACCCTGTGTATGTAGACACCATAATGCTAAGCTGTTAACAGATTTTTAAGGTAACAAGAATGGTTTAATTTGTAGCTAGCTTCCTAGTTTTACTAAAATAAATGAAAATGTAGCATGGTTTAATCTGTAACTTCCTAGTTTTACTAAAATGTATCATGACCGTCTACCCTTATTGATCTTGCGATTAGAGATTTATATTTCGGGTCAAATGTATCTGAGTTTTGAATTTTTCGTGCCGTGTTATTTAAAAGTATATTTATCAATTAAAATATAATAGTTTATTTTTTATATTCTTACTCAATAAGTATTTATTAGTGATGGATACAATGTAAAAAAGATCAATCATCTGTGATAGACATTGTTAAAAGCACCCTCAATGAGCGAACTCAGGTGCGAGCCCTGCGCTTCGCATTTTTTATTTTATTTTTTAAATTGTTATTTTTTTATATTCTTTTTATCACACTTTTATCTATATATTCTTTGTTTTACTCCCAACATTTCACACAAATCTTCTATTTCTTCAATCTTCTTTTTACTTCTTCAATATTCTTTTACTATCTTTTCAATATTCTTTTACTATGCAAATGCAAAAAAAAAATGAATGATAAATTTAAGCATTCAAGGTCAATGCATGAGTTCAACTAACCAATTTAAGCATGCAAAGTCAATTACATGAGTTCAAATAATCTAATCCTGAGTATTGGCCCGGATTTTTTTAATTTTAATTTAGTATTTTATCTATAGAGTTATTAATTTTTTATTAATGTAATTTTTAATTTGTTTTTTTAAATTAATAAATTTTTACCAATTAATATTAATGTAAATATTTTAAAAAAAAATATTAATTTCAATTTTATTGCACTTCAAAAAAAAAACAAAGTTAAAAATATTGAATTTAAGTACAAGAGTTCCAAAATTGGCAGCCCCACTATTAATTTTTTTTTCGAAGGTCTCAAAATGGTGTGGACCATTCTAAAAGGTTTCCAAAAATTAAGAAAAAAAATCGAGGGACTGTTTCTGAGAGCCCATTAAAGATACTCTAATATGTCCGTGATTGATATAGCATGTTATATAAATAATAAATTTTTGATAAAAGTTTATTAATTTTCTTACACCGAGAATCATCCAAAACGATGATCATTCAAGAAGGCGGACAATGTCCCAAATCTAGTTCTCAACCCGCCATTTCTGCGTCAAGAATAGTTTCTTCTTGGGTAGATGAATCAATTGCCGCAAGAAGATGCTCAATTCTGAGAGGAGAATGCCGAGCAGCGTACTGGAACATAATCTGAAACATGTGCATAGTGTGAATACATTCATCACATCTCTTAAAAGAGACATATCTATCAAGAACACATAGAGGAGAGGAATGAGAATATATCTATCAATAACAATCTGAGATATTGGCTGCAAATTTGCCAAATTCCTACAGCATCTTCCAAGATCCTCTTATCACGACTTTTCTTGGACTCGGTTGAATTTATTTATTTTCACAGACAAGATTGCTGCAAAACTTGCTACAACCTTTTCTAGTTATATTACAAGTACAACTTACAGTAAATCTTAGATTAAATTTTCAAGGTTTTGCATGTGCAAATGTAACAAGCCAATTAGAGAATCATCTGCATTCACTTAGGCTATAGTACACTGGTCGAAGCCAAGGGGAATTTAGAGACTCATTCGTGGTTGAAGTTTCAGTACGAAGGTAAAGATAGGGATATCATATACAAGTTTCTAATGAGATATCACAACATTTTTTTTTATTAAGACTGCTAATTGTCACATTCAATCAGAAAATAGGAATGCGTATTTTATAACCACAGCTATGTTCTTTAAAGATCTTATTCATGCATGACTATAGAAAAACTTATAAAGGAATAAGCATAATGTCAGGTTAGCCCATAGGCCATAACCATTCCCACACTTCAGAAAATTCAAATTTCAAAACCAAGAATGAAAAAAAAAAAAAAATCTCGTCGACCAACATCTCAGTGAAACCATGTCATCTTTATGACATTGGATGAAACTATGTCAGCAGTTAAATAAAATCCATGTATAACACACCAGATTCTTAACTAACAGCCTGAGAGCCATTGCATGGAGTTAAACCAAATGTGCCTTTAGTGACGAATTGCTTAATCTTTATGATGGAGAAGTTTTGCATAAAAAGTTTGTATGAACACATTTTGGGTCAACTGAAAACCTTTAACATGATTATTGAGTTTCCTACGGAATGGACTAAACAAATACAAAGAATGTCGGTTAAAAATTGCCTGCGTACCTTGGAGTAACTATCAGCAAAGGCTCGTGCACGATTAGGCTTCCCTAGATAGTTTAGATCAGCTCTTTCAAGTTGCCCATCTTTGAAATGTAAAGCCCCTTCATTGATGGCAAATCTTAGGAGATCCCCAATCTGAATTCCTGTCTGAAACATTGAATTATTACTGTTGTATTCTTTAAAACATTTCTTGGTTGTAGATTGATATAAAAATGCTCTAAAAAGGCTTAGCATGTGTACATTGTCACTATTTACTTAGTAACAAAATGAACATAAACAAGGACCAAAATGAGTAGCATGAAGGAAAATGGATCTCTTCTCCTTAACTTGTTTATAGTACAACAGTTATATCATAAAGAAATCCCTAAATATCAGCAATTTTTACATAAGAAACACTCCAATTTCTGGGCTCGCACTACGACACTTTGTTAATTACACTAGGATGCATGTGTTTTGCATTCTAGTTTATCTACATCAAGCCTACAGTCTTTGTTAAACCACTTAAACAATCAGCAATTAGAATAAAAAAATTCAAACAAACCTTTTGGATGAAGTCATTGTCCAAACAACCAAATATAACAGGAGGATCGTCTAAAGTAGCCAGTTTTCCATCATCTAGAAGCTCCAATACTACCTGATAATCGAGCAGCAGGAAACATCAGATTTAGAGAACTATCCACTTTTTCTTCTTAATAGTTATCAAACATGTTGGAGAATCTACTGTACATGCAATATGTTAGGATATGTCAGAAATACTATATGCATATTCCATAAATACTTGATAGAAATATCTACCTAGAAGTGATTCCTTGCACAAGACCTATGCTGAGAAAAAGTAAACAATCAAAATGCAAAATTTTGTTTGGGAGTTGTGACAATCCTCCACCGAGTATATACCAAATTAGATGAAGATGCTACAGCTTATTCTCTTCGACTATTTATTCTCTATCAACATGGAGGCAATAAATTATTAACTTCCAAGGAATAGTAGAAAGGCTCAAAAGAGATCTTTTGAGTGCAAAATGAAGCCATGACGTAAAAATCTATGTATAGAAATAATTCCAAGTGACTTACCTGTTGCTGATCTGGAATCTGTCCCTTGCTATCTGTATCAAGAACATACTGACTACAATTTTCATCCTTCCAGACTAATACCAAAGGGGTATTTCCAGATTCATAATGAGCCTGCCTGAGAGAATCAGAATAAATGAGATCAGAGTGTGAGAACAAACAGAGAGCAACACATCAAGCAGATAGGAAGTCAAGAAAGTACGCACATTAACATACTTTATGCAGCTTAAAGAATTGAAAAGAAGAAAAAAATAAATCAAATGTCCTTTGTAGAATGTATGAAAGGGGAAGGAAAAGTACAAGTATTAATAAAACACAACATGCCAGAGATCCTTTCATTCAGTGAATGAGGTGTAGACTGAAAGAATATGTACTGCAGAATTAACATTGAAGCTGTAGGAGAAGTAAGGAAAAAGCTCTTGAATCACTCTCATATAGTTGGAAATTTCAGCCAGCAAAAAGTGGCTAAAAAGTAACTAACTATAACTCCCTATATAAAGTACTTCAACTTTACTTTTTATGTATAGACAATTTACGATCATTGTTTCTTTTTCCAAGATTTCAAATTAGCATTAAGGTAAGTCTAATCTAGTTTGAAGTCTGTCTTCAATCATTAATATTTTTGCATGCGACAACGTTCTTAGCTGCTCATACAAAAAATGTTGCTTATTGTCGAACAAAAGAAGGAAATCTCACTTATTGTAGAACAACAGCCCGTCCTTCACATACGAGACTGTCCCCATATAAGCTGCTTTTAGACCCTCCTGGTCACAATTGAACACGACAAGCGTCATGAACCTATATTTATGATACGGTGAAGGATCATTGCAAGCCCCCGACTCAACAAGCTTGCTGTTCAACCAGAAAAATCTGAACTCTGTGGTGCATTCGTACATTGACATTCCCGCCCAGCAGACCATGTCAATTACATAGTAAGTTTGATCAGCCTGAAAGTCACAATATGTAAGACTGCATCACACCATATTATAACACATTCAGGGAATATGCCAGCGAGGACGAGAAACCTATTCTACTACCTCGTGAAATATACAATCAAGTATACAATAGGATTGGCCAGACCGGTTGCTGTTATTGGTCCTTGCACCATTAGGTAAAGCAGACGGGAAGCGATGCAGCATACTACCATTACGTAACCTACTAACTGTGACACCGTTGGATGACACCACAAAACAACGTTTCCCGGCTGGCCTAGCACACACATACCTGCGTGGTGAAAAAATGGACCTTTATATAAGCACCGAACACCACTTGAGTATCCGAAATTCTGGCATGTACAACATTGAAATTTTTAGCTCTCTTTTTCTAGTTTCGACAATCCTTTAAGTAAATTCGCATGTTTAATTAGTCTTTCAAGTGATGAAGGGGACTCTCGTATTGCCATCACATTTTTATCCGTCTACTTCCTCCTCGCATATATATCACTACTAGTGAACAAGTTCATCTCTTTTGATCAAAGCGAACAATCGCAAGGACTTGAATTAAATGTTTCAAATAAAAGAAATGCAATAGACGAACTCAAAGTAAGACTAAATTCGAACAACACAAAGTAAAGTAGTGAATACCAGTCTGTATTTAAGCGGTCGGGTACATCAATCATCCATTCGGGAAGCATGAGCTGCTTTGCGAACCATCGCCGGGCTTCAACCCCTCTAAGGGTGGCTGCTTGTCTAACATCAAAATCTTTGGTCTTTACTTCGGAGTCGGGCTCAATTTCGAAATCGGGCCCGTTTTGTTCAAATTCGGGGTCGTTGTGTTCGAATTCGGGCTCTAGTGGCGCGGCGGAATCCCTTTGAAGGGATATAGTAGTGAGCGCCAAGCAGCGGGCCTGGTGCTGGGCGTCCTGGCGGTGTTGGGCCTGCCGTTGCAAGGAGATATCGCGGCGACGCTGTTGATCGGAGATTGCGGCCCGTTTGAATGGGCGGCGGAGATCATGCGGCGGCATGGTTGAAGAAAATAACTTTTAGAGATCAAAGAATAGATGTGCCACTTCTTTCATTTTCTTCACTTTTTAAAGCTTATGAGTATTTATTACTAATATAAATGTTACAATAGTATCTTATCAATTAGGATTCTCGAGCTCATATACCTAGGGGTGGGTCGGTACAACATACCGAAAATATTTTATCATACTGTATACCGTATCGAAAAATAAGGTATGAAAATTTGTATATCGATATCGTACTGAACATGTTCGGTATACCGAAAATCGGTATACCGAAATTTTAGTATGCAAATCGTCGATACGGTTATCGTGCCGAACTTTCGGTATGTCATACCGAGTTTTCGGTATACCGTTAATACCGAAATTTCACAGTATGCCGTTTCATGCCGAAATTTCACGGTATGCCACGGTATGTCGTTTCATGCCGAAATTTCACGGTATACCGAATAATAACATTAAAAAAATAAAAATTCCTAACAAAAAAATATGAATATAAATTAGAAGAACAAGCAAGTATAAATCATTTATAACTCACTAATAAATTTTAACAAAAAAAAATTGCCAACAAATTTTAAATAATCGAAATCTTAATAGGCAACATTCAATCCACCAATATGAATAATTCAATCTCCAACACATAAACAAAAATCATAAAGAACCATTCAAACTTTAAAATAGCTTCCTTAGTTTGAAACTCTAACTCTCCAACACATAAGCAAAAAAAAATACAAGTTTCAATAAAAACTAAATAACTTGTATAATAGAAGTTCATTCAAACAAAACATCTTCAAAATAGTTATCTAGCCTGAAACTTCAACACCTAAGAAATAGAAACATGTAACTATTAAATTAATTTAGTTTCAAGTAATATATTTGAAAGTATTCAATTAGATTCAATTTTTAATATGAATATATATCCAACTACTTTATTTGATTTGATAATGATATTTGAAAGTATTCAATTAGATTCAATTTTTAATATGAATATATATACATAATACACATACAATATGAAATATCAATTATCATATATGAATATATAAGTATTCGAATATATAATCATAATTCATAAACTTTTATTTGTATTTAAATATTAACGGAATTATTTTTTCCATATTTGAATTTGGAATCATAAAATATTAAATAGAAATATGAATATTTGAACATATATTTAAATCAAATTAAAATTATTTGATTATAGGAGTACACCTTTAACAAATATTTTTGCAACAATATTACATAAAATATAATACAATTATTATCTTTGTTGGTATATTTACTTTTACTCTAATTACTAAAATATTAAAAAGAAGAAAATATATATATATTGTATTTGCAATATTATTATATAATAATACTATAATAAATTAGAATAATATTAGCAATATTATTCTATAGTAGTATATCATTAATATAATAAATTAATTTTTATTTTAATATTAATGTTAATAAATATAGAAATAAAATTAATATATAATTAAAATTATAAAAAAATTTGGTATATACCGGATGTTCGGTATTTCGTATATACCGATATACCGAATTTTTGGTATATACGATTATCGGTATTTCGGTATATACCGAAAGTTCAGCAAATACCGGTATACCGCGGTATCACCAAAATTCATACCGATATCGTACCACAAAAATCGGTATACCGTGAATACGGTATTTTCGGTACGGTATGCCTGGTATACCGATTTTTCGATATTTTTTTTCACCCCTACATATATCATTTAGTTCGAGCTTGATTTGAATCATTTGATTTAAGTATCTGACTCCAGCTACTCCATTTCAAACTTAAATTGGGAAAATACATAGAGTATCTACTTAGGGAGTGTATTGTTGTGTAGTCTTTATGATTTTATTTTTTTAGGGGTATTCAATTAATATTTTTAAAATTTTTTAAAAATTCAGAGGTATTTAATACGAATTTTAAAAAATCTTACATAATGTATAGATATTCAATAATCTATAAATCTTAATCCTCTACGAATTTTTATGGATTCTCTTTTAAAAATATAAATAGATTGTTCTCTACAAAATCTCTTATAATCACTAGCGATTTCAACGGATTCTCCCGTAGACTTCTACAAACTTGACTAGGGATGACAATTTAATCCGACTCGACTTAAGCTCGCTCAAGTCTGACAATAATGGGTCACTCAAGCCCGATCTGATAATGTTATGGGTCGGGTTTGAGCCAAAATCTTAAACCCGATGGGTGATTTTGGACCAATTTTAGGCCCGGCATATTGAAATTCACCTAAGCCCGACTTGATATTTATATAATTAATATATAAATTAAAATAGTATAAATGTTATTATTGCAATTAATATATAATAAGTATAAATTAATATATTATATATATATATATTAAATAAGACATATAACTAAATATGGAATTAATATTTATATGCATTTAAAAGTATAATAAATGTTAAAATATATAAAATGCAATAAAAAATAAATATATATTTTTAATGTATTAAGAATAAAAAATATTTAAAAAAATTAATTAAAAAAATCATGGGTTTGGTCCGAGTCCGCCCGATTCATATGGGCATGTGCTTAATTTTCAAGTCCGACTGGGTCATGGGCCGGGCTTCGGCTTGTACATATAACCGCGGGACGGATTTGGGCATAGAGAAGCCCGACTCAGCCCGGTCCATTGCCATCCCTAAATTCGATTATCTTTCTGTTATTTCGGGTCCCTACTAAGGGTAATAATTTTGCCCAGTCCGACCCAAGTCTGTCCAAGTTTGACGACAATGAGCCTCCAAATCCCAACCCGATGATGTCATGATCGGGCTTGGAGTCCGCCTAAGCCCGATCATAATATTTAGATATCTGATATTTAAATTATAAATTTAAAATTAATATAAATACAATTATGATTATTAATGTATAATAAAAATAAATTAATAGATATATTAAATAAAATATATGAGTAAAATATTATAAATATTATTAATGTATAATAAATATAAATTAATAGACATATTAATGAATATTAAAATATATAAATATATTTTAAAATAAATTAATTATATATATTTTTTAATATGTGAAAAATAAAATAAAATAAATAAAATATGTATGTCCATCCAATCCACATGGGCTTGGGGTTGGCCTTTAATTACAAGCCCGGTTGAGCCATAGGCCGGGCTTGGGCCCATCCACAAAATTACATGTCAAATCTGGGCATAGGGAAACTCGGTCCAACTTGTCTCATTGTCATCTCTTGCCCCGTAGTCTATTGAAATATATGTAAATCAATAAAAAAAAAATATATATATATTCCACAATTATATCAAATCTATGAAAATCTATGTAAATTAATAAAAAAAAAGGTATGTCAAACTCTACACGAAGTCTATGAATTTTCTAAATCCACAGACTTTTTAAAGTAAAAAAAAATCCAACAGAATCCCAATTGAATACACCCTTAATTTTCAACAATTTGAGCACCCCACGATCGAAGGTTCTCTAAGAGGGTCTACCGATGACATTTTCGGTAATAAAATGGATGTTTTTTTTGTGGGGTTACAGATTTTAGAGAGATTGTGTTGTTTTCTCACCGTCAGAGTCTCTCGAATATGAGTCTCTCTACTTAATTTGTATTTTATTATTTATGTTTTCTTTTGGAATATTTGTTATGAATAAAATTTATTAATTTAAATTACAAATTTAAATATTTTTGATTTAATTAGATTAATTTTAAAAAATAATTTAAATACATTAATAAAAAATGAAAATTATAATTAAAATACATTAATTAAAAACAAAATTAAAATTACATTAATTAAAAACAAATTGTAATTACATTAATTAAAAACCTACATTGAAATTGAAATTACATTAATAAAAAATCTACATTAAAAATTGAAATTACATTAATTAAAAACCTACATTAGAAATTGAAATTACGTCAATTAAAATAAAACTAAACTAAAATCAAACCTACGTATGATTTGAACACACATAATGCTGTGTATCTCGAGTTGCTCGGGAGTCATTCTCAATGTATCCTTCATCAAAATCTTATAATACGCAATTTTGATTTGCTCTGTTGTGAAACTTGTAATTGCGTTAGAAGTTTTCGCCAAATAGTCCAAGGCCCTCGCCACTAGCCTCAGAAGCTTTACCCTTCACTTTCCTTTTTGCCGACTTTGTCTCAATTAGACGTTCCGCGGGTTCGGCTCCTTGGGTTGAGTCGTTCGTGAAGCCTTCGTCCATGTTGTTTTTTTCCCATTTTTTGGAGCCCATGCCGGGAATAATTTGTTGAAATTTTTGCATGTTTCGCAAAATCTCCCAACAATGACAGTATTTGTACTTCGCCTTTTTAGTTTGTTTGTACTCAACCAACGCCTTGTTGTAGATGTTGTGGTCGGAGTTGTCGCTTGCCCATGCATCGGAGCATCGATTGTAGATGGCGCAAAACTCCCGAGTCGTATTTTGACAGTGCGGTCCTTCGAATTAGCCCGTTGTCGGTTGAAAAAGTTGGTGATGCGTGTCCAATAAGGCTCACCTTTTTTATTGTTGCGATGATGGGATCTTGGCTTGTGTCGAGCCAAGATCGGCAAAGGACGATGTCATCCTCCTCGGTGTAGGCAACGTTGGTTTTTGTACGAGTGGACCCTTTACGTATAGTGAGGGTCTCATCCGAAACGTCGTCGAATGAATCGTTCAAGTTGATTCCTTCGAGTCCACCAGCTACGTCGGATGAAGCATTTGAAAATGTAGGAGACGATTGTGAAGCAAATTGAGGAGAATATGGAGGAAATCCGCCGGAGAAAGGAAATTGTTTGCCGAAATAATTTTGGCCAAGACATTGTTGAGTAGAAAATAGTAGAGGGTTGAATTGATAGGGTGAGAAAGATGAATTTTGGCTTGCAAAATTTCCAAAACTGGACGACGAATTGTCGGAGTTTTGATTATCGGAGCTCGCACCTTGGCACCGACTTCGGAAGAGAAACTTATTGAATTCGTCATCCATTTTTTTTTCAAACATGGAAGATGTATTTTTGAAGAGAGATAGTTGAAAGGTTGAAGAATAAAAATAGATGTGTGAAAATATGAGGTTGAAATAGGTATTTATAGATGAAATTAAGTATTAAAATTAAAAAAAAATGGAAATGGGGGAGGTCTCAGGTGACCCATCCCTGCAGTGCATCAAATGGCTGAGACTCCTGTGGCCGAGTCAAGCATCTCACCTCACAGTCCCGCCTCCCCAGACTCCCTCCCACAGCGCTGTCCTCGCGCCCGAGGCGGACACCCGGGCTACCTGCGAGCCTTGCGTTGCGGATGCTCTAACTCAACTTAAATTGCATATGTATTTTGTAGACATATTTGATTAAAAAGTTCTCTAACATGTTTATTATAATTTAGTTAACTTGAACCTGCTCTTGAGCTTGGCTCGAGCTTAATTCAATTAATAATGAACTCGAGTTCAATTCAAGCTTTTCAAGTTGAAAGTTGAAACATAATTGGTAAAAGCATGTCCGATGTGAGTTCTCAATCAGAGATCGCTATCTAGAAAGTCTTGCACTGTGGAGGAGGGAGTTTGGGAGTCGATCTCTCATTTGCGAGCTTGAGCTCGCGAGCCCGCAATGTGGGTCGCCTGACTCCAGCTCCCACTCATTTTTTAATTTTAATTTTTTTAATTCTATTTTTATGTATAAATATTTTATTTCATCTCACTCATTTCACACTTTATTTTTCATATTCATCTATCTCTTTTTTTCATCTCATCTAAATATCTTCTTTAAAATTTCTTCATCATCATCATCTTCATTCGATGAAATTCTACAAATATTTATGGAGGTGACATCAAACTTTCTGGAGGAGAGCAAAGATCTTTTTTCTCCAAACCGAAGTGAGCACCTCAACTCCACAAGTGACTAGGGCACTTGAAACCGAAGCGAGCACACCTCAACTCCAAAAGAATAACCAAATTACAGTGTCAACAACAAATTTAAAGATTACATGAAGCACTCCACGTTCCTTCGCGATAGACATGCTCATGATTTGCTTGAATATGATTTAATGAAAAAAATCTACATTCGATACGATTTTCTAGTATACCTTTTCTTATTTAATTTATTAATTTCTTGTAATGTACTTTTTTACTTCCAAAATTTAATGTATTTTTTAATTAATGGTAATTTATTTATTTTAAATTTATTTATGCTATTTTAAATATTAATTTATATTGTGGTAAAAAATGCAAAAATATAAACGTGGAAATTAAATACGAGAGTCTCAAAACCGGGAGCCTCTCACTGTCTTAATTTTATTTCTTTTAAAAATGTATTAATTTTATTACGATTGCTTTGTGATCATAATCATATCTTAATAAAATAAATATAACTCCCAATCAAAGTTGTAAATGAGTCAAATAATTTTAATTTTAGTTGATATATGTGTTCGAACAGTCGTATTCATATTCAATATTTTATGATTTAAAATTAATTTTTCTATGATTTGATTAATATTTAAAATTTTACGATATTCATATATATTCAATATTATATATATAATCGAATCGAATGCCGAATGCCGAATGCCGACTACTTTTCAAATATCATTATCGAATTTACTAATTAAATCGAAATATATCTTAAATATGTAATAAATTTAGTAGATATATTTTAATAATTTTTATTAATTTCTAAATGTGTTTATTGTTTAGTATATTTTTTGTTGCATATTTCGTCTTTGTGTCAAGGCCAGCGACCGCTGGATCCCAACGATCGTTGGGCCTCTCTCCCTAGCAAGTCAAATTAAACCATGCAGCGATCGATGCGTGATTTTAGAGTGTCTATTCTTCTATATAAACACACATTTTGTTATAAAATGTACATTCGGGAAAAGAAAATTACAAAAATTGGACTATTACAAACTATAACAATAGTGGAAAATAGAATTTGAAGCCGAGTCGAGGATAGCCCTCTATCCGCAAGACAAATTGATGCAACTCAAGGTTCGTTGATTCCAGACTCGGTGCGTGTTCCTATTGGGCCATTCACAAGAGCTCGAGCTAAGAAGTTCAAAGAGAGCTTAATGAGATTAATCCAAGAAGTATGAGAGCAAGAATTATCCGCGAAGCCCATTAGAGAGATTGGACCGAGCAGCCCAAAAATAATCAATTTTATTGTGGCGAATGCGTTGGATCTTGAAGTTAATTAACTAGCATGGACATCGAGACATGTTGGGCCACATTTTCTATTTATTTATGTTATTTTATTTTCGTGGGTGTTTAGGCCTTTTTTGAACATGGGCCTTGTTGCCTTATAGATAGGCCTTTTTGTTTATTTCCTTCTAGGGTTAGGAGTTATTTTTTCGCCTATAAATAGGCTTATTATGTATTAGAAAAAATGAGATTTTTATCCTTAATCAAATTCGTGAGTTTATTTCTCTCTTGAGAGTTTCGAGTTCCTCTTGGTTTTGCCAAGACGAGTTCATTATTCGACGTATCAAAGAGACTACCATCCCTCGTTGTGTGTCATTCATCATCTCCGAGTTGCTGCATCAACTATCTCGTTGGGGTATAGACAACATATTGATCTATATCACTTCTAGATTCAGAAGTTTTGGGATTTCCATCAGTTCGAGGTTCCTTTTTCAATCTTTAGTTTGGTATCAATTGATCCTCCACATCGAGGATCATATCACAAATTACGCCTCGGTAGTGCTCTCGGATTGGCGCATAAGTCCCCAAACATGAAATGACTTTCGTCTTAGAGTGTAGCAGCACCACAAACAAATCGATTTCCGGCGAACTGAACAAGCTTCTTGAGATGCAGAACATAAAAATTTGTGCAACAATATGAGAGTATGCAAGAGGTTTTTCATGTGTGTTTGGAATGCATCCTAGAGTGACCTATTTATAGGTCCATCCCCACACATGGGTGACCGTTGGAATTGATGGAAATAATGTCCATTAAAGCCATATGACCTTTAGAGGAGTTACAAAAATGATGGCAATTGAAGGCACATTTAATCCTCCAATCTGGACATACCTTTGTCCACATTCATCCAAGTTAATATCACAAGGCCACTGACTAAGGCCATGTATGAAGCCAACACATGTGGCTAGCACATGAGGTCAGCTCATATAGACCAGACCAGGTCATGGGACAGGCCACTGGCACAGACCTCTGGCACAGATCGTGGAACAGACCACTGACACATATCCTGGCACAGAACATGACACAGATTGTGGCACAGACCACTGGCACAGAACGTGGCACACTGGCACATCACCAGTGGCACAGAACGTGGCACACTGACACAACACCAGTGGCTAGACATTCCCACGGTTAAAGAACAGACGGTTCTGGGCCTCAAACCGCCGGTTCACGGTTCGACTAATCATGAATCGTAACCGGACTGAAGGCCATGCTCGTCGGTTCCGATCTGGGCTAAAAAAACCAGCGGTTCAGGCCGGTTAAAACCGCCAGTTCCTCTATCATTAATTTTTTTTTATATTTTTCTATTTATAATTATAGTCTTTTTGAGTGATATATTGAATTAAAAATATAAATTTCAACCTATTTAATTTGTAGGGTTTGAGTTAACAAACCTGATTAAAGAATTGAAAATTTTAATCATGAAGAAGATGTATTTGTTTTATAAGTGAACTCATTTGATCAAATTGTTTAAGTTTTCGATATGGGACAAATAAACTAAGATTGAAGTTGAATGAGATTACATGTAGTTTTTTTATAGGTGAATTTATTTGATGAAATTGCTTAAGTTTTCAATGTGGGACAAACAAACTAAGATTCAACTTCAATTTAGTTTGTTTGCCCCACATCAAAAATCTAAGCAATTTCATCAAATAAGGTCACCAATAAAACAACTACATGTAATCTTATTGAACTTCAATCTTAGTTGAAAACTTAAAACAATTTCATCAATTGAGTTCACCTATAAAACAAAACATCTAATTAAATTTAGAACTAAATTCATTAATTCATGAATTAGGTTTGTTAACTTAATGCTACGAATTAAATAAGTTGAAATTTATCTTTATATTTATTATAATTATTATAATTCATCTATAGTTTGTATTGTAGAAACTTATGCCGTTGAGGAGAGTCAACGGTCGCTGGATAGTCAGCGGCCGTTGACCCGGCGGTTAACCGCCGGTTTTGAACGGCTAGCCCAAAGCCGGTTACGGTTTTCTCAGACCTTGAACCGTAACTATCCCACCTTGTCACGGTTCTGGGCCGGGCCTCGAACCTTTGACTACCGGTCCGGACTAAAATCGTTGACCGACGGGCCGGTTCCGGGCCCAACTCGCTGGGCCCTTCAGATTGGGCATGTCTGCCAATGACACAAAACATGGCACACTGGCACAACACCAGTGGCATAAAACGTGGTGCCACTGGCAACGAACGTGACATAGACCTTGGCACAAATCATGGCACAACTAGTGGCATAGACCACTAGTAAAAATAGGCCCAAACCAACTGACCGGCGCGCGCCAGGACGTTCTGTGACTGAACTTGTCAAATCATAAGATTTCTTAATCTTATTATATACATGATGAATGATGGTTCCATAACCAATGTGGGACAAGTATTATTCTCCATACTTAGTCCCAAATACACAACTAATTCTTTAACTGACTTACTTTAAACTATTATTTCTCACTCACCAGGAATCGGTTTAGAGAAAATAAATATGCAACGTTCATCTACTTGAAACGTAGATCGACCCTAGGTCATTTTATTATTTTAAAAATTAAATTCCACGTCACTTAAAAACCCGATCAAACTTCCTTGACCTCATATATATATATATAAATATACATATATATATATATATATAAATATACACACACGAAACGATTCCTACACGTTTTGGGCGTGTAAACACATCTTTTACCGATTTTCATTTATGAAAAACCCCAGAACACCTTTACTCGCTTTCTTAGTTGTAATTCGCCTTCAGAACGACAGATTGAAGGTGAAGCTTAGCCGCTTAATCCATGATTTGATCTTTAGTAAGTATTTTCAATTCAGATGTAACACCTGAGTATTTTATACCTGGCTTATATGTGTTTAAAAATCCCAAGAATAAATTTTTGGATTAGAAACTTTATTTTGAAGCTTGCTGCCAAGTTTCAGCGAAAACGGAGACCAAATCTCCGCTCTTTCGAGAACCGGCTTATACTTTTATAACCGGTAACAAGAGCAAATACGGGATTCATTCGAATGCCCGGATTTGAAGTTCGAGACGAGATATGGACAAAACGTGATAATTTACATACACTTTTATCGCGATACGGACCATACGCGAAATTTTTATTTTTCGCCGTTAGTGAATAGTAAAACCGAGAACTCGAGAACTCAAGAAATCAAGAAAACTCCTATTTTTCGATTTTGATAGCACGAGTAATGAGAAAATTTCCGAGAAGTTTAATAAAATTAATTTCAGAAGAAACGGAGTTTTAATCGTTATTTATCAAGAAATCGAGAAACAAGCATTTTTTCGATTTACGTGCAACTCGATCGGGCCAAACCCCGACTTTAGTTCATGAGAGACGAAGATGTTTTAATAAGTAAGAAAGACGAGTGTGTTGATTCCCGTTTCAACCGAGATAGATAAATAACAAAGAATTTGATCAAAAATATCTAAGAGGCGAAAAGACGGTTTGGACCCCGGATATTTAGATATTTTGAGGGGCAACTTGTGGCCTATAAAAGACCACAAAAGTCACCCCCCAAATCAGTTTTTACGTGAGGTACAGAAACAGAAATGGCGTGAGAGAAAGAAGAGAAAAATGGAGGAGTTTTGCTCCGATTTTCGTCCCGTTCATCTCGTTTTTCCGATTTCTTCGAAATCTATTCCGATAGAAAGGTAGCCCTCGATCTTACCTACGTTTCTACAGTTTTATTTTCATGTTTTGAGCTTGATGAAAAAGTGAAATAGGGCTGCCCTCTTTTCGATTTTTATCGAGTTCATCCCGAATCGAAAAATGTCGAGAATTAATGTTGCTCGTATGAGTTAGATGAACGTG
>JAPKLX010000193.1:0-13984 GCA_026898415.1 Leonotis leonurus | reverse complement strand
ATTATATGTTGGCAAAATATTTTTTATAAATAGTAATATTATGAATATGTTTATATTTTAAAGAATGGGATTCTTGATTGTCATGTAGATGTACCGTAACACCACAATAATAATAAAATTCTGTAATTACGTTATGTATTAAAGTTTCATGATATTCAAAGATGTTTTGATATTAGACGGGCATGAATGCCGAGAAATGATCAAACATCAAGTTAAGTGTTTAATCAAAGTCAAAACATGGCTTGATTAGAAATTATCGAACGACCCTTCTAGAATCTAATTCCGAAACTCGAAAGATAGCCGAGTTAAAAGAACCGAGAATAATTCTCAAATAACAAAGGATAATAATTTCTTACACTTAGAGAATATTAAATGTACTCGAAAATGTTATCTCACTTGAGATTTCTTAAAAAGGTTACGACGAAAGGTCAGGACCGCAGTTCGAGAAAGAAGCAGTCGTCAGTCAAGACGATCCAAGTAGGCTTTCTTATACTAAAAGAAAATATGTGTGTTTATCCGCATTTATGTTATTTCTTTTCAAATAGCTTTTGAATTGAAATTGATATTTCAAGTATTGTCTTGCCATAAGTGTTTTATGTTTTGTATGATACATATCTGCTATGATTATGAAATCGAATTCGGGTTCCAGTGGGTAAGCATCCCCACTCGAACTAGTGTACACAAGGACCGTGAGTCATCTTAGCAGGTTGGCCGGTCAAGGTGTCTGTGGAAGGTGGCCACCTTCCCGGCACACATAAATTACAGATATACTTGATTACTCCAGAACTTAGACTGCGCAGTCGAATTTTAAGAATCACAAAAGAATTTAGTAAACATAGGTACTTTAAGATAAAATCCCTATGTTTCACTTTGAGATGACAATGACAATTATATATGTATGAGTGCGATTTCGGCATGTGCCTACTGAGTACGTTTGTACTCAGCCCTGCATGTATTTTTAAATGTGCAGGTTGAGACGTGATGAATGGAGGTGCTATGACGGGCTTGTCAGTCTTTTGCGTAGTTGAACTCTTGGGGGTTTACGTGTCTTCATACACGTGGACTTATGTAGATCCTTTTTCCGCTGCAAGAGGTTTTATCAGTTTTATTTGACGAAGGTGTCAATTCAGAGTTAAACTCTTTGTTATGAACTAAAACTCAGTTATCGAAATATCCTTTTGTTTCAGTTAGAGTCCACAGTTTCCTTTTATTCTTTATTTAATTATTTTTTTAGTCGCGTATCCTGACTTTGCCACCAAGGGCGAAGGACGGTCGTGACAGAGTGGTATCAGAGCAATTTGCTTTAAACCCAAGAGTCTTCTTTCGAGTTTAGTCTAGTATCGTTCGCTAGACTAGTTGAGTGAGTTGACAAGCCTAGCACTCCGACATATCACGCTCAACGAGAAACAGGTAAGCATCTTGTTTAGAAGTTGAAGTTTATGTTTTAAGAGGAATAAGCATGTTCCTATTAGCTGAAGTTTGAGATTTGAAAAGAAATGAATGTATTTCTTTTCATTTAAAGTTCAAGATTTATAAAGAAATGAAGGTATTTCTTTCTAATTAAAGTTTGAGATTTTTTTAAAGAAATATACATATTTCTTTAGTATGGAGTTGAGTATCGAAAGAAGAAAAAGTATGCTTTAAGAGAAAAGTTTTTAAAATGTTTTGAAGTGAAGTTTTTAAGTGAAAGCAGTAAGAACGATTCTGTTCAAAGTTGAGGCTTAAATGTTTCTTTTAAGATGAGTCATAATCATTGTCATGACGTTAGAACTTTTTCCTATGAACGTAGAATGCTTTAAGATGTATGTTCCCTTTAGAAAAGAGAACTTGTTCCCTTTAGACAACAGAACTTAGACGAGAACTTAGAAGAACTTTTACAAGCTACTCGAAATCGAGAACGAGAACAATCTGAATAAAGAAGAAACGAAAAGAACCAGAAAAAGGAGAATATCCAAAACAAAGGCTAAGGCCAATTACGAGAAAACAAAAGAGAGAGATATTCTCTTTTATAACGAATCAAGATCACGGCTATGATCCGATAAGTTATCGTTTCTACCATAGAATCTAAACCGAATGAAATTATTAACTCAGTTATTAAAGATTTAATTATCTTTGAATAATAAATCTTAAATCTAGATTTCCCAAGAATTTTATAATGATAATTATAGCATACTAGAAACCTCAAGAAGTTATCATCGTTGATGATGAGTCATCGATCTAAACTCTTAAGCAATTTTGGTTTTAAAGTGGGAGAAATAAGGAGAGAGAAGGTAAAATAGGTGTGTTTCGGCCAACTCAGCGTCCGCTGAAAAGTAAGAGGTCGCTGAGTGTACTTTCGTAAATTGGAGGAGGTGTTTCGGAGAGATTTTACGAGACATAGGTCAGCGGCCGCTGAGTAGTCAGCGACCGCTGACTCGGTGTGGTGCGTGGTCGCTGGTGCTGGCGCGGGGCGCTGGCGCGTAGAGGGTGCGCGATGGTCAGCGGCCGCTGAGTCTGCGCGATCGCTGACTTTGCTCTCGTCAAATCTGTCCTATTTTCTTCCGCGAATTGCATTTGACTCGGTTTTCTCCCAACTCGATGATACCTATGAACATAGAAAAACACCAAAAATAAATAAGAGACTCCTTCTCACGAAATTATCAAGCATGTTAAGAAAATTTAATTAGTGGTCTTATTCATGTCAAGATGACAACAAATGATAAGACAAAAAGGTACCAAATTTTATAATCAACTATATAAGTTTTGAGATATCATAAAGAAAAGAATCAGAGGATCTCGGTGAGTTCCTAACATCCTATTCCTATCGTTGGAGAGATCTAATAATACATAAGTTTCGAGAACACTCAGATACAAGAACAACCCAAAGAAGGGTGGAAAAGCTTGAGAAACAATCGAGAAAAAGCCAGAGGAAAAGAAGATGATAGAAAGGTAGTGGATAACTCCACTATAGAGCCATGAACTTAAGAATATGGATCTATATAGTAAAGAAAATATCTGAATAAGATAAGATGTTAACTCAGTAGAATGTCATCGAGAAGAGCTTGACGCCCAAGAGGCGGAGGTAAAGATCAAGGTTCTAGAAACATAGATAAAAGACATGAACTTGAACGAGAAGTAACATCACCCTCCCACCGCCCGAACATAGAATTGAGGAACTATTTTTAAGACATAAGCCACCTATTTTCAACGGAATGGGAGATCTTACTAAAGTAGAAGTTTGGGTATGAACTCTAGAACGCATCATTAACTTTCTGGTGGGAAGTTTGGGAGATCAAGAGTGCATGATGTGCATTTCGTTCCAATAGATGGGATCAACAGATTTATGGTGGGAAGCACACAGAAAGACAATGAACCATGAACCACTAGGAAAAGTTACTTGGAAGAGTTCAAGATATGAATATACGATAAATATATTTCTTAGAGCTGTAGTAAGAAGAAATAGATGAAATAATATAATCTAAGCAACGAAGGATACCTGTAACAAAATACGATCGAGTGTTCTGTGATATGGCACGATATGCGCCAGAACAAGTAGAAACGGATGAGAAAATGGCTGAAAAGTCTTGTGTCGGTCTGAGGTACGAAATTGGGATGGCATTGGAAAGCCATGGGGGGGATCGTCTTACACTAAATCCCTCAACCGAGCTCTTGACATTGAGGCTGCTAGGCCAGGAGAAAAACATACAGCTACTGCAACTATGATGTCCGCCCAAACATATCTCAAGGCTTTAAAAGAAAGAGGAAATGAGAGGATAACCGGAATGACAGCCCATTTCAAAGAAACCATGGGAAGAGCAAACACGTTCCCAAGACTACGAGAAACAGAACCCGACCATTCAGAGAGGGAACTATTTAGAAGAGGAAAAAAGATGCACGGCGGAATATGTATAGCAGATAGCGACATGTACTTTGTGTGTGGGCAGAAGTGGCACTTCACAAACTATTGGCCTACTAGACAGTAGGAAACAGGCGTAAGGTCTAATCAGACAGAGACGGACCAGCATATCCGAGCAATTCAGGCTCAACCCCAAAAATATCAGCAACCTCAGCAGTTACCACCATTGTAATGTCCCGCTATTCTACTAATAGATATTAAATACTGAAAAATGGGATAAGAAAATTTCGTTATAAAAATTTAAAATATCAATTAGCTAATCGATATTAGTAGCTATTATTCATGCATATTATAATTATTAGAGTAATGATAGATATTATGTGAGCTCGTTTGGATAATGAGGTTATTCAAAAAGACGAAACTAAATAATTCTTGCGGTGCATAATCGATAGTTAGTTCGATAAGATAATTAAAAAATTATGCAAAGACAAGACAAATGCTTTATGAATTATGATACTTTAGTTAGATACTAATTAATTACCTAAAAGATGTTTTAACAAAGTAGTAGTATATTTATATACTATAGAAATATATATTGCTTGCATTGATAAAGTGATGAAGCATAAAAGGGATTATTGAATTAATTATATTAGATAATTGATAAATTAATTCAAAATATTACAAAGTAAAGATTAATGCTTAAGAAATTATTGTATACTGATGATATGATAATTATATACTTAAGTTTGTATATAATTAATTAGTAGCATACTAAATATTATTATGATGCTATGTAGAATTGTATATTATCTTGTAAATAATAAAACCAGATATATATAGTTAAATAGTATTGAGTTTTTTAAATAATTAAATAAATAAGTAAATAACCAAATAGAGGTTTATTACAAAAAGAAGTAGTAATAATAAAGCCTATAAATAACATAAATAAGTAGACTTCCATTCATACATATACATCGAGACTGATAAAGGAGAAGTTCAAAATCTGCCATGGAGGCATTACATGCATAAAACATAATTTATGTGGGAAAAGATTTACATAGATATGCAAAATTTAGTTAGTCTATGCTACATCCTAGACATTTGTACTACATTCTAATATAAATAAAAATAGATGTGGGAGTAGCATGGCTCCAAGTCAAGGAAGACAGCTGCATGCACTCTTTCCTGCACATAAATAGAAACCTTACCCAAAAGTTACAGAGCAACAACAGTAATATTACAGCAACACTTCTAAGCAAATCAAATAAAATATATACTAGTACACGACTGTCCAAAATAAAGGAAATGACAGAATAGTAGAAAGCTGCAAACACTGTAGAAGAGAGATAAGAGATTGCTTGTGACAACAGCTCAAGTAGGGGAAACAGAACCTTTGCTGACAGCTTGACTTTTCCCCAACACATTAAGAGCAGCCTACATTCTCGAACAAAGAGAAAGGCAGGGGAGAGAGAGAGCATTCCAGGGGTTGACATTGACACCCTATCACCTCAGTAACCTGCCAGATAAGGAAGATTAGGCATTAACATCACACTACATCTCCAAGAAATGAAACTTAACACAAAACTCTAGTCAGTTTTCCTATAAATACCCACCCACTAAGCCTTCGTTCAGTTTACAGTTCCACAAACCACATTTCAAAATATACACCCTTAGAAAATAAGAAGAAAGGAATGCATTCAAACTCTAAGTTAGGATCAGAAGTTCAGCGAGGTATGCAAAAAAACTCCAACCTTCAACTTTCAATATACTCTTAGTTTCTGTTTAAATTCAGAGACCTTGAGTTGAAACATATATATATATATATATATATATATATATGCATAACCGATTAGAACTCAGTTACTAGTAGAGATTTTGTTTATCATTGGACTTAAACCCAACTTTCAAGCTTAGACATTCATTGCTTAGACTCAACTAAGGACATAGTACACAAGCTGCTCTCTAGCTAAACTTAGAAGACAAAACTGAGAAAACCATGCTATAAGATGGAAAATCATATATCTTGAAGCCTGTAGACAAAGCATAGACATGTTTAGAAACAAAGAACATATCATATTCAATATGATAATCTTCAAAAGCTTCTAATTGTTCTTTAGTTCAAGTTAATAAACTCTAAACCTTAAAGACACAATCAGATAGATGATTTTAAACTTAGAACCATTATCCCTATTCCAGAACATAAGACATATTCTAGACACACTTTCAGATCTCAAAACGTAGACATATATCCAAATATTCAGATTTGGAACATAGACCTGATTTTAGAAATAGGTTTCAGATTTTGAAACCAACTCAGAAATTATGAAATTTCAGTAATTAAAATACAGAGTCCACCTCAAGTCAGAGCAAATTTTAAAACCAATCCTATCAGAACCAAACCAAAGCTACAATCCACATAACTCAATACGTATCAGAAGACTTAGATTCAGATATTAAATCTGAAATTGAATCAGAAACAAGATGACAATTTTATTAAATACTAACACAACTCAAAGATTACATACCACACTCTCATCCTTAAGATACCATAAAAATCAGTGAAGAAATCCGATTTCAGATTAGAACTAAGGTTTTTATCCAAAGGCTGAAGCCAAAATCCAACAACAAATTAGAACATGCAGTATACAAAAACTTGGAGATTTGAAATACAAAGAATTAAAGAGAGAGAGTTAGGGAGATGGTAAAATTGATTGAAATCTGAAACCGAAACTAAAAATTTGAAATTAAAACTAAAGATCTGAAACAAATAAAAAGAAATTAGAAAGAGATAGGAAATCACCTTGAGGAGTCGACTGCTGTAGTCCAGAGGAACTCCGGCGAAGTTCTTCCGTCCAGAACAGAACGAGAGCAGAGACAGAACGGGAGCAGAGGGAGGTGGCGTAGTCGTCGTCCCTGTTTCAGAGATAGGAACGGGAAGTAATTGGGATTAGGTTTTAAACCAAAATCAAATCAGAATTTGGGATTTGTATAGAATTTCAGAAAATAAATGAAATTAAACTAGAAAGAGATGTAAAGAGAAATGGAGGATTTCACCTTAAAAGCGAGAGACCGAGAAGCGGAGGAACAGAACGCCGACGAGACAGCAACTAGCTACTGTCCCAACGGACAGAGCCGCACCCGAATCACCCCAACTTCAAACCCAAAACATCCCAGCTCCTAACAACATCAATTACCAAGCCAAATCAATTTCCCACAATGGAAGCAGAATTGAAATCTGTTATGAAATTCCGAAAATCAAAACTAGCATAGGAAATTTTCCCACAACAATTAATCAAGACATGCAAGGGATTAAAATACATATAAATCAAACCATATAAGATTCAATACAAAGAGAAATGGGTACAGAGAGAGAACAAAGAAATTAAAGTGTGGGAAAAGAAGGATGTGGGAGAAGGGAGAGAAATTTACCTGAATGCAGAGCATGGCGACGGAAGGACTGATGCGGCGGCGAAATCCACTGTTGGATACTGCTCTCTGCCACCAAAGAAGGAGTCGAGGCAGAGAAAGAGGGTGACGACGGGAGGGAGTCCAGCGCAGAGGAGTTGGAGAGGAAGATAAGCGAGAGGTGGAGAAGGAGAAGAAGGCGGAAGGCAGGAGAGGAGCGGCGGGGTGTCTGTGGGGTGAGAGTGAGAATGAAATAGGGTTAGGATAGAGTTAGAAATAGAACCCTCTAGAACTCGGGCCGGGTATGGGCCGGGTTGACGGGCCAAACAATTATCCTGTTGGGCTCCAGAAATAAAATAGTTTGGGCCAAACCCATTTGAACTTATAAGATGAACTAATAGAATTCGAATGAGCTGGGTTGTTAAATCTAATGGGCCCGATTTAACTAATGTATTGGGCTCAGCTTAATAATATGTATAGACCTAGCAAAGGAATACATGGGCTCACTTAATTAAATTAGAATGGACTAGTTAGCATTCTAATAGATCAAAACTTAAATTAAGTGGGCTAAGTCTAAAGAGTGAAATCTTAAAGCTAAATTAGAAATCCTAATTGATTAATTATAAATTACTTATTAAATTAGAAGTTAATTGATCGATTAGAATTTAATCATAAGAAATGATTAAATTATAAATCATACTAGAAGTGTGATAATTAAGATTTAGTTAGTCTAATTAGAAATTAATTATCTTGATTCAAAGATCAAGATAATTTAGAGATGTCCTTAAATTATTTCACCCAATAATTAGTTAATTGGGTTAGAAGGTTCTAAGCTATAGCTTGATTATAAATCTTCAAACGACACCTCTAGAAATGCAACTCCAAAACTCGTAAAATAGTCGAGTTAAAAGATCAAGAATAAACTCTCAAATTAGCCAAGGATAATAATTCCTCGCACTTGGAATTAATTGATGGATTATGTTAAGTACTAGATAATGCTAAAGTCCAATACAAGAGTATAAAGTAAGAATTTTTATTATTCTATTACATATTGTTAGATTAGTTGAGTTAAATAAATTAGGATTTAAATAAATTATAGCTTGACTTGAAATCCTAAAAGAACATTTTTGAGAAAAGATTAAAGCACTCGAATATTAGTCGAGTTAAGACTTGAGAACAACTCTTGAAATAATAAGGATGTCATTTCCTTTCAAAGTAGAAAATAATATATATACTCAGATGAGTATCTCACCTCGTAAACTCGATTAAGGTTACGCTGGGAAGAAGTACTAAGCCAGAACGTCGAATTTAATTAGAAGAGGAAGCGAGCCAGGTAGGCTTTCTTATACAACTAAAATTATGTGTGTTGTATCAGTTTATGTTTCATTTCAAAAAGCATTTGAACTGAAAATATGTTTCAAGTATTGTTTGCCATAAAATGTTTATGATTTTCGTATGATACCTATCTGCTCAGTTAAGTTAAAAGAATCGAATTCGGGTCCTGGTGAGATAACTATCCTACTAGGACTAGTGTACACAAAGTAACCGTGAGTCATCGAGCGGGTTGGCCAGTTAAAGTGACCGTGAGTCATCGAGCCGGTCAAGGTGTTCGTGGAAGGTGGCCACCTTCCCGACACGAAGAAGAAGAAGAAGTTACAGATATGGTAGATTACTAAAGAACTTAGATTGCAATCGAACTTTAAGATTTCACAAATGGATTTTAGTGAACATAGGTTCTTTAGAGACAAAATCCCTATGTTTCACTTACAAGGGCATGACAATTATATATGTATGTATTCGATTTTGGCATGTGTCTATTGAGTACAATTTGTACTCAGCCCTGCATATATTTATAAATGTGCAGGTTGAGCGATGATGAAGGAGGAGTGCTACGTCCGGGCTTTTTGTCGATCTCTTATTAGTTGACTCTTGGGGGTTCTACTTGTCTTCATACATGTAGGGCTTTTAGCAATCCAAGTAACTTTCCGCTGCTAGTATGAGATTGTTATGTAATAAACCTAAGACTCAAGTTTACTTCATGACAAGTTATTATGTATTGAGCATAAGACTCAAGTCTTTTCTTGCAAATCATGTACAATGAATTATTCGCCTAGTTATGAGGTTGTTGTTCAGTTTCGTCCTCGTTCCATTCCCCCATTTCTATCCCGACTTCTTTAAATCCCTTCTCAAGTCACGGTTTCCCCGACTTTACTATCCTTATGCAATGAAATAGAAATAGTCTGAAGAAAATCAGGGAAACCTGACAGGTATGGGCACCCTCCTCAACACACCAGTAATTATTTTATTTGATAGTGGAGAGTCCCATTCTTTCATTGCTCAAACATGTGTAGAGAACATAAGACTGGAACTAGAACCAGTGGAGACAACCTTAAGAGTTTCTTCACCTTTGGGAGGAACTACTACTCTCACACATTCTTGCTCTAACCTAAGCTTGGATTTAGGATCACTTAAGGTTTTTGCGAACAATCTTAGTGTAATCTCGATGAACGATGTGGACAAAATCTTAGGCATGGATTGACTAGCCGAAGGCTATGCCCTAATCCTTTACAAGAAAAGACAAATCTCATTCCCACATATAAGAAAAATAACCAACGAGTTTTCATGAGATTACCATAAACAAGAAGAAGGCAGTTATTTCAGCACTGCAAGCCACAAAGTTAGTAGGGAAAAGTTTGAACCTACTTATGATATACAAGTGGAGAAGTAAAGGAAGAAAGGAAGATTTAAGATGTCTCCATTGTACGAGAATACCCAGATGTATTTTCAGAAGTACTGTCAAGATTACCGTCAAATGGACAATTAGAATTTATAATCAACCTAGAACCATGATCAACACCAATACAGAGGTTTGAACAAGCTGACACTCAAGAACCGATATCCTTTACCAAGGATTGACGACTTGTTTGATCAACTTAAGGGAGCAAGTGTCTTCTCAAAGATAGATTTGAGATCAGGATACCACCAACTGAAAATCCGACCGGAAGATGTTCCTATGACTACTTTCCAACCCGGATTAACCAATGCACTGCAGTGTTCATGGACTTGATGAACCGTGTGTTCCACCCTTACCTCGACAAGTTGTCTTGGTCTTTATAGATGATGTTCTTATCTACTCGAAGAATGAAGAAGAACATGATAAACATCTAAGAATTTCCTTAGAAACCCTCAGAAACGAGAAGTTCTATGTTAAATTTAGCAAGTGTGAATTTTGGCTTAGGGAAGTAATGTTTCTTGGACACATTGTGTCGTCTGAAGGAATCAAGGTAGATCTCATCAAGATAGAAGTTGTACTAGAATGAAAGTCACCAACGACTCCAAATGAAATCAGAAGATTCTTAGGATTAACTAGATACTATCAGAGATTCATCGAAGGATTCTCCAAGATAGTGGACCAATGACATAACAACTACGTAAAGAAATCAAGTTTAAGTGGTCTCTAGAATGTGAAGCCAGTTTTCAGCTTTTGAGAGAAAAGTTGACTATCACCCCGATACTGGCAATCTCAGAACCCAACAAAGAGTATGTAGTCTATATGGATGCATCCAAGAACGGATTAGGATGTGTATTGATGCAAGAAGGAAAAGTCATAGCATATGCATCACGACAACTAAGACCACATGAACTGAATTACCCAACTCATTATCTGGAGTTAGCTGCTGTTGTGCATGCTCTGAAAATTTGGAGACACCACCTCTATGGAGTTCGGTGTGAAATTTTCACAGATCACAAGAGTCTTAAGTATTTTTTTTTTCGAGCAGAAAGACCTTAATATGAGATAGAGAAGGTGGCTCGAATTAGTGAAGGATTACGAATGTGTTATAAATTATCACCTAGGAAAAGCTAACATAGTAGCTGATGCCGTAAGTCGTAAAATTTCCTCGAAGCTTGCATTACTTCTAACCCAAGAGAATAAACTCATAAAAGAGTTTGAGAAAATGAACTTGAAAATTTTACCACCACCCGAGACAGTGGAAGAAATTATTCACTTTGATAGTAGAGCCAGTGGAAGAAATTATTCACTTTGATAGTAGAGCCTTACTTGAGAAATAGAATTTTTGATACTCAAAGGAGTGATGGAAATTTTAAGAGGATACATTTGAAAGTGAGAAAGGATGATGCTACAGGATATCACGAAGAAGTTGATAATGTCATCACCTTGAGGAAGACTATGTGTCCCACATAGTGTGGAACTTAAAGAAGAGATCATGAGCGAAGCACATGATACACCGTATACCGCCCACCCAGGATGTATGAAGATGTACCAGGATAAAAATATAATAATGGGACGGTATTAAGATGGATATAGCATTATTCTTAGAGAGATGTTTAACTTGCCAGCAAGTGAAGGCAACTGCATCAATGATTTTATGGTAAATTGCAACCATTAGAAATTCCAGAATGGAAATAAGAGCATATTGTTATGGATTTTGCTACCGGATTATCCGGATCTAAACACGAAAACACTGTCATTTGGGTAATCATAGATCGTCTCACAAAATGTGCTCACTTTGTACCTATAATGATAACTTATGGGTTTGATAAGTCAGCTCAGTTGTATGTTCGTGAGATCATACGATTACATGGCGTACCAGTGTCAATCACCTCAGATCGAGACTCAAAGTTTACATCCAGATTCTGGATGAGTCTCCAGAAAGAATTAGGCACAAGGTTGACCTTTAGTACTGCATTCCAACCTCAAACTGATGGACAATCAGAGAGAACCATTCAGACTCTAGAAGACATGTTGAGAACAGTGGTTCTCGACAGAGGTGTAAGTTTGGAAGCGATACTACCACTAGTCAAGTTTTCCTACAACAATAGCTATCAGGAGACCATAGAGATGGTTCCATATGAAGCACTATATGGAAAGAAATGTAGATTACTACTCTATTCAGACGAGGTTGATGAAAGAATGATAGTAGGCCCAGACTCAGTCAGCGAGATGACTGAGATTGTTAGACAAATTAGAGAAAGAATCAAATAAGCTCATATTAGACATAAGTCTTATGCTAACACTCGTAGAACCGAGCTACAATCTGAAATATGAGATAAAGTTTTCTTGAAGGTTTCTCCTTCTAAAGGATTAATCATATTTGATGTGAAAAGAAAATTTAGACCTCGTTTTATTGGATCGTACGAAATTCTTGAAAAGAATATGTCCAATGGCATATAGATTAGTCTTATCACATAGTTTTGGAAACGTTCATGACGTTTTCCATGTGTCATAACTTAGAAAATACGTGTTTGATCCAAAACACGTTATTCATCAAGGAGAGATGATTTTGAAACCTAACTTGAGAAGTAGGATCTTAGCTGCTCGAATAAAAGAAGAGGATAATATGATTGAGCTTTGAAACTGTGTTTCAATGAGAAATGAAAAGTATGAATGAGTATGGATGAGTATAAATGAGCTTTGAAACTCTGTTTCAATGAGGAATGAGGATTATGAAAGAAGAAATATTTTTAAATGTAAGTTATGACATTTATGAATGATGATAAGAGTTAAAGAAAAGCACTGGAAATAAATTTCCAGTAGATTATGATAAAGAAAATTGAGATGAATATGATTCCTCAAAGAACATAGACTTACCTTAGATCTATGATTATTTCCAAAGAAGAATAGTGAATGACGGGAAAGAATGAGAACTTAGAAAGCTTTCGAACTTTTCTAAGGTAGTAGTTTCCAAAAGAGAGATTAGTCAAATGTACTCTAAGATGCATTATCACAAGTGTAAAAGAATATAGAACGATTGATTAGTAGGGGTTATCTATTATTCCGATGAACATATATGTTCAGTAAGATGAATGAACCGGAATACATTAGAATGAGAGGGACTCCGAGGATATGCAGGAATGGGACTGCATATCTGTCACGTCCCCATTTTACTTCTCTAAGTAAAATCGAGGAAAGCGCGACCAAAAGGGAAATACGGATAATGAATCACAACGAAAGCGTTGAATAATGGATAAAACGTGGAACGTACAACAAAGAGAAAGATTTCGATAGAGTTGTATGACCGAAGTTGAATACATCAACGAAACTTAACGTTTGAAATCGTCAGGGATTTAAAATAACATCAAGAGAACACTGTGAACGAGTACAAGTCTGAGATACATAGTTCGAAAGCAAGATAAATAGCTAATAAGTTCTTGGATCTAAAACAAAAGTCTGGCAGCGGAAACTGGATCAATATCTAGATTTACATGTATGACGACATATAAACCACCGAGAGTAAAACAACAAGAGTTTGACAAAAACCCACCGCTGAGCCTTCCACTTCGTCATCACGACTTAACCTGCACATTTATAAATATATGCAGGGCTGAGTACGAAAGTACTCAGTAAACACATGCCGAAATCACATTCGTACTGATATATTTGCAATTGCCGTAATACAGTGCAACATAGGGATTTTGTCACTAAAGAACCTATGTTCACTAAAAATCTTGTGATCTTAAAAGTTCGACTGATCAGTCTAAGTTCTGGAGTAATCATACATATCTGTAATTCTGTGTGTCGGGAAAGTGGCCACTTTCCGCGAACACTGAACCGGCCAACCCGCTAAGATGACTCACGGTTCTGGTGTACACTAACCTTAAAAGATATAAATCTTTAAAGGTCCGAAATCGATTAATTGCTCAACAGATACGCATCATACCAAAATATAAATATTTTCGACAATGCAATACTTCATAACATTTGAAATTCTAAGCATTCTAAAG
>JAPKLX010000132.1:757752-886344 GCA_026898415.1 Leonotis leonurus | reverse complement strand
TTGACCTAACATTTGTGTTTTTGTGTTCTTCACAGGAATGTTGAATAAGCTTCCAGCTCAACATAACAACTGGTGTTGACTTGGCACCCAGCTCAACAGCCACGTGGAGGGCTGACTCGGCAGCGTTGAATGGACTCACGAAGACTGGAGCGAAGACCAAGTCGTGCTAGGCAGTTGAGAGTTTCATGCTAAGTGGAATTCTGCTCCACAAATCCAGGAGTCAACAACCAACTGAAGCAGTTCCACAATTCCAGGCAGATACGCGGAGGCAACAACTGGACTGCGAGAATTGTGGAAGACATGGGCCAAACAGTTGCTATATTCGTGGATCCAAGCCCATGTAGTCTATCTATAAATACTAGAGTCATTCATTCAGTAGATAGACATTCTTTGTAGATTAATTTCGTAGTTTTAGTTCTGTATGTTTCTTAGCTCTTAAGAACATACATTTAGTAGTTTAGTGATAGTGCTGCGGTTATTGTTTTGATCAACATTGTAATAGCTCAACACTTGTTTTGATTATTCTTTTTGGCCGTAAGGCTTCCGTGTAGGTTATTGATTTATATAACCTTCGCAAAAATATCTCGTGTCTTCTACTTTAGCTTCCGCAAATATTCACTTAGAGTAGTCGATACACTTTCAGAGTTCACCACCGTATGTCTACTGCATACCATCCCCAAGATAATGGGCAAGCTGAAGTCTCCAACAGCATTGTGAAGAACATTCTGAGGAAGGTGGTTGGCGAGACAAGGAAGGACTAGAGTGACCACCTTGATGATGCACTTTGGGCATACAGGACAACCTACAAGACTAAGTTTGGAATGTCTCCATACCGTATGGTATATGGTAAGTTCTTCCATTTACCTGTCGAGATGGAACACAAAGCGTTTTCGGCAGTGAGCAAGATCAATCAAAATTGGGATGAAGCTGTTTAAGGAAGTGTTGGGAACCCCACTAATTTATTTATGTTTTGATGATATTTCTTGAAACAACACTTAGTCATTTCAAGATCTCTAAAACCAACTTATCAATATCATCTTTTAAGGAACAACTTGAGTATAAAAGGAGCAGATTGTTACTTATACAATCTGTATTATTCTTATAAAACTACCTTGGATATATTGAACATCATATTGACAAACTTTAGTTAAATTGTACACAAACAGTTAGCATGTGTTAGGAACAGATCTTTTTGGTTCATAAAGATTTGTCCCTAATACCAGCAGCTCGATGTCCCTTAACACTTGTCATGGTTTTAGATATCATTTCATTCTAGAATAGATTTTAACAGATCACAATTGTAAAAAGAAGTTTGAACTTTCAAACTTACTTATAGGAACAATCTGTATTTCTAGAATAGATTGAACAGTTGCAAATGTAAAAGAACAGATGGTTAGAAAAATCATATGTCCTATAGAACTAGTTGTCATCTAGGATAGGATCATTGAAGACTTGAACCAACTCAAGTATACAATCTTAGAGCAAACAGATTGTTCATTACAAAATCTAGTAGCCCGCTGTCAAAAGCCAGCAGATCGCTTTCTCAAAATGATCTGTCCTTTTACCTATTGCTACAAATATCAAAGATGGAATCAAGTATGAAGAAGTATGATCAAAGTGTTAATTTGGTATCAAACAAATTAATACATGAGAGACAGATTGATACACAGATCATAAACGATCTGCTGGAAGAAGTCAAGCTCGATGTCCCTCACGATAACTACGGTGGACTACCGACATACATAAATTTGTCATAATTCAACCACTCAGTGTGTTGTCACATCAAAGGAAATACTTTAAGTAATGAAGTACAAGAATATCATACTTATTGTACGATGTATCTTCCTTGGAATGGCAAACACTAGGAAAGCACGTGATAGGTGGTTAGAACATGCAATGCAGGCAGCGTGTGCTTCTACAAAATGTGTCATGCATTTAATGCAAAGTAGAAGGACTCTTCATCTTCCCCAACGGCTAGTTGCAGAATGGAGTCTATAAATACCACCATCATTTCCAGAAACGAGTACGAGAATTCAAGCTATCAAATCTGCCATTACTCTTCTCAAATTTCTTCAAGCTCTCGTCTCTCAAAACACTCCATCATCCAAGAATTCTCTTGAGTGTTTACCGTGCTTGAAGATTATAGTTTCTGGAAAACCTATTTACCAAACCAAAGTTAGGATCTAGTTTTGATCCAAAAGTTTGTATTCCTTCGATTGTAGTTTTCAGTCTTTGGAAGAAGAAGTGTAATCACAAAAAAAATATCTACTTTTGATATTTCTTCTGGCTCGTACTCAATGAGCAAAAAGAAAGGATAAGCTTAGTGGATTTTCGATCTAGATCTTGATCGAGCCGTGGACGTAGGGAAAGTTTATCCCGAACTACGTTAACTACTTGTGTTCTTTATTTTTCTTATTTACTTTATTCATCATCTTCCTCATAATCATCCTTAAATTGGTTTGCTTGATATCTTGAGTAAAGAAAATGTTTTTCATTTAACAAGAGCATTTAACCACCAAATTCCGCACACAACTTAGTTAGAGTTTAACTTGTAAGGTTATACTTAAACTGAGTCAATCACTTCATAAGGTTATATTTGAGCAAGTTTAAATCTTCCTAATAAGAACTTCAATTTCTACTCAAGCTATCTTAAGTGTGCTTTAACCTTATTCATTAATCAAAAAAATGAAAAAAAAACCCTAGAAGTTTGAATTGGTGTATTGGGGGGCCGCCCCCCCCTCGTGCATCAATCTTGCTCTTTCGGGGCCAACAGTAAGGAAGTTAAGTTTGCAAGAGCTAGAGGAGATGCAACTTGAAGCTTACGACAATGTTGTCTTGTACAAGAAGAAGCTGAAGAAGTGGCATGACCACATAGCTCGAGGAAGGAGATTCGACAAAGGTGAGCTGGTGCTTTTATATGAGAATCGCCTCAGATTTGCCTCTGGCAAGCTATCTACCAAGTGAAGAGGACCATATATGGTTTGGGAGCATTATCCTAATGGTTCCGTAGACATTCAGGATCTCAAGACCAAGACAATTTTCAAAGTCAGTGGAAATAGGCTTAAGGCTTATTATGGATATCACCCTGGAAAGGAAGTCATGGACCTTGCCCCAGAAGGTCCTGCTGAAGAAGCTTGATCATGAAGCAGCACTACGTTGATGCCAACGACGTTAAATTAAGGCGTTATCCAGGAGGCAACCTGGTATTTTTATCGCTTTTTTTTTTCTTATTTTTCGTTTTTATTTCGTTTTATTTTTGGTGTGTTTTATTTTTGCATATTAGCACAGGAGCCCAATTGGGACATTCTAGCACTTTGCCTCAAGCAAAGTGTGTGAGTGGAGGGAAAGAAGGCTCCTGACTTGAGATTCCTCTTGACCAACCCCGGGAAGGAAATTTTCCCGCCCAAAGAAACCCTAATTTTTTGTCTTGTGTAAAGAAGCTTCGAGAAGCAAGAAGGCAAAGCGCCGCGGGAGGCTGTTACGCTGAAAAGTAATTGTCATCCCACGTCAGCGCGACAGTCAAGGCAATCAAGTGCCTGCGCCTGCATGCCTACCCTTATAACCGCCTATACCCACTCTTCCACCCTTCCAAACGTTACAACCACCCCCCATGCCTTCACCTCTACAACTTCCAACACTATTTTTCCCTTAACCTCCACCATTATCATCAATCATACTCACTTTCCTCTCACCTCCAACACCCACAAACTCTATCTCCAGTTCATAAAAAACCACCACTCTCACCATCTTCAACTTCTCTACACCACTTCCCCACTTTCTCCATAATCACCACCTCAATCCAACCACTTAACCTTTATCACCACGGTGCATATGAGAGTAGTAGCCAAGAAGAAGGGAGAAGGGAGAAGCCAGTAGCCAACCCTCATCCACGGCCACTGAAACCCAACCTCCACTGGAGAACACCACGACCGAAGCCGCCGCCATGGCAACACCCGATATACCAGCCATAGAAACCACCCTAGCACCCACTGTAGAGGAAAAACAAAGCAACCCACCAGCCAAGGAAACTGAGGAAGCAGAGGAAGAAGAAGTAGAGGCCGAGGAAGAAGACAAAGAGGGGTAAAAAGCAGCGGAGCAGGAGAAAGCGGAAGAAATGGAGGTTGATCAACCAAAGAAGGCAAGTCAGAAGGGAAGCTCGAGCAAGGCTACTGAGGAGGAGGCAGAGGAGGTATCATCCGAGGTGAAAAGCCTAAAGAAATGCCAGTTCAAGACAGTCGTGAAGAAGGAGAAGGTGACGCTTGTAAGAAAGACGAGGGCCAGAACTACAGAGGCTAAGACAAACGAGATGAACGGGAGAGAAATCGTGGTTCCCAAGACCATCGATTTTGAGGTTTTGAAGCAACTAGGCATGGAGGAGCAAGTCTGAGAAAGGTTCAGAGAAATAGGTTGCAAAATGTTCCTTGACTGGGAAACCACAACTTATGGTGACTTGGTCAGGGAGTTTTTCAGCAGTGTCAAGGTGGAAGTGGAGATGGGAGGAGTCCCCAGTGTTATGGAGTCTTCACTCGCGGGCAAGCAGTAGAAGGTAGCCTTTGAAGACCTAGATGTCATCCTAGGCATGATCAATTTCAGAGAAAAGTTCTACCCGGAGTACAAAACAGCGGTTAAGGTAGTCCAAAAGGGAGTAGTGGAACCAGATGTGGGAGGGCCTTGACAGGACAAAGAATTTTAAGGGAAGCGAGTCTAAAGCTTCTACCTTGGTGGACCCAGCGGTTAAGATGTGCCACCGCATTTTGGCCATCAACCTCTTTGGCAAGAAGGACAGTAGCAACACCATGTCCCAAAGTGAGTCGATTATACTTTGGATTATGGAGAAGAAACAAACGCTCAGCTTTTCCTGGTTCGTAGCAACCCACATCTGCAATATCATGTCCAAGCCTCAGCAGCGACTGTCCTTATCCCATCTGCCCACGTTGATCGGGAAGTAGTTCGGGTTGATCAAGTCAGACTATGAAGGATTCCTGGAGAGAGAGGACCACTTCGACATGGCTACCCTAACCCGCATGTTTAATATCGAGGAGAACGTTGATGGAGAACCCTACATTGTTGAGGAACCTATTGAGAACCCAGCGGTGTACCCCACGAAGAGTGCAGTGAAAGCAGCAAGATCCCCCTCGTCAGACCCGTCGATGGATGAATTGGCAACCTATCTCATCCGCGTTGACAAGACAGTGAAGCAAATGCAAGAAGCCCAGATGGCTTACTTTGAGCATGTAGGTTTCAGATATCCTCCAGCTCACCATTGACTCAGTCCTCCCTTTGTTTTTATTTTTTAGGTTTTTTAGATTTTATTTTATTTTTCTTGTTTTTCTGTTTTCGTCTTGTTTTAGTTAGAGTCTTGACTAGGGAGCCTTGACTGCTCTAGCACTTTTCCTTGAGCAAAGTGTGTGAGTGGGAAGGGCTCCCACGTCTATGTAGGTTAGAGAGTCAGTTTTTATTTCTTTCTTGTTTAGAGTCTGTTTTTGTTTAGAGTCTTGTCAGCATGCTACATGTATATGTGTCTTGAACATGATAGACGTAGGAGTTTTGATATATAGATCAAGCATGTTCTAGGATAGCTAGGTATGACGGAAATGTGGTCAAGTGAGCATGTATACCCTGTGAGATTTTTGAGCCTTACATGTTATATACACTTGCTTAGCATGATTTATTTTTCTGTGTGTATACGACTGTTTGGTTTGATTAGTTCTAGAATTTGCATGTTTTCTTGGTTAAGACCCTACAGCCCTGGTCAAGCCTCTAGATGATTTAGACACTTTTTGTTCAAAAGCCCAGAGACTATAACTTCCTACCATCATTCATATTCTCTTGCTAGCCAATTTTGAGTCTTAATATTTCTTTCGCCTCACGCACATATTTAAAACCCCAGAAAGACCTACCCTGATCGGGATGAAAGGTCTCTCCAAAGTGTGAAAGGCGAAGACCATTTATAGACGAAAAAGAGGGTCAACAGTCGCTTACAACTCAGCGATCACTGAGTGAGTTGGTTACGCGCTCCTCGCGCGCCATCCGCTGAGGCCGTTGCGCCGCTGATCGAGTCAGCTGCTGGGGTCAGTAGTCGATGACCCTGGTTTGTGCTGGCTCACATGCGTGTCTCGACTATGGCTCGGCCTAGGGCATGCACCGCCTAGTCGGCGGTCTCCTAGGGCAACGCGACCGCTAAGTAGTGCTCTCGGCTCTCATCTTCATTCTCTCGATCTTTTCTCGTCCCGTTTCCAACTTTGACACTTGTTTAGAACGTAAATCGAGCCCGAAATATCATGAAAAATGGGAAAATAACAAAAATAAAGGCAAGGAAAATACGAGTTTAGATGACGAAAAAGAAGCTAAACAACTATATTATCATATATCTCATAGTTGCTTCTGTTTATCTATCTCTTCACAGGAATTTTCTGTAATGTGTGGTTTCGACATCATCAAAAAGGGAGAAATTGTTGGGAACCCCGGGTAATAGTTTTGATGATGGATATCGGAACACACACTAAGTTTTACTTAAGTCTTTTATCTATACAGAAGATTGAATATTCTGTACAAAGAGTTGATCCATGCTGTAAAGATATTAAGATCTGTTTTAAGATTTGTTTATAAGAGATCAACTTAGACTTAGGCTCTTATTCTTAGTTTTCTTACAGATCACAATGTAAAGGAACAGAACATGAGTCACGTTCTGGTCCTATCAGAATCTGTACTAGATTTTAGAATAACTTAGATGTTGAACTGTAAAGAAGCAGAACATAAGTTATGTTCTGTATCTATAGAGCATCATACATAGACTAGTACTGGAGGACTTTCAAGACAGAATGAAGGAGTCATTCTGTATTCCACACAGAACGTAGAAAACATTATGTTCATATACTGTCTGTTTAACATTTCCAAATCATAAAAGGTGATTTAACAGATCAATGAATGATATGTTCAGTGCACAGAACTTGAGGTGTACTTTGGTGCCACATGGGATTCGTTCTCACATACTTATTCTGATAAAAGAATTTGAATATTGGGGACTGCAGTCATACCATATATGGTATCAAATGACGCATGACTGACAAGGAGTACAATTCCAACGGCTAGTTCGAGTGATAGAGCTCTCACCTCACTTAGAAATAAACTGTATCTAGGATACAAGCACTGTAATCTTTAGTTTTATCTTCCTATAGCCTTCAAGTTTAAGGAAGAACACTCAACCTTGTAAACCCAATAAGTAATAAGTCATGACTTTCTTTGTGCACTAAACAAGTCAAGTTTGGACTTTGTTGTAGTGACTGGTTCTCTGCCAGTCAAAAGAAGCAAGGAGATTCATTCACAAGTTAGTGAATTACTATCAAGTTGATAGTCGTGGACGTAGGGGTGTTTCCCGAACCACGTTAAACTGTGTGTTCATACTCTTCAGTATTTTCATTCACTCTTTCTTTTTACACATCATATTATTTGTGATACTGCATACACTGCAAATAACCTCCACTTGGTTAAACAAAGGGTTTTCATTAATTTGAGCAACAGAATTAACCAACACATTCAGCACATTATCTCTCTCATTTTTTAGAACATAACACTCTTAATTGAACACTTTTGTCTGCCTCATCATATGTGTTTCTAAAACACAGAACCTGACATTTCAGATCATCAGTGAATCTGTGATGCGAGATCAGGTGTTTTGTTTCTGTTTAACTTAAACAAGAATCGAAAAAGTGTACATTGGTGTATCTCCCCCCCCCCCCCCCCCAATACACCAATAGATTGCTCATTAGGACCAATATATATATATATATATATATATGCAAGCATGTGTGACAACATATACATACAGATATCATTCTACCGGCTAAAGTCAGCTTTCACATCGAATGATACCACGGCCTTTAACGACTCGACTGTCTAAGTCTGTCTAGACTATGAACTTTATTTTACAAAGGAGCCGACTGTGTTACCTTCCGCGATCACGGATCTACTACACAGTCTACAATTGTAAAAAATTGACTTATTTACAATTAAATAATCAATAGAAAATAAATCACAAACCAATTATAGAAACATTTATTTTTATTAAATATAAATGAAAACAAGTCTGTTACAACGTCTAAGCATGAAGCATGCTTAGAAGTATACAAACTCTAACAATTATTAGGTCTAGATTATTTTGTACTTTATCTTCTTCGTATAAATATACATGTTCGCATGATCTTATTTGTGTTTAGAATTGCATATGGGTTGAAAATATTTGGTTTATGATCATAATTGATAAATATTGTTGAGTTGAAGAAAAATAAGATGATTGATTGAATTTCTAGTCATATGTTAAATTTTCTCACCTTAACCAATGTCCCTACATTACAAGTCAAATAAAAGTCCTAATTGGTCATTTTTCAGGAACGTGTGAAATCGATAGCGAAATTAGATGATAGGAGAGCCTATGATAAATGATTTGCACCGTAATGATTTATTAATTGATAAAGGTCCTATAACACTAGAGCGATGAGCAATACACTTCCCGTGAGATTTGACAATGAGATTTTTCAAGATTGAGTTTTGTGTTTGAGGCATATGAATTTGCTAGAGACGTTCTTGAATTATGAGTGTAAGAAAAATTGATTTTGATTTCATGAGGAATCTTCTAGTATGCGTATGATTTAAGTTGATTTTTGTATTCGTGTTGAATCATTTCTTAGTTTATAGTGTCGATCTCATGTTTTCGTTTAGTTTCTTTTATTTTCTTTAGGTTCTCATATTTTGAAAGGATTTAATTGGATATCGTGAAAGGCATATGATTAAAGTTTGTCTCGAAAGAAATTCCTAGCCGTAAGCGGATCAAAAATCAAAGTTAAAATGAGGGATAACGCAACGACCACCGAAGTGGTCGTCAAGTTTGCTAGAATTTTATGTGTTTTCCTATTTTCTCGAGATTTTTAGCACTTATCTAATATTTTATGAATATATATGGCTCTTATGAGGATTGGAACTTCAGTTAACTATAAATACCTATTATTATGGACTCATTCATGATTAGATACATTCTAGGTTTAAATTTTTATTATTTATTATTTTATTTTTTTTGGGGGGGGGAATGTAAGATCGAAGATTAACAACCAAGAATCATGATTCTACAATAAGAGTTCATGTTACTTCAAATCTATTTCAGTATCAATTTTATTATGAGTAATGTTGTGGTCCAGAATAGAGTAGGTGTGGTGTATGGGGGGAATACACCACACTATAACTTTTCGCGCGTGCTGCAAGAACAGCAGGTCGAGACAACTTCTGTATTGGACAGGTGGTTGTGAAGTGTTACAGATCAGCTCCTCTGATACAGAGTGAGAGTGATCTGCTCTGGTAGTGAGTTGTTCTGGTGCACCTCATTTTGTGTTGGTCATTTGTTCTCTCCATCTATGTTTATGTTCTGTAGATGCTCCTAAAAACTATGTCTAGACACAATAAGTTAAGTTATATGGACAGATCGTTTCTTACGATTTGTCTGTACATTCTAACTTAATCTTCTACAACAACATGATCCTATGACCAGATCGTGACTCACGATCTATCCTTACAGATTGATCACTTACTCTAATAGATAAACTAAATAAGATCAGACTCTATAGATTAGGTTATTATATCATTAACATATTTTTACATGTTAGTTGATATGCTATGAAGAACACAGAAGACTGCCTATGTACTCAATCTGTCTTTCATCGATCTGGTCCTTTTACACTCAGTCTTTTGCAAAGTCTAATTATGTTAGACACTAAGACAGTAAATCATAAGCATCACATAACAATGAATACGCACACAGATTGAATCAAACATCTTAACACTATAATGGTTTCACATGCATCATCAAAACCAAACTAACAGCTTTAGCAACATCCAAAAGGTTTCTTATTGTTTCCAAAAAATTTACCTCATTTTGATGATGCCGAAACCACTATACTTGATTAACAATGTTGTAAACCATAAGAGACTTACCTGTGATCTGTACATGTAATCTAGACTAGAGTTGGGATAGTGGTGTGCTTCTCGATCTGCCTATGTTCCCCTTTTTGAGATAGGTTTGATGACCTTTCCCCCTTTTTGGCATTGATGATTCTTTATATATTGTAGGTGGAAGATATTATCCTTACCTTTCCCAATACTTTCCCTAATCTTCCCCCTTTTCGGCATTATCAAAAAGGTGGTCATCAAAAGGTTCTCATCTGAGAAGTTCTAACTCGATCGGTGCAGTGAGATGAATTTGTGCATATTCCGACTTCGGACTCTGATTTTCTAATGAAGCGACTTTCCCGAAGAGAAACGGCGAGACGATCAAGACGCATGGATTTTTCATGCATTGTAGGCTTCTGGAGCCAAATTCCTGCATCTGCTAGATCAAATTTACAATTCTTTATCGATGATCGTCGATTTGTTGACTTTGAACTGCATCAACCTTCATGAACCATTCCCCCTAGCTAATGTATCATTCTTAAGTATGTTCTGGGGTGGTCTGCTAGCCCTTATCCCACTTGGTATGTTCCCCCTCGCTGTGAGATCCCTTCTCCTTAAGTTTGATACCAAATGTTGATACAAATTGTTGTGGTTATGGTTTGAAGGATCTAGAGAGAGTGATCTGTGGGGTTGACCTAGTTTCCTCTACCACATCTGATTGTGAGTGTCATGGGCTTTGAATCTATAACACCCCGACGGGAGGGGGCTACGCGGAATTGAAATTTTGTGTAATATAATTGAGAAATATTTCAAAATGACAAGTAATTATTAACAATTGAAGAAGAAAGAAAAAAAAATTCCAGGAGTTTGGACACACTGGATACGACACAAGTCCAATGTATGGAGACATTGAACCGTATACATTCATGTAAATAAGGTGGAAAGTTGAAAGTAACGTATTGACGATCAACATGATGAGGTTATGAATTTGGATAACGGGATCATCAACAAGATGAAACCAACTAGCAGTGGAATAAATAACAATATGACACAATCTCACCAAGGTAATCGACATGCATGAATAAGACTCTCAATGAGGCCCACCTCGTTGCCCATCACCGTCCTCCTAAACCTGTAAAAATATTTGAAAAAAATATTTTGGGCTGAGTACTAGTGTACTCAATGTGAGTCGTTGCCCGACTTTTTCAGTGAAAAACAACATAAATCTTCATTTAAAGAATATTACATGTCCAACTAATATGATGCATGGCGTTTTAAAACGAAAGCCCACCATACACATGAAAACATACATTTTACCATCATATTGAGCTCGTCATCATTCTTTGCTCATTCACAGTGTTCCTCATTGCGACTAGACGGGGAAAACAGAAGTCTTCCGCGAATAATCCCTTTTCGCCAATACCAGGGAACCTGACCAAGTTCACCCGATCCGGACTTTCCGTGTACACTACCTTGGCCGGATCCGAATCAAAGCACAATTGTTAACTTACATCATTGACAGCGCCAATCAATGGGTATGGTAATACCAATCCATCACATATAGGATACACATGAGCATAATAAAAATATTTGGCATGTAAATTCACATTTTCAAAAAAAGCAGTTCGAGCTTATTAACTCAAAATATTGTACTGTAAATAGACTCACACTTGTCACCGATGTATGGAGCTCACATTCCATTGCATAAGATAGATGATATTCCTCAATAAGGCCCTACGAGATGAATCTCATGGCTAAGTACAAATTGATAGGCGCTAACCTCTTCTCCAACCTTAAGCACTTCTAGGGCTTCCTGAACTTAATGTCTAACCATTCTAACGTTGACCTATTAATTACTCGACGATCACCATTTACGAGACTTGTATGCTAACTACTTTAGAAATTTCAATCTATTATTATTCAATTCGAGTCGTCACGGTAGGAGTAACACTTATCTCGTATACACGAGTACTTTACATAATCATATCGTCCATCAACTTCGAGTAATGAGTCGTTTCAACTTATTAGGATTTTGGATCATTAATATTTCTTCGGAAAAATCATGTCATAAGTTTCATTTATAAGGAATGGAATTTGTAAATAGCTAATGAGTTGAGATATATATGGACTTCCAATGGTGATTCTTAGTGAACACTTATGCAAACACGATATATAAAAAAAATCATAGTAAATGTAATATTATTCAATACCCTTTGAAATTTCACAGTAGTGTTTTTAAAATATTGAAGTATTGACTTACCAAAAATTAATCACATTGAAGAAGTTTGACTCCCAAAAAGATATTAACGATACTTTCAAGACCTTTTCAAGACGATTAAGAGTTGAACTTTTGTTAATATATCAAACGACCTCTAATGACTGTGAAATTTTACACATGTATTACTAAAATCATAGAGAATATGCCTTAAAATAAAATTGATCCAAAAAGCTAAAATAAAATTATATAGTTTCGAAATAATTTTCACAAACATATCTATTCATGTCATATGAGCAGTTGCCTTTGAAAAATCATAATAAATTGAAAATAACTCGAATTTAGTAGAATAAAATTTTAGAGTGACCATAACATCTTAAAGTTTTATATTCTGAAAACAAAAAGCATAAAATTATTTCACTCTATTTTTCACAAATTTTCAAAGTTACATAAATGTCCAGATTTTTGTAAGATTTGACAGTTTGAGCAACCAACTTGTAAAATTCGTAGTAAATTGAAAACATAATGAAATCGACTGATTCAAATTGGAGATTACCCCTAACTCAATCTATTATTTTATTATATGAAAAAGATAAAAATTTGGATAATCATAATATACGAAAATGACAAGGCAGAATCCGGGCAGAAACTTCTAACCATAAGAATGTAAAAACAAAATTGTATCCCTTAGTTCATTATGCTTCATTATCAACACAACATCAAACTACTTATCCTCAAATCAAATAATCATATTATCATATATTAACACAAGAGGATTCATAATCCTACCTCATTCGGTCTAAATCGGTAAGGAGAAAGAATAATGACTACCTTATTGAAAAACTAAAGTAATTGAGTGAAGATGAAGCTTTCAAGGTGAGCTTTGCCGGAGTTCTCCTCTCCTCGCCAGAGCTACTCACTTCTTACCGGAGGATAGTTGTAAAAAGGGTAGAGAAAAGGGGTGAGAAGTGAAGGATGACAACAGAGAAAAGAGAAGGTAAAAGAAAGATCAAACTTACTACTTTGGCCAAGATTTTGGTCTTGCATGGCTGTCTTCCAGCCATTTTTTGGATGATCGGACCTCGGAAATGGATTGTACACGTCGAAAGGAAGCTTGGGGTGAAATTTGGGCTCATTTGGTTGCCGGAAAATTTTTCCGGCGGCTTTCCGGCAGTGGCTGTAGAGCCTCTCACTCTATTCTCTCTCTCTAAAATTTGGGTGGGGTTAAAATGAGGAGGAGAGAGGAATGAAGGGTATTTATACTCATTTCGTCTAGAACTTTAAAAATTCGCCGAGCACTCAAACGATCTCCGATTTTTACGATCTTGGTTTCCACGGGTTCGTCTCGATGAGCTCTATTATTAAGTGTGACAAGAAAAATTATTTTTCCAATTTACTCATGCACAAGCGTTACCGTTGTATAAATATAATACTCCATCCGTCCACCAATGTTTGTTACATTTTGCCATTTTGGGCCGTCCATCAATGTTTGTTACATTTTAAATTTTCCATTTATATCACACACACTTCAATTAAATAATAATAACAAGTGGGACCCAAACTCCACTAACTACACTCTTTCACCTAAAGTCAAAGCACTACATTAAAACACGTGCCGGGTCAAAACGTAACAAACAATCGTGGACGGAGGGAGTAACTCAATTAAACCTTAAGCTAAAATAATTAAAGTTTATAACTACGCTAAAAAGAAAATCGAATATATTCCAATGAGATTTTCTTAATAATAATAATTATTATTATATTTAATTATTTTCTAAACAAACATATCAATTTTTTTTCGAGATTTTACAGAATCTTAAGTCTCTTTCTGCTGATAATCATGTGTCGTAGTCAAGCGTCCTCTTTATTTACTTTAGCAGCATGTAAATTAAGTTCTGGAATGAGATGATGAAAAAATAAACAATTCATTTTATTAGACATTGATAAACAGAACAACTTATTACAATTGAAGTACAAGCAGATAGGGAATAGAAATAACTAAAAATTCAAATAGCTAGTTGATACAAGCTTAAGTTGGTTCCCCCTTAATCTGCTATCTATTGCTAAACAAGTTGATATGTTGAATTGTTGATGTTGAGAGTAGCATGATGAATGCATTTATCATTTCGGTTCAGGATGCAGCTCGCTTGAGATTTGTTGATATGTACCACTTGCACCAATTTATAAATTGTTGGTGTTGGGTGTTTGATCTGCTGGTCGGATCTGTATCAACGATATGTCATATACATCTGTGAGTTGCATTCCCCCTTGATAAAATCTTCGTTGAAGTCCATGGGGTTGAGCTGCTTTCATTGTATGCCTTTTTTATCGATCTGGGCATTGATTTGTGTCACGATTTGTGTTGTAATTTGTATGTTGATATGGGTCTGTTTTGTGCACTTGATCGATGACTTGATCTTCTTGAATCCGAATGTTGTCAGGATCCCATATGTGTTTTGGAATGGAGTGAGCGTGACTTGTAGTTATTCGATTTGTGTTCCAAGCTGATCTTTGCGGTGAGTTGTTGGTGTCGTGTGTTGTCTTCTGCTGGTAGCATAGATTGTTATTGATATCCTCCTTGTTGGTTGATATGTACTTTATTACTTTTGTCTAATCCATAGAAGCAACAGTTGCGGCTTTGGATGAAATTGAGTAAATCTTCGAGCTCAAGCACATTATTCCAACTTCTAGCTCGCCAGTCATCTGTTTTAGTCCTTCATGACTTGATTTGGTCACCTCTCTGCATGATGGCCTGGGATTGCTATTTTTGATTTGATCCATTTTAGTTCCTCTTTCAGACAGGCAACTCTTCGAATGCACCAGCAGGGGATGTGCTCCTCCCCCTTGGCTCGTCATCGATCTCTCTTGATCCTCCCTGCAAATGACCATTAGATAATCTAATTGACAAAGCAGATCGATGAGAAGTTACTACATAAGAATCATCATTGTTCTCTGAAATTTGAGCCAGATAAGCTTCGTCATCTGAAGATGAGCTTGAGGAAGAGTCTGTGGAATCCTCGACTACCAAAACAACTTTCTTTCCTTCGAGCTGTCTGTAGGAGTCCTTCGAGTAGCTTGTGGTAGAACTTTTCATATTTGTTGAGTCGCACATCAAGCTCTCTAAATCTCTTAGCCATGGAAGGGCAGTCCTGAAGAAAATGTTCCTTCGAAGACTCAGTTGGATATTCGTCGGATGAGGTCATCCTTAATTTAAGAACAACCTCCTTTAATGTGTCTTCAGTTCTTTGATTGACCTTAGATGCACTTTTGACACGATTAAGTCAAACATCTTAGCACTATAATGGTTTCACAGGCATCATCAAAACCAAACTAACATTTTTAGCAACATCAAAAAGGTTCATAATTGTTTCTCAACAAGTAGTTAAACATTTCGTGATTCTAGGCTTTGTAAGACCTACTTTAATTTATGGATTATTGTTATTAATTCATGATTCATCTTTCAATTCATTGTTTATGTTTTTTATTTTAATTCTCATGTTTTGATAATTGGTCATTATTATTTTATGTTAGTGGTAGTTTTGATGTCCTATCCAAATTGATTGCACAATCGATTTTTTTGAAACATAATATAGACATCGCCTTGAGATTTAGCGAAGATAGGTGAACTATGAGAAGAAGTTCTCATCATGCTCTTTGTAACTGATTTATTTCTCTTGAAATTTAGAAGAGATAGAGATTAAATTAACTCATTGACATAAGATGCCCTATCAGGAGTATATGATTACATATGTGACCTTTCACATGAATTTATGATTAAAATTGATAATTTAATTTAATATGTGAATTTCATAAATTGATTTAATATGTTCATGCATGTCATGGTATGGTATGTGTTTTCTATTATTTGATTTAATTTTATTATTCATATATTTATATTTATTAATTACTTAATAAAAAATCATCACAAAAATGTGTTGTCTAATGGTACATGTGTTAATCAAAGTGTTTTCGATTACCAATTTTTGTGGATGCGATACTCGACTTGTTATATTTTTATAATATTTTGTGTTAGAAAATAGAGTGATCGACAATCAAACCTCTCAAGTAATCAAACACTCAAAACATTTTCTAGTTCTAAACTCTCATATTTTGCATACTATGATATTTGGTAATCTTAGTAAATTAAGTATTACATAAAGGGTTAAAACACTAAATAGTGACATATTAGAACTAGTTTAGAGGACTAGTCTTCAAGCTAGAAACGATCGGACTCAAGTTTATCAAATATTGTAAGGTTGATCACTAAGATACAAACACTTTCTAATTTGTACCAAACTCTCGACTCACATCGAGAATTGTGGACGCAGGAGTTTTCATCTCCAAATCACACAAACCAATCACTTGTGTCAATTATATATTGCTCTCGTTTTTTAGTATTCAACTGCTATTGACCAATCATTCATTGTAAATTGAATACAAAGTGAAACTCTAAAGTCTAAAACTTCAATTTTTTGAATCAAACGAGTTTTCAGTATGTTGGATATTACCGTCGTTATGTACTGACACGCAACAAAAATGCATAGTAAAGAATGGATCTAAATTTACAATTGATGCGAGGAGCCTATATACACATTACTAGATAAAAGACTTATTGATTTGCAATGCTTCCACGCACTCATACAGTGGTACAATCCACCACTATGGTATCCACGTATATTCTGGCCCGATGCATGAACGATTCCCCATTACAAAGGTTCGTAAAGAGAACGCTATGAATTCTCTCTGTGAACAAGCGGCAGTCTAATAATTATATTTATATGTCAGACTTGTAAAATATGTATTTATATTCTTAAGTCCGCTTTATTATTTAATAATCTAACAATTAATTAACTAAAGCTCGTATATCCAATATATTTTAATCTAGTCCGCTAGATATTAAATATCTTTCACAGTAATACGACCAACTTTCGCACCTATCAATTTAGATAATAGTCGAACAATTCAGCATTCAATGTAGACTGTAGCATTAGTATCTATCATGAATATCTAACTAAACCTTCCTTCCAATCTAGGTTCACTTATACTGAAAGAACATTCTTTAAAACAAAAATGTTAACTGATGTATTCTCCAAATATATCTCATCAACTCGCTTCGAAACCAACGGTAATGTTTGATGAAACCGGCCCTTAGAAAATGGTTTTCTGATTATCAGGATTTAATATGATTTATTTTCATTGTTTCTCAGTGAAAAATCCTAATATATCTGCTAAAAGTAAAACCTTTCATTTTCTTCCCATGGTGTATTAAAACCCAAAATTAGAGTTGAAGTATGGGCCAAAGCTTATAAAATACTAACTAAATACAGGCGTGATTTAGTGGTGACTTGGTGTCCCCTCTAATTTATTAAATTATTACGAGTATTTAAAATTATTTTGTTTTATAATAAGAAAAAGAGAAAAAGGCGTCAACAAATAAATCTCCAGCCTTTTATTTTATATATATATATACTCTCTACTCGTAATAAGTAAAACCCCTCCTCTCATATTCCTCCTCCTCTTCTCTTCTCTCTCTAAATAAAAGTATATATACATAGAGGCGGCGGCCATGGCAGTTGAGTGTATGGAGAAGAGGCAGCTCTTCCTCAGAAGCTACCAATTCTCCAGGAAGCAGAGCATGGGAGAGAGGATCAACAAATCCTTCTTCAGAATTAAAAAAGGCATTTATGTTGGATTCAGATCGGCCAGGAAGCTGAGGAAGACGCTCTGGTTTAAGCTCAGAAATGGGGTCTTCTTCTCCAGTAGGCGAACAAGCCTCTTCTTCCGCCTCCACTCCTCCTACTACAATTAAGATTATTAATCAAATCTACCTACCTAGCTTCCTACTTTTTTCTTTTTTACTATTTTCTAAGCTGCATGGCGGCGCTTCTTTAGTTTACATTTTGTCGATTAAGAATATGAAAATAAACTCTTGTTTTGGCAGTTTATTAATTATGGATTAATTAATGATGCGAATGAAAGAGATGCATTTGGAGTAATTTGTCTAATTATCAGCTGGGGGGATTGGGCTGTAGTTGGTAGAGTAAATTCTTGTTTGGTAAATATGATTTAATTAAAGACTGTAATAAATGTTTTAGCATTCAATGATATCCGTATTGGTTGGTGTATTATTATTAGAGATTAATGAATTCATTCCTACTCTCATTATGAAATGATTTACTTTGCATGAGGTATATTACTTACCCGTCCTAACAAACATGACACAAAACTTTTAAGCACGATTATTAAAGAGAATATATAAAGTATTATAAGAGTGATAAAAGGTAATAGAGTCAATACCTTTTTAAATGGATAACTTTACTATTTTAGAAATATGTCAAGCTTAGTAGGACGCGTTTCAAATAAGAGAATTGTATCAAGTTTAATGGGATGGATGGAGTACTATATAATATAACATGTATCCATATTCATAATTAAATTTATTATTTTAATTAATATTTTTTAAAAATAAAAAATTCTATATTATATATTTGAGAAAATAAAAAAAATTAAATTATATACATTATTTTTGAATTTATAAATCTTAAAAAATATTAAAAATAACACTAACTATTAAAAAATAATTATACACTCATATTTGAATGAAATGAATAATATATTACTCCCTCCGTCCACCAAAATGGTTTACATTTTGCCATTTTGAGGCGTCCACGAAAATAATTTACATTTGAAATCTTCCATTTATAGTAAATAGACCTCACCACTAACTACACACAATCCAATTTAAAACAATATATCAAGTGGGACCCAAACTTCACTAACTACACATTCCTATTAAAAATAACATACATTATTAAAACTCGTGTCGGGTCAAAGTGTAAACCATTTTCATGGACGGAGGGAGTACAATTTACTTATTATTGGATATGGAGTGTGAATTAAACATTCACTTAAAATGATACACTAAATCTCATTTGACATTTGATATTATATTCCCTACTTTCCTACTGTCCATAAATTCATGAATTAAAGATGCTTCCAATTTACTTAAGTTCTTAGTAGTAATTAATATCTAAATTTGACATGAAAATAATAAATTACTCAAGCATAAGGTATTGTTCGTATGCAAGTCTATTAATAGTATTATTGTTTTATGGGAATAAAAGTAGGGAAAGGAAGGTAGGAATTCATGCATAAATTAATTCAACTTTTGCATTGGGTTTTGCATAAAGTCCAACCTAAAAAATGTGAAATATCTAAGTAAAGGTAGTAGGGATGAAATCTGGCGGATATTATCCGCCCGAAAATCGTATCCGATCGAAATTTAATTTGGGATGAAAAATCAGTATCCGGTCAAATTTGGATTCGAATCCAAAAATTTGAATTCGAATCCGGGATCCGATTCGGATCACATAATATCCACCCGTATCCGAAATTTTCAGTATTTTGTCAGATATTATCCGCATAACAAATCCGGATATCCGAATTTTTTAAATATTTATTATTTATATTATATATATATATATGTATGTGTGACAATCTGATTTTAATTTAGTTGTTAAATGTTATTTTAAAATTTAATTATGAATGTGTGGAATTATATATATCACTACAAGAAACTGAACCTTTACGCTCACTATAATAATGTTTGAGCATATTGTCACACATAATGTCACTTAAACTTTGTGTGAGCATATTGTCATACATAATTGTCACTTAAACTTTGCAAATTACTTTTTTGCCAATTTTGAATTCTCGAATTATATTTGAAGATGTATATTTTATTATTGGTAGATACTTTGTGTTTAATTATTTAATTTATTTTGTACTTTCTTGATCCTAAAAATTATATTTTTTTAATTGATATAATTCTTATAATTTGTATTAGTTCTTTTATAAAATATTGTGTCAACAGTTTTTGTATGAAATATATTATCCGATTATATTTATTTGAATCCGACCCGAATCCGTACCATATCCGTCCCGTATCCGTATCCCGAATAATCCGAATCCAACTTTTCCATATTCAAATCTGAATCCGAAAAAAGAAATATGGGTTAAGATACGGGACAAGCACTATCCGTTTTCACCCCTAAAAGGTAGTAGAAAACGTGAGTCAATTTGTTTTTGTTTCAAACAATAAATACAGTTGCCCATATTCACTGCTTCCCACTACAAATTCTATGTATTGTCTACCCTAAATATTTTTTTTAAGTGTATTATTGAATTATTGTATGTATCAATTTTCATTAAATTACTTTTTTTTTCTTCTTCTTTACCTAAAAAACAAAACTTTGTTTTTCTTCATAAAATATAATGAAAAAAATCACCCACCCTCTTTAAAAAACATTCACGGATCCCGTCGAGATATGTATTTCTTTCACCTTCTTTATTTTTCTTATAAATAGTAGCTAGTATTTTTCGTTTCCATTCTCGAACCAATTTTGATATAAATAAATAATAAAGAAAATCTTCTTTGTTATTGAAATAGTGAAGATTTTGTTGGCAAAGCTTCTTTAAATTGACGATAATTGTTTATTTTGTTGTATTATTACATTTGTGAAAATATTGTTACTAGCTTTCCCAAGAGTGGTTTGTGCCAATTAATAACAACCATTGACATTGCAACAATACATGTAAAAGAGTTGCTTTGCGTATGTGGGAAGCTATAAAAAGTAGAAGCTCAAAATTGACTTTAAAAATTATAAATAATTAACTCTTCAATTCAAAGTGATTGGGAATCTTAGTCATATTGTAATAAAATGACACATGTTGCAGATTAGATGCCACCATGCATGGCTTACTTCACACTCTTCATTTTCTTTTCTCTTCTACTTTTCTTTCACCTTTTTGCTCTCTTTTGTTTTTTCAATCTTTTGTTATTACTTCTATATATGAATGTTGACAATATTGACACCACATCTCCATTTTATATCCATAATAATAGGTATATTTCATCGGTTAAATATAAATCAATTGTGACCAAATAGAAACGATTTTTCCTGTGGAAATTACAAACCGATCGATTTGAATAATTATCTTTGTACGGTTTATTTGCCTTTAGAAGAAGCACTGCTAAACATTTAAAACGCTTTACAATAAAGATAAAATTGTTCTATATATAAAATGAAAATTGTTGCTAAATGCTTGCACGTGTATAATTCAAATATCATGTCTATTCTTCCACATAATCACTCTATATCTATTAAAACTCATAGATATCAACTATTTCTTCCCGATATGAAAAGTGTATTCTTATTACTTATTAATCAATTCATTAAGGTGGTGTTTACTTTAAATGATAAGTTAGATTGATAAAATGTGTGATTGATTATGTGAAGGATAAGATAGTTACATTAGTTCAAAATTGTGTAATACATCATTTATACTTCAAAGTAAACACTAGATTAACTTGAATTATTTTTATTAAACAATTCTATCATACAAAGTAAACACCACCTAAAAGTATATTCTTTATTTTTTTAGATAGTCCAAAATAACATTCAATAATTTAAATCTCACATATATTTTACTTTGTGAGTCTTAAAACCCGACTCCCTCACAATATATTTTTGTAGGCAGAGGGAATATTTGGTTTCGAAACAACAAATCATTGCCACTTATCGAGGTTATATCCTTGAGTCTTTTCTCATTTTATCCAACACAATTTTAATAATTTGATCAAGTTCACTTCAAGAAAAAAGTGATTATTTGCCACAATTTTTCCATCACAAAAAATTATTATTTCATTACATAGGATCATATGTGAGGAAAAAAAATTCGTTACAAACTCATCATATTAGGGTCCTCACATATAGTATAATGCAGAGAAAATATGATTTTCTCACATTAGATATAAATTGTGTTGTTAATTACAAAACCTTATCGTTAAAAATTAATGTAAAAATATATAATTTTTTCATATATGATATGCAAATATAACAAAATATATTTTCCTTACGCATTTGTTACATGTACTAAACATTTTTTTTAGTGGTTGTTATAAGAGAAAAAAGGAGTTTCTTTTTTGTTGTGAGTGGGTTGCATAGGGTAAAACTAGGGATGAAATCTGGGCGGATATTATCCGCCCGATCCGAAACCGTATCCGATCGAGATTTAATTTCGGATGAAAAATCAGTATCCGGAAAATTCGGATTCGAATCCAAAAATTTGAATTCGGATCCGGGATCCGATTCGAATTACATGATATATGCCCGTATCCAAAATTTTCCGTATTTTGTAGGATATTATCCGCATAATAAATCCGGATTTCCGAAATTTTTAAATATTTATTATTTATATTATATATATGTGTGTGTAACAATCTAATTTTAATTTAGTTCCTAAATGTTATTTTAAAATTTAATTATGAATGTGTGGAATTATATATATCACTAGAAGAAACTGAACTTTTACCCTCACTATAATAATGTGTGAGCATATTGTCACACATAATGTCACTTAAACTTTGTGTGAGCATATTGTCACACATAATGTGTGAGCATTTTGTCACACATAATTGTCACTTAAACTTTGCAAACTACTTTTTGCCAATTTTGAATTCTCGAATTATATTTCAAGATGTATATTTCATTATTGGTAGATACTTTGTGGTTAATTATTTAATTTATTTTGTACTTTCTTGATCCTAAAAATTGTATTTTTTTTTTAATTGATACAATTCTTGTAATTTGTATTAGTTCTTTTATAAAATATTGCGTCAACAGTTTTTGTATGAAATATATTATCCGATTATATTTATTCGAATTCGATCTGGATCCGTACCATATCCGTCCCGTATCCGTATCTCGAATAATCCGAATTCGTATCCGAATTTGGCTTTTCCGTATCCGAATCCGAATCCGAGAAAAAAATATGGGTTAGGATACGGGACAAGCACTATCCGCCCATATCCGATCCGTTTTCATCCCTAGGTAAAACTATCAAAAATAGAAATGGACGAGTTTTTTTATTGATTAATTAATTCAAAAAAAGAGATAAGTTTTTCGTGCACCTGAGTGTAGTTAGTAATGAGTGGTCCAAGTGGATAACTAAGGTGATTGTGATTGTCTTCTCAATTTTTTGTTATTTACATTAGCTTGTGTTGGGAAAATTATAATTATTTTGATTCGCCAAAATCTTTACCGAAAGATTGTACTCTTCTGTCCCATTAAACATAGCATAATTTATATTTATTTAAATATATTAAAATAATAAATTGTATCAATTTTACTGGGACAGAGATAGTATAAGTTTAGAACCAGATAGTTTCGCTTAGTCTTGTTTTAAGTAAATTTAAATGTTAGTGAGTTTACATTTAGAAGTTCTCAAAATCTTAGTCTTGTTTTAAGTAAATTTAAATGTTAGTGAGTTTACATTTAGAAGTTCTCAAAACTAATTGACGTGAAGAGTAAATGATCATAACTTGAAAGTACACGCAAATATACTGAAGGACTTCAGGCTGTACTGAAAGTTAGATCTTAATATCTTACAACTGAAAGTTATACTGAAATTCAAAACTCGTCAGAAGTGAGAAGATTTCTTCCTAAGTTGCATCAGATCTACATAGGACTGTAATCTATATATATATAAAAGCTAAGGGGAACAATTTTTTGTTTTCCCCCCAAAACATCTATATCTATATCTATCTAAATAAAATCTTCCTTATTTGCCCTTTCTTTTTCATTCTATTTCCTTTATTATATTTTCACTTTTTATTTTTCTTTTCTTTACATTATCTATATTTAATTTTTTTTTTAATTTCATTTATAACATTATATTTATTATTTTATCAATTTATATATTTTATGTATATTTAATTAATGAAAATATGTATATTTTTTAATTATATTTATCTTATTATCTTTTCACTTCTTATTTTTATTTTTTTTAAATTATAATATTATAAATGAATAAAAATTTACATACAAATATTGTTATATTTATATTATTTTTTATTTTGTTTATCTAATTGACTTTTCACTTCTCTTTTTCTTTTTTCCTTTTGTCCATATTATCTATAATTAATTTTTTTAATTATATTTATAATATTATATTTATTATTTTATCAATTTATATATTCTATGAAACTATATATAATTAATGAAAATATGTATAGTTTTTATTATATTTATCTTATTGTCTTTTCACTTCTTATTTTCATTTTTTTAAGTTATGAAATTAAATTTTAAATTATATTTATTATTTTATTGATTTATATATTTTAAGAAATTATATATAATTAATAGAAAAATGTGTATTTTTTTTTACTTTATTATATTTTCAATTCTTCGTTTTTATTTATTTAAAATTATGACACTATAAATAAATAAATAAACAAACCATATATATAGTTACATTTATATTTTTTTATTTTCTTTGTATTATCAATAATTACTTTTCTTTAATTCCACTTATAAAATTTTATTTATTATTTTCTTCATATAGTGTGATGGTTTAACTCAGTGCAATCTAATACTTTTATCTTAAAATTTATGTTTGAGACATGTAAGAATTGTGAAAATAGATTCATGTATCGTTTTATTATGGTTATATATATATACACACACACACATTATAATTTCATTTATACAAAACCAATTAATTATTATTCAAAATAAGCAATACTTTTTTCATTAACTAATATTGCGTTCTTATTATCCGTTTGAGTCGTCCATAAAGTGTATGTTGTTTTATTTTTTAGACATGGTTACACAAAATACAATATTTTAAATTTTACATGTATTCTATTTGAGATGTCATTTCCACTAAAAATTTAACATAATTTACATTTCTTAAAATTCGTGTCGATTAAATATTAATTATCCGTGCATCGCACGAGACAACGTACTAGTTGATTATATATAGCACAACCTTTAACATCAAAATCAAGCACATTATTAAAAAGATTTCATAGCCGCATACAAAGATCATATTTCACGCACCATATAGAGAAATAAGAATGATGGCTTTAACATGCATAAATTAAATATTATCCAACGACTCGATTGTTTAAGCAATTACTTCAAGAATCGATCCATATACATACCATTCCACTTAAACAAACTCATGAACTAATAATTAAACTACTTGAAAACTAAAATGCGAATGTACAAGAATTTCAAAAGGTCAAGCTATCAATTCTCATTTTAAAGTTAATTTGTAATTTTTAATTATTTTTCGAAGAATAAAAATAGATTTCATAGTGTCTGAAGACTAGATTAGCAAGATTGAATATCTTCTAGATAGTAATGATCGAGCTCAACGACTACATCAAAATTTTCCACTTTTAAATACTACATTATTAGGATGTGAAATTCAACACTCTCGTTTCAGGATAAACAACTTGGTTTTTGAAAAAATTTCCACTTTTAAATACTACATTGTTAGGATGTGAAATTCAATACTCCTCGAAGGTGGTGTCCTACATGTATCTTACTTGATAGAGCTTATTAAAGTGGGACTTGCATCTATAGAAAAGGTACTAGGGGCTAACACTATAATGAGAAGTTATAAAAATCGAATAATATTATTCATGCTAATATGATGCATTATCTTTTCAGATATGCGTATAATAGAAATTTCAAAGGTACAAATGTTCAAATGTAGCAATATTATGATGGATGGCTATAAAAAAAATGTCTCAAATTAGCATGTGTCTCAACTAATATGACATACTAGGTAGATAAGAAATCAATTTCAAATAAAATACAAATATTAAAATTATGATAACTTATATTTATATTAGGTTAGATTGTTTGTCACGGATAGAATAGTTAAGTTGATAATAGGAGTATAATATATGTCAATCAATGTGTGCATGTGAATATATTAAGGACTGACTGCTAATAAAATTACAGCATTTTAAAATTGGGTCGGCGGGAAATGAGATGACCTTTTGAAGCATGATTATCAAAGCATAGTGTCGTAACAATCGTGGACTTTCTATAACATTAATAATTTATTAATCAAAGTAGATATGACTTGAGTTTTGATTAATCAGCCGTCTGCAAAATGAACTCAATAAATTCCTAAGTACTTATCAAGAGCAGAATATACATTATTCTTTTCATACAAATCTTATAATAAGAAACAAGTGAATCTAATAAAACAAAGCAGATAGAATGTGAATTTATAAAATCTTTAAGAGGATCAATACACACTCACATCATGTAAACAGATGATGGTCAGTACAAAATATATAAAATACTAAAAAACATAATAAATTGTGGATGTATAAATACTACTACAAAAACATTCATCTTCTGCAGATTGACAACAATACTTAACGTGTTCATGCTACATAATTAATTTTTGGATTGTTTTTTAACTATCAATTTTCACTTAGAGTACATTATAACAATAATTTAATTAAGTAAAAAATAACTATAATATGATTATTTATCTACTTATGTAACAATGATGTGGCATTATCACATAAATCATGGCATCATGATTATTTAAGTAATAATTTGACAATTTAATACTTGAAGAAGTATTGACTTTTGGAGCCAAAAATAATGAGACAAGAGAGTACATTTGTTCATTTACATCAATGCATAAGGTACTAATATAAGTAAGAAAGTTGTTTTGATTTGAGATAAGATTAGAGGTGTCAACAGTTCGATTTCGAAACCATTAAGTACAGCTACTATTTCTAAAACTGTAAGTTTCAGTTTGTACCATTAAGTACAGCTACTATTTCTAAAACTGTAAGTTTCAGTTTTTTTACGGTTTAGAATACAACTCGATTTCATTTAAACACTTCTAGATACATAGCATACTCATAAAATTCTCAGTAAACCTTGTCTACAAATTTTTAAATTGATTTGCATAGAATATCAATAATTTCACGATTTACAAATAACAATAAATTGGGTCAATTTAGTATGAAAGGAGAAAGAAAGTGTTGGAGAATTATAAAATTAGTAAAGTATGTAATAAGACCCGACTCGCAGGATTCAAACAAAAAAGTCATAATTTCTGCTTCTCAATGCCAAATCCAAAACGCCATACTTCACGAAAAGATCGATTTTTGAAAAAAATACAGGATTTATAGACAGATTATACAATGTTTGGAGAACGAAACTCAACCTCGTATGAAGAATTACGAAACCAAACATATTGATCTCATATCAAATGTATAAGATCAGGCCTAATATCATATAGAGGAAAGTGGGAAAGGCAAAGCTAATATAGCACATCTGTGCATCCAACTGCAACACAGCTACTAAAACCATTCAACAAAAGCTCAGTTTCAGTTACTATCAGCCCGAAGCACAGCAACAACCAATCTACCAAACACAGCTACAGCAACGATCTCATGTGCTGTAACACAGTCACTGATATCAGTACATACGGTGCAAGATAATATCAAACCCTAGTCCAATTCTGTATAGAGATATTACCATATGTCAATCATACCAGCCACACCTGTTCACCCCAGCAACATCACATACTCATAGTACCTTACCTTGACTTCAGGTAATAATGAGAATTTCAGAGTGATTCCAGTATAACATGCTAGCATCCATAATCTTACCAATGACAACATTCAGAAAGTTTGTGAGCAAACCTTAGATCATCACGAGCAAATCATAACAATCAACAGCAATATAAAAGCAGCATCAAGATCTACTGCATCATCTAAAAACAGCTTCAATAGCTACAGCATCATCTCGTCAACCAGCAACTACCCTCACGAACACAAACTATATAAGGCAAATAAAAGGATTCTATATAAGTAGAATGATCAATGACAAGTAAGATAAGAAAATAACTAGAAATTCAAAGACATAAAACTACTGAATACAGATGAAACCACCTCAGAAAGGTAAGATTTAAAATTGGTACACAACAATTAAAGCAGGTGCAGAATCTTATCGTAAAACATAAAAGGTAAATCCGCTTTAGCATAAAGGCATCCAATCTATGCATTAGCTACAAGAGAACAAAGATAGCACCACCATTTATAGATGATTATACGATAGGTCGAGTTTGCCAGCACCAAGCAGATGTCCACTCCTTCACTCCTGGCAAAGAAATTGAAGGAAAATTATTGAACATAACGTGGGAAGAGCAATATGTCAACCAAGAGAGAGAGAGAGAGATGGTTTAAAAACTTGCATCAGCCTCAGAGTGTGGAGAGCGTGGAGGGGGGCTCCGAGAATCACGACGACCACGTGGACAGGCACTTCTAGGTGTGCTTGATCGTTTTTTGTACTTATCCATAGCGGGGCTTGCCTCCCTAGAGGAAGGTGTTTTGTTTGGAGACGGGCTTCTCCGAGGAAAAGGACTTCGCGGAGCAGGAGAAGCACTTCCATATACACAGAAAGCACAATCAGAAATCATTTTAAACAGAGAAAGTTGTAAAACTAAGATATATGATTATGTTAAAGATATACCTTCCATAAGATTGACTTCGTTTATGTCTGTCATCATCACCAAATTTGCCTCTTCCACGTTCTCGACGATAACCAGGACTTTCGCTACGGCTTCGAGACCTACTCCTGCTACGATATCGGCTATCCCTGTGCCTATCACGGGGCTGGTCACGCTCGCTTTTACCTCTACTTCGACTGTCACTCCCCCTCCTGTGGTCTCTGTCCCTGAAAACACTCCAGGGCATATTACTCATTTTCTTCACAAACAATTGCGGGGAATGCAAACCATGAAGTCAGGGAGTACAGTTGATTCATCAATGAATACAACATAATATATTTTCAAATTTTAAGTTATGATAGGTAGAAACGACTTTGAATTTGTTTCTTTCAACTAATGAAGACAGTATTTGGTACAGTAAATAAATATGATTAAGAAGAAAGCAGTCATTTTACAAAGCAAGCTGTAGTTGTTTAAAACGTAAATGTATTACACTATTATGTGCTGCCGTAGCTAGAAAGTTACTGTTTATTTTGATTTGAAACCAAATTTTTTAAAAACGTTTTCTGCCTCAGAGGCATTTTCCTGTCGCCTCACATATAATTATAAGAAAACACATAAAAACATAACAATTGCATAAAATCACATTAAAACCAAAATCAAACAACTTAAAAGTCTTAAATTTAAGTATAAATTGTCTAATTAAAAGCAACGAGCCAACAATAATTGCTTCTTGCTGCTGTTTGTTGCTCGCTGAAGGCCAACAACTGGGGAGAGGCCGTGAAGAATAGCTTGGGAGGGAGCAAACAACGCAGGGAGAGGACGTGAAGAGTGGCGTGAGAGGGAGAGAGCGCAAGGGAGAGAGTAGACATATGTTACTTACGGACTTAGTGTTTTCATCTAATAACAATTTTTTATGTATTATTTGTTTTAATTAAAATTCTATATTAAATGTCCAAATGAAATTAAATCATTAAATTAAATGATAATACTCTCTCCCATCCCACTTATTTAGATGCATTTTCCTTATTTGGTTGTCAAATTTATTTAGGCACGTTTCCTTATTTGGCAAATTTTAAGGCATAAACCATTTTCCTCAAAAGTTAAAATAACTAGATATTGGCCCGCGTACTAAAAGTCTAAATGTAAATGCTTCTAAATAAGCGGGATGGAGGGAGTACTATTTTGAGCCCAAAAACACAGAAACTATTTTACAAAGTCCAACTACTTCAGTTACACCGAGGCATGCGCCTCGACAACGCGTCAACGACTCAGCCTTAGTCCGAGGCGTGCGGCTCGTCAACGCCTCAGCCTTAGTCCAAGGCGGGCCTCAAGGCGAGTTTCGAGAGAGTTTTTTCAATCAATGTTTGAAACTAAAAATATAATAGTATAATAGTAAGGATCCTAGTCAGTAGAAACAAGCATCAATCAACATTATTCAACATTCAACGAACAAATTCGATTCTCAAAAGCCTCGTGAAACAAATAATTATTTCCAATGCGCACATGCATAAAGCACAAAACCAGGGTACCCTACCTTCCACGAGGACTGCGGCTTCTGGATCTTCCTCTGGACCTGGAAGCAGGTTCCTCAATTCTACCTTTTTGACTGATCAAAACCAGAAATATTTGTTAGTACACAAGCTAATCATTATAAATCTAAAAGGGAAAATAAAAGACCTACATTTTTTCAGCATTGGGCCCGTACTTAGCAAATTGAACCATTATTTCTCTCCCATCAACAACTCTTCCTGCATCTCTCAGCACATCAAATTGTCAAACAATACAGAAGTGGAGTTTTACTATCACATAAACTATTTGAAAATTTTCTTTCAACCCACCATCTAGCTTCTCAACAGCCTTTGCAGCTTCATCCTGATACTTATATCGTACAAATGCAAATCCCCTAGACTCACCGGTCCTGGTTTAATGAAAAACAAAGAGGCAAAACATTATACAGATGATTTAACAAGAGTATGATGTCTGAGATGCCTCGAGTTATTTTGTTCTCCAAAGAGGATCGAAAAGTTTGTTGATCTTAAAAGATACTTTGTGAGTTTGCGTTATTTCATACATGGTTCTGGGAGTATGCAAGCGACTCTTCAATCTTGAAAAGTTTTAGATTGCATGATGCAGTTTTCTTGGGCTTAATTCGTGTTGTACATTATGTCAATTCTTTGTGAATTAAAATGGTAGTTCACCTCAATCGATATTCCAATAGGCGAGACACCACAATAATAATTAATTTCCCCGAATAAACGAATACAGAATATTCATTCATTATACATAAATCAAAATTCACAGCAAGAGAAACATACGAAAGTATTACCTCCGGTCTCTGGGTATGAACACATCCACAACTTTGCCATACTTATCAAAGAGCGGAAACAAATCATCTGCCGTAGTACCTAAATAATTCCACAAAAACTTTCAAAAAAAATGAACGAGCAGAAAACGTCGAATCAGCTGCAAGGGGTAAGTGAAGAGGAATACGAAAAGTAATGTTGAGGACGAGAAGAGAGAAGGTGTCTCTGATGTCGGGTGGGCCAGATCTTCCAAAGTGCGACATGGCTATCTGCTTGAAAAGAGGAAATTCGAATTTAGGGTTTTGAACGAGTTAGCGTTTCTGTTTCTTCTTTTTAGTTTTGGAAGGATCGGGTATTTGTGGTGTGCTACACTTTCAGAGTAGATAGAGGACCTCTTAATTCTTATGTCATGTTCATCCCTTTTGTCAAAACTTGAACTTTTACACCTGCATTGCAAAAAAAAAATAATAATACAATACTAAATCAAATTCTCCACTTTCCAAAAATAGTAAAAATTATTCTTTTTTTTTGCATTTTATCATCTTTATCATTTTTACACTATTTTATATATTCCTTAATAACTGTGCCCAAAAAAAAGTATCATGCTTAGTGAGACGGAGAGGGTATAATATAAAAAAAAAAATTAAAACTACATGCCTAAAATTATACTCCCTTCGTCACCAAAATAGTTTACATTTTGTCATTTTGGAATGTCCACGGAAATGATTTACATTTAAAATTTTCCTTTTATAGCAAGTGGACTCACCACACTCAATACACACAACTCAATTTAAAATAATACTTTAAGTGGAGATCCGAACTCCACTATCAACTTACAACCAATTTAAAACAATATATGAAGTGAGACTCTAACTCCAATCACTACACATCCCATTAAAGTCAAAACACAATATTAAAATTTGTGTCGGGTCAAATCACAAACCATTTTCATGGACGTAGGAAGTACTTTTTAAGAATTTTTCAACAAAAAATATAATATATAAATTAGTATTAAAAAAAATTATTGTCTAATATAAAACGATTGTTAACTTTGAATATATTTTAATAAATAATAATATAATATATTATCAATATAAAAGTTATGCTTAACTCATTCTATTTTACTTATTTTTTAGTACAGAGAAATATGTAGGAATTACACCCTAAATATTTCCCCCTTAAAAGGCCTCATAAGGGGAGGGGGAAACCTCCAAATATACATATGCCAAAGACCATTATTGGTCGATGTGGGACGGGGTTCCAACACGCCCCCGCACGAGTGACCATACACTCGTGAAAATATCCTCCACATCTGGCTCTTTGCCTGGCTCTGATACCATGTAGGAATTACACCCCAAATATTTCCCCCTTAAAAGGCCTCATAAGGGGGAGGGGGAAACCTCCAAATATACATATGCCAAAGACCATTATTGGTCGATGTGGGACGGGTTCCAACAATATAATAATGAATTATGTGCCATATATTAGGACAACACTCTGATTACTAATGAAGAATAAAATTTATGTCTTTTTTTGATAAATTGTGTATCACATAACAAAATCACCAAATACGATAAAAGAAAAGAAGAAATTCTAGATGAAAAAAAATATATGGGGTTCTCTAGAACACATCATATATACAGAGTTTAAGTCCAAACTCTTAGCCTAGGCTGAAGATATGATAATTTGATCTCATCTATTTTTGGTAGCAACGGTGAAATCAGTTCATGCTTAGTCCTTCTGCATCAAAACAAAAACAACAATTTAGCATATCGTGATAGAAATAAATTTCTTAAAACTTTTCAAAAGAAATGAGTGAAAAGACTTACCAATTGAAATCCAAAGTTAAGCTATTTGGCGCTTCGAAATGCAATGCAGGAATGTGACTAGGCCGCCACCTGGTGGGTACCCGCGAGTATCCATCATCCACAAAATATAATTCAAATATAAAAATAAATATTAAATTTGAGATATATTAAATAAAATATATTATTAAAGAAAAATATAAAAATATGATTAATATTAAATGGATATTGAATTATATGGGTGTTGTGTTTAATTTTCGCGGGTATATGAGTTTTGAGGGTATAGATAGTAACTCACGAACTAAATGAATATTGAATTATGTTGGGTTAGATGAAAAACTGGAAACAATAACGAATGATGAAGAACACAGAGATTACGTGGTTCGGCTCAAAATCAAGTCTACGTCCACGGGAGAATCGAAGATCAATTCACTAATTTAAAATTGAGAAAGATTACAATGAAACACTCAAGAATTTACTCTCTTTCTATTCTCTCATGTATCACACTCTCTCTCTCTCTAGAAATATCAAGTGAAAAGAAATTTACAACTGATTGTCACTCACGCACTTTCTCACGTACAATCACAGAGCTTGAGCTATATATAAGAGAGAGAAGATGACCGCCAGGAAAATCTCCAGAAAAACCTAAACAGCTCCAGTTAGTTACAACTGACTCTTGCCCATTCTAGATGATTTGAGCCAACTACATTCTGTTGTAACAAACTAACTGCTCCAACAACTTTTGACAGTTGTTTCTGACCGTTGGGAACGACTTGCAAACCTCCTAGAACTTCCAGGAATCTTCTTGATTCATTTCCCTTTGCAAGGTTCAAGGTGTTCTCCTCGACCAAAACACTTAATCCAGAACCAGATCACTTTCTCAAAAGTCATCTGCACAGACCAGATCACTTCCTGCAGTGAGAGTCCTCTGCCCAGACCAGAACACTTCCCATGAGTTTTGCCTCATCAGGCCTGCTCACACTACAAGTGATCTGCCTCCACCAGATGGTCTGTGTCCACCAGGTGGTCTGCTTCCACCAGGTGGTCTGGCTCCACCAGATGGTCTGCTCCCACCAGGTGGTCTGCTTTCACCAGATGGTCTGCCTCCCACCAGGTGGTCTACTTCCACCAGATCATCTGCTCCCACCAGGCGGTTAGCTTCCACCAGATGGTCTGCTTCCACCAGATGGTCTGCATCCATCAGGTGATCTATTTCCACCAAAACACCCAGCTAGCTAGCTCCTTAAGTTAAAGTTCAGCTCATGTGATCACACATCTCAACAAATTATATCCACGAACCTACCCGTGGATATTAAATACCTCTCAAACCCGCTCCTATTAGGATTCGGTACCCGCGGGTAAATTATCATCCCTAAATGTGACCTGTGGATTCTATCTTAGTTTTGACCTAACAAATGAGTTCTTCCCCGCATTTTTCATCCCTAACTTTTCACATACCCTCGAGCTTCAACCCTCATTCGTCATCCACTACTTTCCATCCCACAACCTTAATTCATGTGTCAACACTAATTTCATTATCTTACTCACCAATATATACACACACACATACACACACATAGAGAGAGACCTTGTAGAATGACTTTTAAACTCTATCGGTGGAGAGGGGGTGGAGGTTGGAGATGGGAGTGCATTGCATTTGAAAGAGAGAGAGAGAGAGAGAGAGAGAGAGAGAGCGTGGAAGCATTGGGGATTAAAATGTTATCAATCTCATGGGGAAATGGTATATGGCTCCCCGAAATCGCCGAGCGAGTCGAGATTACCTTTTGATGCTCTGGATTCTTAGACAACTCCGTCGGCTGATGACATAGAGAAACTTTGGGTTGTTTATATGGAGTTCTTCTAGAGAGAGAAATGAGGGGGAGAGAGAAAGGTGTGGCGCCACAAAGTAAAAGTCATGCGGGAAAGAAGGAATTCAAGCTCTCTCTTGTGGGTTTTTTATGTTATCTTTTGAAGTTCAGGAGATTTTTAATTCCAACAACTACTTTGGAATAAGCTTCACGAAATTCCTAATCCAAGAATAAAAGTTTGATGCTCTAGGCATAACACTGATGCACATCTATAATATCGAAAACATACTTTTGATCCAACGAGGCGATTATAATTAAGGTGGTCGAGATGTTTCCAATTTTAAGCCAATGCCTCAATCGCTTTTGATTGCCACCTGAAGTGCAAGCCACTAAGAAAAACCTAAATTAATCAATTGGGCAGTTGTGTCGCTGTCTCTGCCATCGAAATGCGGTAGTTTGTTCACCCGTGCACGCTTGACAAAAAGAAAAATGAAGAGGTGGGATTGACATGTGGATCATTGATGTTATTGTTTGGGATGAACAAAATAGGAAAAGTGTGACTTTAAATGTGATAGAAGTAGTGAATTACCCATTTAAATTATCTAACAGAGGAATGCAAGTTTTTATGAAAAATTGCATTGAATATCTTATATAAAATGCTTTCATAATTTCAATATACGAATGCATTAAAAAGGTGTAAAGGTATAATGAACATGTCTGTTTAAAAAGGTGTAAATGTATAATGAACATGTCTGTTGGTAATTTTTCAATACTGTCGTGTAAAAGAAAAACTGTAACTTTATTTTTACATATTATATTGATTGCTATTTTGCCTTTGCTACGTAATAATGAGTCTTTTCATTATCTCTACTTAGGGTGTCCAAGAACCGAATTTATAAAACTGATATAATCAATAGATTTTTGGTTGCTTTTGGTTTTAATTTTTATTTGAGTTCACTACTAGAATTTCGCTTATAGATGACATTAAAAACGGGTCATATATATGATTAAAACAATGTCACGTATACATGTCTCATCTATGAGGCGCTCATAGATGACATTTTATTGGTGTCATAATACGCTCATAGTTGACATTATTATATTTAAACATGACACAAAAATAATGTCATATATTTTGTTATACTTGACATTTTTTAAATGTCATCTGTATTAAACAAAGATGTCATTTATTAGCAACTAGTTAACACATTTATGTATAATATATGACATTTTCGGAATGTCATGTATAAGTCAGAATATGACGTTAATATGATGTCATCTATATTTTAGTAAAATTTTTCATTTTTAATTGATTATCCTGTTTTCAATAATTTTGTTTACACCAATATAATTTACGAAATAAATTAATACCAAAATAAATTTTGTACAAGCACTATAAATATCCAAATCCAAATGCATTAATCGTTCAATATTAAAAATCATACATCCATGTCAAAATACTACAAGTTTAGGTTAATATTTTTGAATCCACCTTAACTAATATTTAAACTAGTTCACGACAAACCACAAAAAATTACTAGTTCAAATCACCAAGTCCAAAATCCACAAACTTCTCATCGATCAATATTTGCAAGACTTCACATGTTAATCTACAAGCATAGCGAGATAGAGTGAGATTTGTTTTATTTTTTAGTTAAATAAGTGAAAAGTAGTAATAAAATTGAATTGAGTTATTTTACTAACCTCATTTATCACGGTACTCGTCTAATCCTCAAGAACCTCATCAATCTCATTTTGAGAATACTCCTTTTGATGGAACTGCAAAATCATCAATGAATATATAACACTATTATTATTAATATAAATTTTAGCTTAAATTATATTAATAATAAAGTATGTTACCAATGTGATCATAGAATCTTTGAAGCTATCATTTTCAAATGCATTAACTATCTCTTTCATATATCGCATCACATAAAACCCACATTGCTTTGAATCGGATTGAGTAGGACCCTGCAAATACAAAATAAAAAGTTAAGAATTTGTACATAAAATTACACCATAATATAAATAATAACTTGCACACCTTGACTACTTTCCAATTTGGTGCTTTTTTGAATTTCTTTCTTCCCTTGGTGGCATTGAAAATGGTGAGTGCGCTTCAAACTAAATTCATGGTGAACATTATTAGCACAATTTTTTTTTCTATAAATGTAAAGAAATAACTTGCAACAAATTTAAACGTACGTCTCGACTACAGATTTTCATGTGGCATCACGATTCCGATGAGCTAGAGGATCCATCAAATACACACAATCTTTGTATGGTTCAATAATTGTTAGAATCCAATGCTCACTGTGACAAGTGTTGAATGATAATGAGCATAAAAATTTGCATATATATAAATATCATGTATTAAGCAAAAAAATACGCAACGCAACATAACATATAGCACTTACCCCACGTTGCATGGCACCAATACAAGTTAATTTTATGTTGCCTCGAGTAGCATATCTGCTAACTTCCGAGCTCTATCATTACGAGAGAGTTTTGGTAGATATGATATCCCAAATGGACTTACAAATAGAAATTTGTCGATTTTCTCATGTTCCTTTAAGAATTTGTAGAGGTGCCTGCAAATAACATTTGATAGGTAGAAGTAAAAAATAAAAAACTGGTATTCGAAATTAAAATGAATAGAGTTAAACAATTTTCATACCATATGTAGACAACAATGCAATTTCCTGTAATCGGTTCCAACTCACTGAAGGGAATGAAATCCTCCGACATAATCTAAACATGAAGATCATAGCCAAAAACTTCATCATTGAGTTGAACTCGTTGGCCTCTTCCAAGCTTAAATTTAGACTCAAGAATGCAACACAATGCTTTCAATGTTATGGGCAACAATGCATAACGTTTAACCATCTTTTCCTTCACGGGTTTTATCTTATTCTTCTTTGCATTTGTCTAAGTTTTATTTAACATGTTAGAGGTATAATATAACAGAAAATTTTAAAAATTCACTTGATATAATAAATATACCTCATCATCTTTTACAACCACCAACTCTTTGGGCCATACTACATGGGTTGCCAATGCACTACCTATGGTAAGCATATCATTTGATATTGAAAATGGTAGTAACGCATTTTCAACCAAAGCCTCGTCAATAGACACACGTAATGCATCTTTGGGCATTGCAACATCATGAATCGTTGCACCAACATCAAACACTGTACCATGTGCAACAATCTTGGTGTTGGACTTAATCATCAATGAAACTCGTTTTTCCTACAAAATTAGATACAATTAGCACTATATAATACAATAATAACAACACTAGTAGTATTTGATTTAATGTATTGAACGAGTACCTGGCAAACATCTAAACTGTCAACCATGAACATATCATCAGCAGCAACAATGGCACCTTTATTTATAATGATGTCATTTGGACGCTTCACAGAATTACTTCCTTTTTCCACAGAAAATTTGTCTCGTGTATCATATGCAGCCTCAAGATTCCCAATTCTAGTTACTAACTCATGAATAAGAGTACGACATTCTTGCATTTGAGTATCATGGATTTCAATCTTCTTTTTTGCTTCTTGTAATTTAAGTGCTTGATCTTGACAAACCTTTTGTCTACTTTCTCTCGGAAAATTGAAATATGAATTAGGTGTTATGTAAGGCCCAATACCTCGCACACACCCAAACTGTTCAGACTTATCTAGAACTATTGTCAGGAGGTCAGTTTGACCACCTTGTGATGTGAAAGAGTCATCCTCCTTAGCACGTATATATTCATCATGTGATGTCAATAACATCATGCATATATAAATAATGAGTAGTGAATTAATATCAATCTAGAGAGAGAATGAAATCATACAATTTTGTCAACGACTTTCTTCAAATTCTCATCATTAATGTCACCATCTTTATTCGATCTTGCTTTCTTCCACAATAGAGCTCTATCAATTTCATCATCACCATGTAACTCATCTCTCAATAGCAACAATGAGGTTATAAGTCGAGCTTGAAGTAGAGAAATTAAATGTAGTATAATAAATAATATATTAGTTAAGCATGAGAGCAAATCAGTTTAGCAGATTACATATATATTTGCTTACCATGTCTTCACAAGTTCATTTTGAACTTCTTCTAACCTTGGCACGTCAATCACCTTGGAACAAATCTCATTGAAAAAGAAGCATAATTTACTGATTGCAATCCTGACATGATCGGGAAAAACACTCAGCTTCAATTCATTCATCGACACAAGAGAGCTAACATTGGCAGAATAACCCTCAGACAACTTCATATCGAGAAATGAAGTACATACTTTCATCTTTTCCTCTTTGCTCAATGTATAACTGGCAGGGGGTAAATAGGTTCTTTTACCCACTACATTTGGTGCTAGCTCACTCCTGACACCCATGTCAACCATGTCCTTTCTCGTAGAAATACCATCTTTTGTTTTGCTAGAGATATCAAGTAATGTGCCAATTACACTCTCGAACACATTTGTCTCAATGTGCATCACATCGAGTATGTGACGAATATGTAAATGTTTCCGATACTCGAGATCAAAGAATATTGACTTCTTCTTAAAAAGATGATATTTCAACACAGACCCATGTTGGCTCATTGTTCTTCATATTCCTTTTCTTGGACTTGGTTTTGATCTTCTTTCCCCACACGTAGTTGCACTCATCCATTTTTTTCAACACATCATGACCACTCAAAGGTTTTGGGGCACGGTTAAAATCTTGCAAGCCATCAAAAGCTTTTTTTTGCCTTCGATATGGATGAAACTTCGGTAAAAATCTTCTATGACCGGTATAACATACCTTTCTACTATGTGGCAGCCACTTAGAATAAGTTTCATCACCACATATAGGACATGCCTGGTAGCCTTTCACACTACAACTATACAAGTTTCCATAGGTTGGAAAATCATTAATAGTCCACAGAAGAACAACTTTGAGTGTGAATATTTCATCACGATATGCATCATATGTTTGGACACCTATCTCCCACAATATCTTTAAATCATCAATTAGAGGTGCCAAGTATTCATCTATATCATTGTCGGGTTGCTTGGGACCAGAAATCAACAATGTCAACATCATAAATTTTCTCTTCATATACAACCAAAGAGGAAGGTTGTAGGTGACAAGTACAACGGGCCAACAACTATATTTAGAACTCATCATACTATGTGGGTTCATATCGTCTGCAGCTAAAGCCAATCAGAGATTTCTTGTCTCTAAACTGAAGTCAGTCCATTTGTTATCAACTAGTTTCCATGCAGGTCCGTCAGCTGGATGACGAAGATAACCATCACGCCGCCTTTCATCATCATGTCATGTTAGATTCTTAGAGATTTCTTTTGTTCGAAACATTCTTCTAAAACTTGGTATCGGTGGGAAATACCACAAGACCTTTTCTGGCACACCATTTGTGGACGTAGTTTTGCTACTGACTTTCCACCTTGGACTCCCAGATATAGGTTACTCATTCAAATCCTTATACTCCTTACGATATAAAATGCAATCGTTGGGGCATGCATGAATTTTCTCATATTCAAGTCCTAATGTGCTTATGTTTTTCTTTACTTCATACAATGATCTAGGCATTTCATTAGGTTCGGGAAGAAATTCACTTATCAAAAGTAATAGATCATCGAATAAATTATCACTCAAACCATATTTGGCCTTCAAGCTTAATAATTTCACCGTTGCTAATAATCTGGTAAATATTTTACAACCACAATATAAAGGCTTCTCAGCATCCTCAAGCAACGTCTGAAAATATCTCGGATTATCTTCTAATGATTCATATGCATCATGAATCATCTATTGGTTTCTCAACACTGGCTTCTACATCACATCCATCAACATTTCTTGTTGGTCGTGTTGACGAGTAATGTTCTTCGTGCCATATCCACTTCGTGTATGTCATGTCAAAACCATTTACTATTAAATGTGCCCTTATGATATCAACTTTCATATTTCTAGTGTTAGCACATTTTGCGCACGGACAAAATATTTTGGTAGCATCAACTGCATTTTGCATTGCAAAAATTTAAGAATTCTTCAGCCCCACTCTCATACTATGGTGATAACCTATTCATTGACATCCATTTCCTCTTCATTTTCGCAACAAACTAAGTATTGGCCAGTAAATCAAAATATTAAAGACTTATTAGGCTAGCAATTCATCAATTGTTTACTTATATCTCAACTCAAATAAATCAAATAATCCAAGAAAAAAAAATAAGGATGAGGGAAAAATTAACTAAATATTTTATAATTATTTTTCTTAGGGAAATTATGAATATTTTTAAGATTGATTGAGCCCACAAGCAGGGGCGGAGCCAGGCCCCCGAAGGTGGGAGGGGCAAAATCGTTGCCTCTTTTCTAAAAAAATTTTGGTGGGGCAAGATGTTAATAATTTTATGAATTTATACATAAAATTGTTAAATTTTAGCACAACTAATAGCTAGTAAAAATATTTGAGGTGGGGCAACAGCCCCACCATTGCAAAGGGTGGCTCCGCCACTGCCCACAAGTGTTAGAATTATACTAGTATTTCATTAATTTGTCCTTGTAACGAGTACTATTATTTTTCTTAAGGAAATTATGAATATTTTTAGATTTTTACATTTGACTTTTTTTGTTGGGATGCTTACGATCTCACATTTGTGAATATATATCACTTTTAGAGACATATATATCAGATATGTAATTTTCACATCTACAGTAACTAAATTATTTCTCTGCTTTCATCCGGTCCTTTAAATAGGAATGACTCGTTGTTACCATGAATCAAACACTTTAAAACGTATTGGTAACATACAAATTATATATATTAAATTGCATCACCCCTTTTGAGCAACTTAAGCTTATCAAGATTTAATATTATATAAATAATATATGACTGAAATTAAATATCATCACATCTGAAAGCCACGTCTCATTCGCAAAGAAAGTAAGAGTTGAAGAAGAACTCAAAATAATAATTTAATTAAAAAAAATAGATAAATAGTACTCCCTCCGTCCACCAATATCGTTAACGTTTTGTCATTTCGGGCCGTCCACCAATGTTGTTAACACTTAAAAGTTTCCTTTTTTGGACACACCTTTTTACCCTTTTACCCTTACTAACTCCACTAACTTTTTACCCCTTTACCCTTACTAACTCCACTAACCTTTTACTTTTTACTCTCCACTATCTCTACTTACTACATTTTTCCACAAAATCAACATACTTCATTAAAACCCGTGTCAAGTCAAATTGTTAACGACTTTAGTGGACGGATGGAGTATATATTTGAGTGTACTATCTTCTTACCTCTGCAATGGAGAAATGGAGAGATTGATGATGGGATAGAAGTGTGGCTCCTTCTTCTAACCTCTGCAATGGAGATATGGTGTGACCCCTTCTTCTTACCTCGCCAATGGAGAAATGATTTGCATCAAATCACCTCATTATATGTAGAGTTGACAAAAACGACCCGAACCCATAGGCCGGCCCAAAATCCTGAGGTTTGGGCTGGGGGAGGCCCGAAAAAAATGGGCCTAAAAAGCCCGACCCAAAATAGCCTTAAGCTCGATGGGCTTTGGGCTAAAAAGCCTGGGGTTTTCGGGCTAAAAAGCCCGCCCATAAAATACTATTTTTTGTAATTTTTATTTAATTTAAATATCATTGTAATATTTATATTTTTTATAACTTTGATAGAAAATGAATAAAAGACTTTTGAAGTTTTAATTGTTTATTTTAGGATTCTTATATAATTTAAATTATGATCTTGTGATTTTTATATTTTATATTTTTTAATTATTTATTCATAATTTTATTAATATTTACAGATATTAATTATATAGTTTAATTTTACGTTGTAAATATCAATTTTTTTATAAAAAAAATCTTTTTATTTTAAATAAATTGACTTTGGGCCCGCCCAGAAAAAAGCCCGCCCGCCCGGGGTTGGGTTGGGTCTTACATTTTGAAGCTCGAAAATATTTGGGCGGGCTTGGACGGGCCTCATAATTAATGAAAGCCCGATGGGCTGGGCCGGGCGGGCCCAACCCGCTACTTTTGCCACATCTAATTATATGTATATTATATATACAGAGAGAGAACACACACATATATGTCCAACATCAGTTACAACAATATAACTATGTATGTTTTGGTACCAGATATATTTGTACTATCATATTCTATGTTCTTGTCATCTTCAAATGAGAAATTGTTACAATTTTCTGCAAATCCTAAACAGAGCAACATCAGATAAATTGAAGGGGAAAAAGATTTTACAACAAAAAGTCACTATCTTTTTCTTCCACCCATTTTCAATAACCATATTCAATTATCCAAGCACATATTTTCTCATACCATTCGTGTCTGCTATGCCTAAGATAAAAGTTATAAGAGAGAAATTGATAATACTAGTACATTAAAGTTCAATTTTTATGCACTCTCATTTTCTTTCACCTCTTTTCAGCGTATTCCATTTACTCTAGTTTCCTCTAATCCCTACTCATATAACAAATCAAGACTTGTAGCTAGTTTAATTCTCGAAATATAAAATTAATAAATAAGTAAATGAACACCTATATGAGAACGTATCTTGACACAAAAACCTGAGCTTGAGAGGCAGAGTGAATATACACAAACTCAATGCTCTTTCCCTGCACTCAAAGAGCAGGAAAGATGATGTTGCCGGTTTGGAGAAATCGATCTTGGTGGGGATGATTGGGAGGAAAAGTTAGAGCAATAAAATTGAAGATGGGATTAGTGCAGTAAATTGGGCGACAATGGGGTGAAAAGACGCGGCGAATTGATGAAGTAGGGTAAATATTTTGGCATTAATATAATATAATGATATATTATACTTTTTATTGCTGGCATAGTACACAAATAATTATGCTAGTGCAGTGGTTTAGGGCCTTATATCACTACATGTTTCCAAGTTCAATTCGAATCCTTCTGCTTACAAATTTTTTTTCCTATAAAGATATAATGAAAGAAACAACTTAGTAATTTTTATATGCAGTGTACTGTTTATGTAAAATATAATATTTATGTATTTTTGTTAGAGAACTTATTATGATAATAGTTCATGGTACAGTTGGTAAAGTATTAGAAGGAAAAAAAAATTGGTTGGGTTCAAATCTCATGTATTATATTATAAAATAATTCTAGTTTTATTTTTTAATTTTTATTTAAAAACTAATATAGATGACATTTTTTTATTAATGTGTCATGTATATTAATTATAAACACACGCATATATCACATTTTGACAATACTGACATCTAAGTAATAGATACACTGACATTATTTTAAAAAATGTCATGCATATTTTTTTTATCACACTTCATAAATCACATTACTTTACGCAATGTCATGTATGCAAAAATGTGCTCATAGATGACATTTTGTGTAAAAAATATCATCTATCATGTGTCATCTATGTGCAAATTTCTTGTAGTGGTTGATTTTCATTTAATTTCTAAATTTTAAAATTGATAAGTTTTAGTTTGATTTTCGATTTATATTTTTTAATTTGACCAGGAATCGAATTGATTGAAACATTAATATAACTATTAAATATACATATTTATATATTTGTAATCAATACAAATGTTAAATAATTATTTTTGTAAATATATGTAATTATATAATATATTTTGGAATAAGAAAATTAAAATTTAAAAAATATATATTTTTATAAAGGTAGATACTATAAATTATTTATAAATTAAAAAATCATAAAAATTAATCATGGTTCGCTTTAAAATAAAACCAACTTAAATTAATCATCTTTGATCGGTCGATTTTTGGTTTGATTTATATTATTTGAATAGTCAATTCGATCAATAATTTCATCTTCGGTTCAATTTTTAGTTCATGAAAATTTGACCGGTCGGTAAAATTAACCGACCGACCGTTACACACTCCTATCTTTACTATTGAAAAGATTTTAAAAAATAATTTAGAAAAAAGTAAATAAAATTGAGTTAGACTTGATCAGGTTCGGTTGGATTGATTTAATTTTATTTTTAATAATTATACTTATATTGTTGGATACATCATTAATTCTATAATCACTCACATACACATATTTAATTGATATATAATATGTGACCTTTATTTTAACCACAAAACATTTAAATCATTCATTATTAATAATGTTGAACCCAATTATATAAAAATATTTTATGGTCAAATGGAGTGTGATGGATAAAATCCACACTTTTTTGAAGAATTAATTTTTACTCTTTTTGAATTGTAATAAATATATGGAAACAATGAAAACATTCACGCTGCCCGTGCTGGACGAAACTAAAAATTTAATAAAAAAATTATTAATTTATATTTTTTTATAATAGTTTATTAATTAAAATATAATTGAATATAAAATAATAATACAGAAATTATAATCATATTATGACCATGCGACTCATCCGTAGCACCTTAAGTGGTTCCCGTCAAATCTAAACGCAACTATCAAACATGAAGTAGCATATAAATATGAACAAATATAATTTTAAAATTTCAAAAGTTCTTAATTCCGACACTACTATTTTCCACTAATAGACGATATAAAACCCTAGGCATATCAATCATATTCATTTCACCACCTCTCTTTCACTCTGAACTCATCTCGCCGTGACGCCGCTGCTCAGCTTGCCGCCGTCACCCTCTCTTCCACCGCTCTATCTACTGATCCATCCCATAATTAAGTGACTGCAGGTCAGAAATTTGTTCGTCTTCATTTTGATCACCCTTCGTAGGGAGGTTTACAAGGCTTTCTGTCATATGCGTTTTGCATTAACCTTAAGAAAATACTATTGTCAAGTATGAATTTTATATGTCACGAGAAATATTAGTATACGAGCTTTATAGCTTGGATGGATGGTAAATTGTTGTATAACTGCTCAAATTCTCATTTAGTATTTTACTATTCAGAACTTCCGATTTCAATCGATGAAGCTGGAATTCGCCGCCGATTCTCCTCCGCTCCCCGCTATCGCAGCCGCGAAAATCGCCGGCGTTGCACTCACCGCCGAGCCAAGTTTGCCATCCGCCTCGCCGCCAACACTTACATTAGAGAATGGGTACTGTGAAAGAATAATATGTATATACATGTGGATGAAGTTCTGTCTGTTTTATCACTGTCTCTGCTGCAGTTTCTCATGGAAATTCGCATTTCAGGCTGAGGCTGCGTGGACCTAATGTGCTTCTTAGGTACATTGGCAGAATATCAAGCTTACCTGGTTTCTATGGAATGGATTCTTATCAGACAACCAAGGTGCTTTAAAATTTTATTTTATATTTTTCTTTCCTCTAATGTTGACTAGTTTATATGCCAAATGATATTACTTGGTTAACTTATATTGGCTACTTATTTTGTTCATTTTAGATCTTCATGAAGCTTTTGTGCATTTTGATATTGTAGATTGATGAGTGGCTTGATTATGCAACCATCTTTGGTTCTGGATCCGAGTTTGAGGGTGCATGCTGCTTTGTGGATGAGTATCTATTGTTAAATACCTTTCTTGTAGGTAATCACCTCACAATTGCAGATGTCACAATCTGGACCGGTCTTGCTGGTACGTTATGCATTTCTGTAACTGAGTTTCTTTAATTAACGATATCATTGTTTTAAGACTGAAATTTTAAAATAAAAAGTGATGTCCTTTCATGAAAGAGATCATATATGTTCTTAGTGTGCACTATAGCTTGCCTCTGATTACTTCTTAAAGGATATTGAGTTCTTCAATTTCTAACACAGGAGCGGGTCTAAGATGGGAGAGTTTACGGAAATCTAATAAGAAGTACCAAAATTTGGTCCGGTGGTTCAAATCAATATCGGCTGAATATGATTCACAGTTGAGTGAGTTTACTTCTATGTATCTTGGGAAGAGAGGGTCTGCAAAGGTAGCTCCTTCAAAGTCAAAAGAGCCTCAAGCTTGTAATTCTCGGGTAGTGGAGAATGGTGTCCATGTCACTGAAACAGCTGTTACACGGACGTTTGAGGTAGATCTACCAGATGCGGAGGTTGGAAAGGTGAAACTTCGCTTTGCACCAGAACCCAGTGGATACCTTCATATAGGTCATTCAAAAGCTGCCTTGCTAAACCAGTATTTTGCTCAACGTTACAAGGGACAGATTATTATACGCTTTGATGACACAAACCCAGACAAGGAAAGTAGTGAGTTTGTTAATAATCTTCTCAAAGATATTGAGACTCTAGGAATTAAGTACAGTGCTATAACATATACATCAGACTACTTTCCCCAGATCATGGAAATGGCTGAGAAGCTCATTCGAGAAGGTAAGGCTTATATTGATGATACTCCACGTGAGAAGATGCAGCAGGAAAGGATGGATGGCATCGAGTCAAGATGCAGGAACAATAGTGTGGATGAGAACTTAAAGTTGTGGAAGGAAATGATTGCTGGTTCAGAGAGGGGTTTGACATGTTGTCTCCGTGGGAAATTGGACATGCAGGATCCAAACAAATCCCTTAGAGATCCTGTATATTACCGCTGTAATTTGACTCCTCACCATAGGATTGGTGCGAAATATAAGGTCTACCCTACGTATGATTTCTGCTGTCCCTTTGTTGATGCAGTGGAAGGTATTACTCATGCTCTCAGGTCAAGCGAGTACCATGACCGTAATGATCAGTATTATCGAATTCAGACGGATATGGGATTCAGGAAGGTCCATATATATGAATTTAGTCGACTTAATATGGTGTATACACTTCTTAGCAAGCGCAAGCTTCTTTGGTTTGTCCAAAATGGAAAAGTTGAAAGTTGGGATGATCCTCGTTTTCCAACGGTTCAAGGTATCGTGCGAAGAGGCCTGAAGATTGAAGCACTAATACAGTTCATTCTGGAACAAGTAAGCTGCAATTCCTTTTATCTGTTAATATGTGGTTGCACAGATTAGTTACTAAAAGATGGTTTAATAGTTCTAAGTTGTTTATATTTCCTTTTGTTATTCTTGTCGACAGAGTGGAGCATTGTTTATTTGTGCTATGAAGAATCTAATGTCAGCTTTTCTCAATTGAATAGGGTGCATCTAAGAATCTGAATCTTATGGAGTGGGACAAACTCTGGGCCATTAATAAGAAGATCATCGATCCTGTCTGCCCCAGGCATACCGCAGTTGAGGAACAGCGAGTACTACTGATCCTAACTGACGGCCCCAAAGATCCTTTTGTACGCATTTTACCGAAACACAAAAAGTATGAAGGTGCTGGGGAGAAAGCAGTTACTTATTCAAATAGATTATGGATAGATTATGATGATGCTAAGTCAATATCTGCAAATGAGGAAGTAACTTTGAAGGATTGGGGTAATGCAATTGTGAAGGAAATCAAGAAAGATGAAAATGGGATTATTACTGAGCTGGTAGGAGATTTACATCTCGAAGGGAATGTCAAGAAAACAAAGCTGAAGCTTACCTGGCTTCCGGATACCAATGAGCTAGTTAGATTGACATTAGTTGACTTCAACTATCTTATTACAAAGAAGAAGGTAAATTTTGCTCTCTTCCAATATATTCATTAGCTCATGATTTACATTTATGGTGATTTGTTATTGGCTTATTGGAATTATTTGACGTTACAGCTTGAGGAAGATGAAGATTTTGTAGATGTGGTCAATCCCACTACGAGAACCAAAAGATCAGCTGTTGGGGAGTCTGACATGCGGAACTTGAAGCGCAGTGATGTGATACAGCTGGAGCGGAAAGGGTATTACAGATGTGATGTTCCTCTGATTCGACCATCAAAGCCGATTGTGCTGTTTGCCATCCCAGATGGTAAGCAGCAGACGGTAGCGAAGTAAGAATACAGCTGGAAATCTCCGGGTACGAAGAAAATATCTTTCTAAAAAAGGGTTCATTACATTTCAAAAATAAACTGCAGTTTACTAATGTCAAAACTAACAGTTGAACATTAATCTTTTCTTTGGTTAACGTGCTTGTATAGACAGTGTCTGCCTAAGCATTGCTCGTTTCAGCTAATTTTTCATATATGGCTTAGTTATTTGTTTGCACTACTTCTTTGGAAGTAACTGATGGCAACATAAATTTCGGCATTTACCTCCTTGCATTGTGTATTATATAGTTTATAGACTAGATTTTAATGTATTAGGCTAGTCGCTAGTGTTGGTGTATAATATATAACTTTAGAGGGTTTGCTTATACTGGGGGAACTCTTATCTATTCATTCTCACAGATTTTATTTGTCTACTTATGTGATAATTGTATGTTAAACGACTTTAAAATGATTATTTAACTGCACTGCATATGTCAAAACACTGGATTTTCAGGATGTCAAGTTAACGTAATTTTGGATGTCTACCTGTCTCGTATTTAACATCAGAATTAAACAAAAGTTTGGATATTTAGTTGCAAATTAAACTATCTTTTTTTGGCTAATTAAATTAGAATTCGGTGAAAGTATGGGGTTTGAGAGGACGTTTAACGCCTTTAAAATTATTGATTTTACTCGAATTTCATTCATTGTCATAGTAGAGTATGATGAGCCATGATTTTGTCAATAAAATATTAATGATACAAATAAGTAATCCACTTTAAGTTTTTGCACAGCAAATTTAGCTTTAGTTAGGATGGCAGTTTTTTTTTTTCTAATATGTAAACTAAGTATTTTTCTAGGTTTAAAGAAAAATCAAAATCGAATTGAATAAAGCACCGCTTATTTCAGTAACTTTAGGGTTAAATTTGGATATCAATATGGTAATAAGACTATAAGACTATGGAAATGGACAATTAAGGAGACTACAATGAACAAGCAATGAAGAAAAAAAAAAGATTGTCTCTTTAACATGCAGCCTATGAAGTATATGGGTACGTCATGGCTACCATACTTGTATGCTCCATACTTGTATTAGCATGTATTCTCTCTGTCCCACTATTTTCGTCCTCTTTTATATTGAAATGAGTGTATTATTTTAATAAAAGAGGATGAAAATAGTGGGACGGAGGGAGTATTTAATACTAATACGTGTAAATATGCATATTTAATAAATAAACATACATGCAAAATACATATTTTAATTTATAAAATATGTCTTTAACTTTTTTTTAATGAAAAATACAGACTGTCTTAAATTCAAATCACTCATTAAACATTAACATTTTAAGTCTTAATTTCTTGGACCTACGCATCACTGCACCTCACCTCATGCTGCTTCTTTGCGCGCACTGCACCTTTGCACATCCGCTAGATCTTCGAGTCAGCAGAGATAGTTGTGAGCAAGGGTGTAACTGAACCGAATTGAACCGGATACTGTCAGGATCGAGTTCGGTTCTTTTGAAAATTTAAGGTTCGAGTTCTAAAAACTAAGTTCGAGTTTGATTCGATAAATAAAAATCGAGCTCAAATTTTGTTCGAGTTCTTTGAAAAACTCGTTTATTAAATTATTTTGTTAATTTATATTTTTATTATTAATTTGATAAGTTCGTGTACTAGTTCGTATATAAAGTTTGCGAACTATTTGAAGCTCTGCTCTTTTTTTAAAGTTTGTTAACAAAGTTCGTGAACTATTCGAAGCTCGGTTCGTTAAATTATATTCGAACATGTTCACGAACTTTTCGAAACTAATACTTTTAGGCTCGAGTTCGGTTCGAAAAATTATTCGAGTTTGGTTCGAGGCTCGAGTTCAATTCGTTTATTAAATTAATGAATTTAAAATGAACTTTTATCGAGTCTAACTCCGAATAGTTCACGAATAGCCATGTTCGCTTACATCCCTAGTTGTAAGTGTGCACGCAACAATGAGAGGCAAGAGGGACATGGATTAGGGTATGGTTTGGTAGTGTTTTATACTCTAGGGTTGTTTTAGTAGGATGAGCCGAAACATTGGCCTAAGAAATTAATCTGGAATTGGTCAGGTCAATGGGTAGTGTTAAAATGTTGATAGGATAATTTTAAAAAAGTATGAGCTCTAGTCTTATTAGTTGGAGTTTGATTATTATATTATGTGGGTTTGATATTTTATCAATGTTTTATATTAATAATATTAAAATATTACTCCCCCGTTCATGAAAAATTTGCACATTTCTCTACTTTATGTCTTCCACGAAAAATTTGGACACTTTTATTTTTAATAATTATATTCATATTGTTTGACCCACCATTAATTTTCTAATCACTCATATTATATATTTAATTTTATATAATCTGGGATCGTACGATATTTAATTTATTTATCAATCAATCACTAACTTTTATTTCACTCACTTACACATATTTAATTAATAAATATTGTGGGACTCTTATTTCACTCACAACACATTCAAATTATTCGTTAAAATTCGTATCAAATCTAAATATGTAAGTTCTTCATGGATGTGTGAAGTAATATTTTTAAAGGGTATCAAAATATCATCATAAATAAATTTAATTGGATTATGAGATATTGAAAATATAATCATTACAAGAGTATTGTATATTCCATCCGTCCACAAAGAACTTGCACATTTGAGTTCGACACGAATTTTAACAGATGAATTGAATGTGTTGTTGGTGGAATAAAAGTCTCACGTCATTTATCAATTAAATATGTGTATGTGAATGAAAGAAAAGTTAGAAGTTGATTAGTAAATGAATTAAATATGTTATGAGTGAAACGATGGTCTCATATTATTAATAATTAAATATGGAATGTGAATAATTAGAAAGTTAGTGGTGAGTCCAACAATATGAGTATAATTATTAAAAATAGAAATGTGCATCTTTTTCGTGGATATATAGGTAGAAATGTGCAAGTTTTTTGTGGACAGATAGAATATAAATAATGTGAGGAAAAATTAAAATAATGTTGAAAAGTATGCGCATGTCAAATTGACCCGAAGCCCACCGGGCTTTTGTGGTCCAAATCTCGTATATATATCAAGCTAGTTGGGCCCGAAATTTTTTAGACTTCTATATTTTGAGTCGACCTAACCCTAATTACCGGGATCCGGATAAGCCTATTGGGCCGGGCCATTTCAGACCAATTTTTTTAACAACTCTACACAAAGGTAAGCATATAATAAATTATTATAGAAAAACATCCAAAAGTTAAGAACATACGTAGCGTCTCGCGCGCTAGATGGGGCAGGGGTTCGCGAGCCAGTCTCAAATACGAGAGATTGGTCTCGGCCACACGAGACTGCGCTGTGGGTAGGGTAGGGTAGCTCGCTCAGCTGGGTTCCCGAGTCCATTTTTCCTTTTTTCGAATTTTTTATTTTTAAAATTTATTTATTCCAAATTCCATCTTTAAATATTTCATTTCATTCCCAACATTTCGCACATCTCTTCAATATTTTGAAAATAAAATGGATAATGAATTTCTCGCCTACTTTGAAAAAAATTGAGACCAATATATGAATTACGTGATTCTTCGTCGTCTTTGCAAGTTTTGCAAATCAAAGCTGGAGTCTTTCACCATCCATTTTCAACAATCCCCAAGTTTCATGGCCTCCCTTTCTTTCACCACAATTCGACCAACATTTTCCTCCAACAATTTTCTTCACCATCACCTGAGTACTCAAAGAAATTAACTTGAATGATTCATTCAACGAAATTTCGGACGACGCCCTTGCTCTCACCCTCCACAAAGTCAAAATGTTGAGCCTGAGAATAAAAAATAAAGCTCCTGGAGATCGTGAGAAGCCTTACAATATTTTTCTACGAGCACCAAAGCTTTGACGGACTTCACAACCAGTCATATGCAACTTATAAAGTACAAAAGCTTGATGAAAAACACGTTCAAGATGACTCATGATCAACTCGAAACACATATGATGGTGACAAGATTAAAAAGTAAATGAGAGTAGTCGTAGTTTTTTTTAATTTTAATTAATGTGATTTTTAAAATTTAATTAATATAATTTTATTTTATAAATTGATTTTTTAATTAATGTCAATTTTAATATTATTTAAATTTCATTATAATATTAAAATTAAAACAAAAAATTTTAAAAATTAAATACGAAAGTTTTCACTATGAAACATTTAACAAAACTTTTAAAATTCTTATATCCCATAAAAAAAATTCAAAAAATTTCAAAAATATCAGTGAAAACACCATTCGGGATGTTCTTACTATTTTTTGGATCTCTCACAATATCACTATCTTAATGTATTTTTTGGTGGAACCTAGGGGATTTGGCAGCCTCCCAATGTTGGTTCTTCTGATTACGGCTATCGATTTTATCATTCAAATTATTTTTTTTATAAAATCTATTATTCACAAGAAATAAAGATTAATAATTTTTTAAAAAAATTAAGTTAATTATATCATGTTAAGTTACATTAATTAAGATAGAAAAGTTTAAAAACTTCTCCCTATGTTGAAGTGAGTTGCTTTTAAAAAATAATCCAGTACAAATAATGAAATGATACAAAAAAGAATTTGCATTTTAAATTATGATAATTAATGGAAAAAATACACTATTTAGTTCATTAGCCCGAAGCAATTCCAAATATTTGCAGATAAATGGAAAAATAGCTTTTATGCAATACAATAGTATAGAAAAATAATTGAAAAAAGGTTTCAAAATACAGAGAAAGAAGAGTGAACAATACAAGGTGGGAGTCGGTTTCCGAATGGATGGTTAAAGTGCAAGGTTCTCGCAAAAGGCAAGCTCCAGGGCAACGAGGCTCTTGCCCGCTGTGAGTGCTCTAATCGATGTGATCAGTTTCGATTTGATCGTACCAAAATTAACTGTTCCATCATTCAAGAATGGATGCCAAACTTAACTGTTTGTTGTTTGAATCTTTAAAGAGCATTCACAAGAAATTTGGATTATTTCCTACTAGCTCAAGAAAAAAGCATCAAATACAAGAAGATGAGGTTACTAACATGTTAGGGTCCTATATGTGTTAGATCTGAGTGGGGCCCGCCAAGTGCAAGCACAATCACATCATCTTCTCTTGTCCTTCCTTTGCTTGGCATCAGCAATGTGAAACATAAGCTGTGTACATTATGCATTAGTCCAACAATTTGCACCAAGAAACTAAAGATTTCATAACACTGTGTAATGATGATAAGATACCTTAGTTCCAACGTAAAATGAAATGAACAAGCCACCGAGCGTGAGTAAACCTGAAAACATACAAGTGTGACACACTCCAGAACACAGATTCAAATTATAAGAGGTGAAGTGAAAGAGGCATACCTCCTTCCTGAAGGAACCCGGAAACCAACCAATTAATGCCTGATGGGCCGATCACAAAACCCACAAGATTAGCCACCTGCATCAGCATTAGCATAAACTTCACATTACCCTCTTCAGATTCATATAGGTTTACGCTCCATGAACAATTTACGACATAAGAAGCTCTTACGACAGTTACAATAACAAAAAAGAGTAATATTCTAGAAGCATACAATTCATCCAAATAATATCCTTTTCTCCTTACAACAGCTCTAGGAGCTGAAAATCATCAGCCGTAGAAACTAAAATATGTGCTGTGCAAAGGAAAATGATGTTTGTATAAAATTGCTCTTCTACTAAAACAATCAAAATAGCAATGATAATAATGTGTTTTACTTCTCATGTAGAGCGATGTGCCATCTTTACTCTTTGCAAGACCAGCTGCTCTATATGAAATACTAGCATTGTTTTAATTTTACAGCAGAAAAATAATTGAACTATGATCAATGGAATGAGCTAGCAGAGGACAAACCATCAAGCAAGTAATAGTTACTGCTCCAGCAACAGCACTGAGTTCACGAAAAACAAATTCTCCAAAAGCACCCTCCATCTGGAATTAATACCATGGAAATAAACAATGAGAACTGGGGGTATAGCAGTACAGAGTTGGAAGCTAAGGTTATCACAAAAAGGGTCTTTTACCCTCATGTCAATTCCATTAGAGTCCTTGAGTCTTTCAATTTCGTAGTTCAGTAAATTACTTTCTGTCAAATTAAGGTTGTGTTTACTTTTATACCTCTAAACTGAGGGATAAGAAGAAAAAAAAAAGTGAAGCATAAATTTTTTTTCCTTCTCATTTCCACGTATACGAGGAAGATTAAAAGGCTAAAATTAGGATAAGGAAAAATTTAAAGCTTGATTCTTTTGAACCAACTTATCCCTCCTTTTATAATTTATAGGAATAAGAAGCAAAGATACCCTAATAGTATAATGAGATTGTTAAAGTCTATATTTTATACACTTACATTTTTCCTGAGTTTTATTTTGCGCCTACTTCATGTGTGTGGTTACTCTCCATCCATGAAAAGTGTACTCTTATTACTTTTTGGGCCGTCTACAAAGAGTATATTCTATTTTCCTTTTTAGACATGATCCCATAAAACACTCAATATTTTAAACCTTACATATATTCTATTTTGTGGATCCCTTCACTAAAAACACACTTTTCAGTTTTGTTCTCAAAATTCGTGCCGACTCCTTCACAACACACTTTTTGTGGACGGAGGAGTATATATTATATACTATATGGTATGTTTTGTAGGAGCCTTGGTCAATGAATCAATATAGAACGTGAGAAGACATTGATCGAGTCAAAGGAAGTTGTTGCTAGAGAAAAGGAATGTGTGAGATCAATACGAAGGGATCAAGCAGCAGTTATAAGATTGTAAGGATATGGTGGAGATAATGAAGACATGATTTTCTCCATGACACAATCCCTCTTGGACGTGCTAGATTTCTTTGAGAGGAAGACTGAAGATACAACTATATATATCCAGTTTATCTCCAAGAAAATAAGAGCGAATCACGAGAGATATTCAAGTCTTGGATAGTCCATAATGTCATAGTGGTTCTGAGAGTTGTAATCACTTCAAGGATAATTAACACCTTCATAGTGTATTTTCTTAGCCTTTTACTCACTAGTTTCTATAATTCACAATCATATAGTGAATATTTGCCATGAGGCACTTCACGATTTTGAATGAATAAACTCGTGAAATTTTATTTCTATTGTGTTCATACACCTTACATATTTGCTTATTCCATTGCAACTCAAATCAAAGTACTTTGGCATTCGGTCACATCTTTGATCGCATTTTTTCATTTTTCCGAGTATCAATTCTTTTAGAGATGTTAATTTAAAATGTTCTCTATATGCTCATACAATTCTAGTTCATACATCGTGTTTCTATCAGATGACAATAGAAAAAGGACAAGAAAATACACAGATACCTGAAAGGTGTTAGCTGCAGATTTTATCAGCATTTCTGGTATAAAAAATATGCATGTCAACCACGCCCAAGAAAGAAGCTTCCTGAAATCAAGGAAAAAAACAGTGATAACAACTGGGCTGTGATGGTTCAGCATTTAAGAAACTTTTGAGAGGCTAATTTACCACTCTAGGTCATGCCACACGGCTACAAAGGTGAAGACAACCCAAACATTCAGCAGTTTCTTTTGGGACCCCCCAAGTGGTATATAAACATACCTAATAAAAACATGAGTAGCCATTGTGATGTGGCACAATAACAAATTGTTAAAATAACTGTGATACAAGACATCAAGAAAAATTGTACCTGACTAGCCACTTGTTAAATGAAGCATGCCAATTTTTCCAAAAACTTTCCAAGTTGTGGCAATTGTTTATGCACCTTGGCATATTCTCTGGTGGCACAATGCCATTAATCTACATTGATATGTAGGTAGGTTCATAATACATTCTACATGCTAAATGTGTCAAAACACAGAAATCATCATTAATAAGAAATGGACTGATTCGGAGAATTCCTACCAGTGACCAGAATCGGAAGAAGCGCCAGATCAGGAAAAATTTTAGCCACATGAAGTTTAGAACCTGTTGATATCAATGTAAGATGCAATGAGTAGATAACATTATGCTTAGACATAAAAGAAATTGCAAATCTGATATTATTATCTGTTCGTATCAAGGTAACAAGTAGATAACATTATGCTTTGACATAGAAGGAAATGCTAACATTTAGATATGACTTTATTCGTTCTTTCTTTTTATTTTTATTTTTTTAATTAGTAATACATTAAATTTTAAAGATCACGCAACGGAGGACTCGAACCTGGGACCTTAGACTTCGGGCATTAACCTCCTATCGCTATACTATATGTAAGTTCAAACAGAATGATTAAAGGAAACTACTCTAACCTATTACAGTCACGATTTGCACTTCTAGTTCGTGAATTGAATATTAATACAAACCAACCAATACTAAAAAGCATTTTTGATGTAATTCATTTGGTTTTGTACGTATATACCAAAAAATCCATAATCTGTACTAAAGAAAAGCTAAAATATGTTTCTGATATTGTTCTTTATGGCCCTGAAGTCCACTCCAAAGTTAAATGTCAGTCAACTCCCAGTTCTCACAAAGAGACACAGTCATGATGGGTATTTTTTTTATGTTTATAGATTTTTCCACATTTCACAAATACAGTCTAATTTCTACAGTTAGATGATGCTAGAAAGATGTATTCACAACAGTAGAACTGCTTCCAGTTATTGGAAAACCAGAGTAAATCAAGATCAGTGCTTACACCATATCCAATGATAAAGATGTCCATTGGAGATAATTGTTTCCACAAACCACTGCAAACAATAATTCAATCTTTAATATGTAAAAGTTAAAGAATTAATTATTATATGTAGCTACAAATATTGAAGATTACTCACCTAATAGCAAAGGCATTATAGTAAAAGAACTGTGCCATAAATTCCATTAAGGAAAGACAAAAAACCCAACGGAATCCATACCAAGCAACTTCTCGAGGTGAATATATATTCTGGGGAGAATCCAACTGCAGTAAATATGAAAAAATAATTATAGATTCCTTCTATATAACCCATTTAAGTTATAATAGTAGGATATGGTTTTGTGCAGGTAAACATCTACATTAATTTGGGAATATGAAGATAAAACATAGGATGCATTTAGAAGAACATAGAGGAACATGTAATAATCTAGGGATGCCACAACAAACCTGCGAAGCAAATGCATTGAAACTAATGATTGGTCCAGCAATGTAAAGAGGTGCAAAAACCAAATAGCACAAGTATATTGGAAATGAGAACTTGTCATCTGTTACTCTTTTTTCCTGAAAAAAAAGTCAAATCCAGCGATCACAAGAAAACAAATTATCTTAACTAGTTTAAATTGAATTTGTATTGCAAAACCTTTAATGTTTAGTAGTTTAGAATTGAGGGGTAACCTGTAAGACCAGGTAGCATGTCTTTCCAGTTGAACAATCATCACAGCGCTGAATATGCTTCTACAATAAACAAAAGAAATCTTAAAGGACAAAATGATCCAAAAGAATATGTATTTAAAAAACAAATTTCAACCTTTTTCATCAGAGCTAGCAAGACAATGAGACAATATAAAACCAAATTTATTCTGATAAGAAACCGAACAAACAAGATGTAACCAGTTACACATATCACTTAGCTATCTTTAACTGACAATAATGCCATGTTGGTACTAATACTTACAGTGTTTGTAGACTTGTAGTTCTTGCATATAGATGTTCTTGATAGTACCATCAAAGAAGTACACATGAACACAGCCAAAGATTTAAACTTTGCAGTAAGTATTGAAATGACAAATCTGCAGCACATACCATACATTTATACTTAGGCGCTAACTAAGGTTTGAAGACGCTCGACCAGGGATTTTAAATGTACTGCACGATGCTTCACATCAACACATATGCTTTCATGATTCTCTACAGCATTTCATACTTTCCGATTTTCAATTTTATTATCGACACACACGAAGTGTTGGGTTACTATAAAAAAAAATACTAAAATGGTACGATTCCAGTTTTTCATTAAAATATCTATACGCAACGGAGAAATGGAAGGAGAATAAAGATTTCTCAGACAATATACCATAAACTAAGAGCTCGGAGGCTTATATTGCCAGATAATTAACACAAAAATCATACCTTATAATCAAAACCTTTGTATTGATCCGTCCAATGGTAATCATATCCAAAGCTTATCATACGCAAAACAACTGCAAAAATATATTAAAAAGGGAGAAGTATAGTAAGTCTTGCTGTCACTGGAAAATCAAGGGCCAATATAAGGACCATTTGATGGACAATAAAAAGTTTAAAGTCTATGTGTATTTCACCAGAGATACATCCAGAATGGAACTATTATATGATCTCAAAGAAGAGGAGTAAGGTAAGAAAAAGAATACATTGTTTCACATGAATACAAGCATATGCCATTTAATAACGATGTTCTATACATCTCATGACTATTGTCCTTAGCATTCATATTCCTTTTCGATCTTATGTTATCAGTCAATATACTACATATCTTTTGCCACAATTGGAACTTGGAAGTAAACTTAACTAAGCATTCATTTGAAACAATAAAGACCACTGCTTAATATCATGTACCACCACCGAAGATTGAATAGTCAGAGTTCAATAAGTTAAAAATAAGGTCCAACTAGGACTATACATCCATACAGATCATGTGTACAAATAACATTCATACGAGAATGTTGTTTAATCTAAAAGATTAAAAGCAAGTTTACCAAAATTAAAGCAGATATGCCATCTGAATGTGCCGCGGAAGTCATCCAAATAAGCCCAGTGTTCTCTACACCAAGATAAACAGAACATAATTTGAGAGCTTGAAATAATATGATAAGATCAAAATAAATTGGAGCCACAAGCCTTACCCAAAACTAGAGAATCGATATCCCTCATAAATGCGATTACATACAAGAAATGATATGTTAAAGATCCAGAGCACATACAAGAAGTATTTTGTCCTTCCAAATACCTGCATGAGTAAATATCTGGTGAACATGAGAGCATTAGAAGCTTTACTTTGATAGCTTGATGGACTGTAGAGCTTCGCGTTGTAGTGCAGAAAATAATGAGTTGGAAAAGGAAAAAAAGCCAACAGTTGAAGTCAAAGAAGAAGAAGGAAAAGAGCAAACAATGTGGAAATGTACCCGCAATTAAAGAGAAGAAGTTAACAGACCTTTACTAGGGAAAAGTTAGCCAAAGCAATACCAAAGATAAACAATATGCTGCAGTATGGGAAAAGAAATGGGAAATTGTTATTGTTACTAGGATAATTACATCAGCTCAAATAATCAAACAAGTTTAACATTCCAACAAATCCAGGTCTTACCAGGCTCCGTGTAGGTAAATCAAATAAACCAATGAAATCACAATCCAGTACAAAGACATTCCATTTGCCCTCAAAGAAAATGATCTTTTAAGAAGACTGGCAACCAATGTAAAAATGCCGAACACGGCTGTGAGAATCGGTAAGTTTTGCCTGAAATTTCTCCATTGTGAGTCAGAAGCATCCTGCACAGTGAAATGAATCAAGAAAAAGTAAATTAGTTTCAATTCAATTCACTTTCAGCCCCTACGGCCAATTTCCGGTCACTTCATTATTTGATTATAAGTCAAAGTTAAAGAATTGCTAGATTTTCTTTCTTTTTTTATGTGCCATCAAAGACTCGCATACACAGTAGAAAGACTCAAACAAAGAAGAAAAAGTAACTGAGTGCTATTATTTCAGTTTGCAAAACACAAGCTCGTAAAGGTTATGCTCCAGAGAAGGCATTTCCAGTAAAACGGAGAGCTACTGGAACGCAATTTAAAGGAAAGTGCAACAAACACGGGCGACTAAAATCGAAAAATAGAAGTAAAAATCATAAGCAAATGCCACGTACGATAAGGCGACCGAAGATCCAACCAGGGCGCAAACCATATAGCTTTTCGTGGTGATCTGGGGTTAGAATTGGCAGAAACGTATAACATCAGCAGAAGAAGGAAGGGAAGATGAAGTACAGAAAAAAGAGGGAGCAGTACAAGCGCACCATGTGAGAGCTGGAGAGAACGACGAATAACGAGGGCGTAAAAAACGACAGCGTATGGGACGAGAAGGAGGAGCTCCTTCTGCTTCCAGGAAGTGCTCTTCATCAGTGCTTTCTGATTCTTCTTGTCCAACAGTGGGATCGCTTAATTGCAAAGTTCAATTTTGGTAATGAGAATAATTATGCAACAAAAAGAGTAGTTAGTGAAACTGCAAATGTTTTAATTGACATTATGAAAGAGAAGAGGGAAACTGGAATCGCAGACAACTCATGTGAGGAAGAAGATGTTGGAATGGAATATCTGTTAATTAGTTGCATTAATATGTAAATTTACCCATTATCTAAAAACATTCGGTAGAAAATACTCACTCTTAAATGTATATATAAAAAATACTCATTTTATTAAATAGTGGGTAAGATTATCTTACATTTCATACTTGAGAGAATGAGTTGTTATATTTTAAATGATGTTAATAGATAAATTTACCCACTATCCAGAAATAATATGTAGAAAATATCCAAACATAAATGTATATATATGAAAAATACCCACTTTCTTGAATATTGTGTAAGATTCTCTTACATTTAACCCTTTACCGACACAATGTGGTTGTTATATTTTAAATGATAGCTTCATTATTACATTTACACTCCTCTTACCTTTCTCTCACTAAAATTCCCAACAATATCTGTCGTGGAAATCTGCTGGAAGTCATCAAATTGGAGACATTTATCAGACAACAATCAAGTAACCATTTTATTCGGTAGAATTTCAATACATCTCGTTTTTAGACAACTACCGCTTCCTTAATTTCTCGCGGTATTTCTGTATGTAACATATTTGTCTGCGGTATTTACGTTTTGACACATAATAGATGTTGCGATTTACGAAAACATCAATACCGCCCGCAAATATGCATCTACCGCTGGTACATCAAACCAGCGGTATTCACAACCGTAACACCTATACGGGTGGTATTGGTACATATATGTAGGTAAATGCATTCCAAACATGAATATATCACTACCGTATGGAAATTCCTAACTACCGCGGGTACATATAACTCGCGATATTTCTATGTATTTACTTTACTCGAGCGTTATTGGTAGTTTCAAGTAGGTAGATGATTTCTCAACACTTATATGTTACCTATTATGTGTGGTTTCTTACTAAAATAATTATTTATTTGTAGATGATGGATTATACACCCGTGTACGTGAAATATGGAGGGTATTGGGATGAGAGTATGTATACGGGTGGCCAGGAGCAGATAGCACCTCTCCCGAACAATTATGTCACGATCTCGAACTTGAAATTATGCATCAAGTACATGTCCATTGCAGCCGAAAATCAGTATCGAAGAATGGTGGGCTTATCAAATCTTAATTGACCATCGATGATGAAGTTAGAGACTATGTATGATCCAATAATCACCTACGGTGTATGTGGATTTGAGAGGCGAGTCGAGCAGCAGAAATGAATCCACAAAAATTTCAGACCTCAAATTTGCATGTGGTGACGGTGTTGGTGAAGAATATGGCGGTGGTGATGATGATGCTGATGGTGAAGATTATGTTGTGAGTTCAGATTGTTCTTCATCATTTGAATCCGACGAAGAACAAGCTCCTGCGATGAACAATGCTACATTTGCTGAATTTTCTGCATGGATACATGATGTAGGGGGTATGCGAAGAGTTTTGGAGATGATGTATCCGAGTGTGGATAGTGACGTCGAGTACACCCCTAATACATAAGGGTTTTTAAGAAATTGGATAGTTCCAATGGTCCCCCTCAATGCCATGACCTCTGACTTGTTCACTGAAGAAAATCCAATACTCGAAGAGTTAGGTGATGGGTCGATCTTCAATGATAAGGAAGACTTGAACATTGCGGCTGGATTGTGGAACATGGAGAACCGAACTGAATACAGAGTTGTAAGATCAGACACGTACCGACTGCACTGGTGTTGTAAGGTGTCTGAAAGATGCCCATTCGTTTTGCATGCTCATTGTCATGGAGGTAGTTGGGCTGTATCTGAGTTTCGTGGTGAGCACACTTGTAATGATGATATCACACATCTTGGTCCGTAAAAGGTCCACTCAAAGGTGATTGCCGCATTCTTTGCGAAGAAAATGCGAAATGTAAAAGATATCATTAGACCGAAGGTTATTCAGGAGGAGCTGAGGAGGTGTTTCGGTATGTATGTCACCTACGATGTGCACTCAGAGGCATAAATCTTGCTCTGGATATGATTTACGGTAAGTACGATGCATCATTTCAGTTGTTTGCATGGATATCTACATATGTTGGAAGTGATGAATCAAGGTACGGTCACTGAGCTTGATGTTGGTCCTGACAATAGATTCAAACATCTATTTGTCGCTCTTGGAGCTTGTAGAGCGGGGTTTGGCTTATGTTTGAGGCCCGTGATAGTTGTTGATGATACTCATTTAAAGGGGTAGAACAATGACATTTTATTCGTTGCAGTAACGAAAGATGCGAATGAACAAATTTACCCATTAGCTTTTGGGATTGGGCCGATCGAAAATCACGAGCCTCGAATTTGGTTCCTTACGAGAGTCAAAAGAGCTTTTGGTAGTACGCCAAACACATTGATCATATCCGATTAACATGTGTCGATTGAGCATGCCGTGGGTATCGTATTTCCTGAAGCAACACATGGTTTATGTCACTATCATCTTAGCAGCAAGATCAAATGGTTTGGAAAGACCACTGTTGGTTTATTTCAGAGAGCTGCTTACACATAAAAGCAGAATGAATACCATAAAAGAATGAGCGTCATATAGGCTTCAAAGCCTGTGGCTTATGAGAAGTTGATGAGTGTTGGACCCGCCAAATGGGCTCAATCGATGTGCCCAGTGCGAAGGTATAGCTTCCTAACATCTAATGCAGCTAAAAGCTTCAATAAGACACTTTTATGGGCTCGACGTCTACCTATTTGTTCTCTTGTGGAGGTAGTGAGACTTGTGTTGGAAAATTGGTTCGATTATAGACGTCAGAAAGCTGCTCGAGATCATCAAGAATATCTAGAAGAGGTTATACGAAAGGTGCACCTACAAATTGATAGATGTCGTGCATACAACGTAGCTCGTGTGGATGCTAATATCTTTAAGGTTGAGACGAGTATGCGGTCAGTAATGGTTGACTTGAAATTCATGGAGTTGTGAGTGTATGGAGTTTCAATTCGATCTCATTCCTTGTTCTCATGCAGTCGCGGCAATTCAGTACGTATAATATTTAAATAATTAGATTATGGTATCTATAAATTTTTTATATTGTCCAATAATATTATTTTATAAATTTTCAGGAATGTCGGTATGTCCATATCTCAATTCATAGAAAACTTTTACAAATGGACAGTCATGGAGGATGCCTACAGAGTACACATTGCACGTGTTCCTCACAAAAATAATTGGGTTCTACCAACCAATGTTGCAAATAGAGAAGTTTTACCGAATAAAGCTATAAGACTGCCGGGTCGACCTCGACAAAGTAGACGTAGATCAGGAGGAGAAACATCTGGAAGAAGTAGGAGAAGAGTTCAAAGATGTCCTTATTGCGATATGACATGACATACGGGCCCGAATTATCCCCAATTAGATGATGATGAGTAGAAAAAGACTTATTTGATGTTATGAAGAGTAATTTGTTGTGTAATTTGTTATCAATACTTATTTGATGTTACAAATACTTAATTAGAATATTTATTTGAAAAAATATTAACTATATTCTGATTAGAATATAATTAGAATATTTATTTAAAAAATATTAACTATATTCTAATTAAAATATAATTAGAATATTTAATATATTCTAAATAAAATATAATTAGAATATTTATTTGAGAAATATTAACTATATTATAATTAGAATATAATTAGAATATTTATTTAAAAAAATTAACTATATTCTAATTAGAATATTTAAAAAAATATTAACTATATTCTAATTAGAATATTTATTTAAAAAATATTAACTATATTCTAATTAGAATATTATTAGATTATTTATTTGAAAATATTAGCTATATACTAATTAGAATATTATTAGATTATTTATTTAAAAAAATATTAACTATTCTAATTAGAATAGAATATTTTTAGATTATTTATTTGAAAAAAATATAAACTATATTCTAATTAGAATATAATTAGAATATTTATTTGAAAAAATATTAACTAATATAATTAGAATATTTATTTGAATAATATTAACTATATTCTAATTAGAATATTATTATAATATTTATTTGAAAAAATATTAAATATATTCTAATTAGAATATTATTATAATATTTATTTGAAAAAAAAATATTAACTATATTCTAATTAGAATATTTATTTGAAAAATATTAACTATATTCTAATTAGAATATAATTATATTATTTATTTAAAAAAATATTAGATATTTTCTAATTAGAATATTATTTGAAAATAATATTAGAATCTCATTAATATAATAAGTCACATAAATTAGAAGTTCATTAATATAATAAGTCACACAAATTAGTTCATTAAACTCTAATATCAATGACACAAATTAAATATGCTACAAGCGATAAGAGCGCGATAAGTTTTAGTATTTGCCGACCCCCACTCAACTGTAGGTCATCCACTGATAATTCGCTCCACTGTCATGCACGCAAATGACCCACAACTATGACTATTTGTTTGATTGCCGAACTTTATCTGCACTTCGCAAAGTGAACAACTCTATGTTCGCTCTGTATCCAAATGTGTTATAGCGATAGTACATCCCATGTCGCATCGTCACCAAAACACCATAAACTAGTGGTTTCAGTGCCCTGATCCTCGCCTGCCGAACCTCTTCCATAATTGCACGCCAATTAGAGTCGTACAATGTCATTGTACGACTCGTCATATCAGCAACAACTACTACAAAATGATTCATTACTAGAATCGAAAATATTACCTACGATTATTAATACACAACACAATTAGTAACATATGAAATAATTATAAACTAACTTATGTTAAAAAAAAAATAAACAAACTTACTTCTGATGCATCCCACCTTGCACTACCAGTGAGTCCATAAGCAAAATCCCGTACGACATTGCACAACCATTGACTTGTCTGCCATTTATTTTTTATGTGAGCATCCAATGCTCTCCTTCCAATCAATTGCAATGAACGACTCTCGGCAACAAAATTTTTAAATTCAAATGCTAATCTTGCCTATAAAAATTAATATGAACATTAAGATAATCAATAAAAGTGAAAATTAATATGAACATTATGATAATTAATTAAAAGTTAAAATTTACTTACAAAGAAATCACATTTGCATATCACAGTTTTTCCCTTCGTGTAGCTCGGAAACACCCACCAATTATTAATGAGCCTTTTTTGTAGAATCATCATATACAAATCTACAGTCTACATAGAAAATATTATTATAAAACAAATTAAATCACATAAATCATGTAATTAATAGAAATAATTAAATTACATAAATCACATATTATAAAACAAATTAAATCACATAAATCATTTAATTTAAAGAAATATTATTTTAAAACAAATTAAATCACATAAATCACATTTGCATATCACAATTTTATAAAATAACTTATAAATTAGAATTACCTCTGAATAGAAATCTTCACTCATGTTGAGCATAAGCTTGAAATCTATAACAGTCACAGGAGCTCCATTTCCGGTGAGTGTCGCATTATCAGGTTTCTTCATGAAGTCTAAGAAATTATTGTACACACCACCTAAAGGAAATGGAGGGAAAGTAGGAGGACGATATTCCCCAAATGGACTACCGTAGGCGATCCCCTCTTCGAATTCCACCGACCCGTCACGAGGATTACATGTAGAGGTTGATCCAATTGGCACGTTGGATATAAACTTTAATTAAATTAAAAAGGTTTATTAAAAATACAAATATTAAAATTCATAAATCAAATTAAATTACATAATTGTAAACATACTTGTCCATGTCCCATATCAAATGTGGAATGATGGTAGGTCACAAGGAGCATCGATCACTGAGATGTGTGGCACGTCTGACGTCGAATATCGACCGGTTTCTATGGGTGCAGATGATGTAGGGTATGATTAGAAATGTAAGCAGCATCAAATCCAATCCCAATGGCTGGTTAGTATAATCCTACGGGGCTGACTCAGTGTACATTGGCTTGGGGAATGCAGTAGATGGCCGAGCAGAATCATCATCCACGTCAGTAGATGGCCGAGCAGTATCATCATCCACGTTAGTAGATGGCCGAACAACATCATCAACGACACGAGATGGACGAGCGGAGTCCGTAATGGGAGGACTACGTCTCTAGGTATCTATCACCGGAGAACTGCGTCATGATCCGCTGCATCTCATCATATCAAACATCCCCTGCATCCACTTTTTCAGCCTGTTCTCAGAAGCTCTGATCTCTGACGTATACCTCATCTCAGAAGCCTGCATCTCCTGTCTGTGCCTCCTCTCATAAGCTAGAAGCTCTGCCCGCACACGTGCCTCATGTGCACTAAGCTCGGATCGTATGACCTCTCGCATACGTACCTCTAATGGCTTTAATCTCGGAGGCCCTCCACTGCTACTCCAAGAAGAATCAACCATGGGCCTGCGTGCACGCTTCCCCTTGTCGGTATGACGTCGAGGAGGGTGAGATGTGTGATCGGTGTGCTTAGTGGGCTGCTCATCAACTACAAGCCTCGCACTCCGAGTAGATCGAGAACCATGTACTTCCTCTACAACAACAGGTGGTCATGTATGTCGAACACGACGCTGATCACCTGAAGTGTGCTTGGTCCCGGACGTAATGTTCATCGGAAGATCATACCGTACCGCCAGCGAATTTGAAGACTCGAGTGATCTCACGTGAGGCAGGAATTGCTCGGCCTCCTCAAGAATGATGTTTAACCACGTATACCACTGGCAAAAAAAAAGAAACATAATCAATTAATTAAAATATTAATTAAGTAAATTAGATTCATATATTGAATTAAAACAAAAATTTTACTTACACTCAACTCTGTGTAGAAACTCTGAATGTCTGTACATGCCGGAAGATCAGGAGTCTTTTGAAAATTCCAGCGAAGATATCTCGGATATAATCCGTCACCACCAGGCTTCCTAGCAGCAATCCCCAGCCCGTGAATCACCTCAAATCCTCAAATCATCAACGTCCAAGTAGGACCGTAGAAATGATATCTCGAATTATCCAGAATTTTTCTCAAATAATGCTGGAGAATCTTGAATGAATGTGCTCCCCATGGGTACTTGTAGAATGAGTTCATGTCTGAGGCCAGCGTCCACAGCCACATGAAGACTATCTTTTGAGGGTCATGCCCGAAGATGAATATCAATGCCATCTGCACGTGGGCCACGACTACATACAGGTCATCATCGTGGGGAATATTGTGCTTCTGAAAGCGCCTGAGCAAATTCGCCCCCAAATGGCCGCCGCCGCATGCCATCTCGAAAAGCTGAAGGCCTCTAGGATCATGGGGATGAGTGCTATCGAAGTTAGAGCGCACAAATCTCAACCCCGTGATCAACGCGTGATCCTGTACCGTGTACTACACATCCCTCCTGTTAATATGAAACCAAATACCGGTACAGGACCAAATGCAACGAGAGGCAAGGCCATGCAGCGCTGCAGAACAAATGATACCCGATGTCCACCTTATAAAATGTCCGAAAGGCCCATTTTGAAACCTATCGAGCAGATCATCACCCTCGACCTCATGAAGAGTGTTCCGAATTTCCTCTAATAAATTAATCCTATAATATGTATTCGGCACTGATGTACGATGGACAGAGTTGGGCCTACGATACCACGGACGCTCTGATACCTACATAATTAAAATATTTACCAATATAAGATAAAATTAATCACAATTATGTATACACCGCGTGGCAACAGTTAAAAAAACAAATAAATAGGGAGTGTACTTAAACAACACGGTAAATATTATATGCAAGGTTTAAGGGCGAGATACATATATGGTTGAATTCAGAAAAATACATACATAAATATTATGTATCTATCGCTTGGAAACTCCTACGGGATAACTTTTACCGCAGGTACTACATGACCGCGGTAGATGCTCTAACGCGGGTCTTATTGACACATTACAGTTCATGAAAATTTATCAACACATAATATATAAATACCACACGTAAAATTCAAACGTAGGCAAATATAGCAGGTACAACAAGGTCGCGGTATTTTCTCTAATCCGAGCAGTAGTCGCCTAAATACAATTAGTAGATGTTTCTTATGCTAAATAAGTATATATTGCGGTAGTGATGGTGGTGATGGTGAGCTGCGGTAATGAATAAGAACTAACCTAAATGTCTTGCGGTATCTCCTTGTCGGAATCCATGGCGGCGTGGTGATGGTGGTGATGGTGAGCTGCGGTAGTGATGGTGGTGTTGCGGTAGTGAGAAGCCCAACATCAATGGTGGTGGAGGCAATTGAGGTGGAAGGCGCCGACATAAGAAATGCTGCAGTAGAGGGGAGGGCACGGTGATGTTGCGGTAGAGGAATCGGGAGGAGTCGACGCGCAGGTAAGGAGGAGGAAGAGAGAAGAGGGAGAAAAGGAAAAGTAGGTGGGGAAGGAAATGTAGATGGGGAAAGGTAGATAGGTTTAATGCAGGAAAAAATTTCAAAAATAATTATTGAAGTTTTATTTTGTCAAAAGTGGGTATTTTCTTAATACACATTTAGGAAGTGAGTATTTTATTCATTGAATTTTTGGAAAATGAGTATTATTAATTTTCTTCCTATTATATTTACACTCCTCTTACCTTTCTCTCACTAAAAATCACAACAATATCTCTCGTGAAAATCTGCTTAAAGTCATCAAATTAGAGACAATTATCAGACAACAATCAGGTAATAACCTAATCATTGCCATTTTATTCGTTGGAATTTAAATGCCACTCGTTTTTAGACAACTACCGCTTCCATAATTACACGCGGTATTTCTGTATTAACATATTTGCCTGCGGCATTTACGTTTTTACACATAAGAGATGTTGCACTTTACGAATATCCCAATACCGCCCGATAATCTGCATCTACCGCTGGTACATCAAACCAGCGGTATTTGCAACCATAACACGTATACGAGCGGTAGTGGTACCTATACATAGGTACATGCTTTTCAAACTTTAATATATCCTAACTACCACGTGTATATATAACTCGCGGTATTTCTATATATTTACTTTACGCGAGCGGTATTGGTAGATTCAAGTAGGTAGATGGTTTCTCAACACTTATATGTTACCTATTATGTCTGGTTTCTTACTAAAATCATTATTTATTTGTAGATGACGGATTATACACCCGTATACATGAAATATGGAGGGTATTGGGATGGGTGTATGTATACGGGTGGCCAGGAGCAAATAACACCTCTCCTGAACAATTATGTCACGATCTCGAACTTGAAATTCTGGATCAGTACATGTCTATTGCAGCCGAAAATCAGTACGATATCTTCTGTCTGTCAAGATCGAAGAATGGTGGGCTTATCAAATCTCAATTGACCACCGATGATGAAGTTAGAGACTATGTATGATCCAATCATCACCTACGGTGTATGTGGATTTAAGAGGGGAATCGAGTAGCAGAAATGAATCCACAAGAATTCCAGACCTCAACTTTGCATGTGGTGACGGTGTTGGTGAAGAAGATGGTGGTGGTGATGATGCTGATGCTGATGCTGATGGTGAAGATTACGTTGTGAGTTCAGATTGTTCTTCATCATTTGAATCCGACGAAGAACAAGCTCTTGCGATGAACAGTGCTACATTTACTGAATTTGCTGCATGGATACATGATGCAGGGGGTATGCGAAGAGTTTTTGAGATGATGTATCCGAGTTGGATTGTGACATCGAGTACACCCCTAATACAGAAGGGTTTTAAGAAATTGGATAGTTCTAATGGGCCCCCTCAATGCCATGACTTCCGACGTGTTGACTGAAGAAAATCCAATACAGGAAGAGTTAGGTGATGGGTTGATCTTCAATGATAAGGAAGACTTGAACATTGCGGCTGGATTGTGGAACATGGAGAACCGAACTGAATACAGAGTTGTAAGATCAGACATGTACTGACTGCATTGGTGTTGTAAGGTGTCTGAAAGATGCCCATTCGTTTTGCGTGCTCATTGTCATGGAGATAGTTGGTATGTATCTGAGTTTTGTGGTGAGCACACTTGTAATGATGATATCACACATCTTGGTCCATAAAAGGTCCACTCAAAGGTGATTGCCGCATTCTTTGCGAAGAAAATGCAAGTGTAAAAGATATCATTAGACCGAAGGTTATTCAGGAGGAGCTGAGGAGGTGTTTCGGTATGTATGTCACCTACGATGTGCACTCAGAGGCATAAATCTTGCTCTGGATATGATTTACGGTAAGTACGATGCATCATTTCAGTTGTTTGTATGGATATCTACATATGTTGGAAGTGATGAATCAAGGTATGATTACTGATTTTGATGTCGGTCATGAAAATAGATTTAGACATTTGTTCATCGCTCTTGGAGCTTTTAGAGCGGGCTTTGGCTTGTGTATGAGACCCGTGATAGTTGTTGATGACACTCATTTAAAGGGGATGAACAATGACATTTTATTCATTGTAGAAACGAAAGATAATGAATAAAAAGTGAAAATTCAAATGCAATGAACAATGACATTAAAGGGGAAGAATAATGGCATTTAATCTTGCTTATAAAAATTTAAGATAATCATTTAAAAGTTAAAATTCAAATTCAATGAACATTAAGATCAATAAAAAGTGAAAATTTAATATGAACATTATGATAATTAATTAAAAGTGAAAATTTACTTACAAAGAAATCACATTTGCATATCACATTTTTTTCCCTTCGTGTGGCTCGGAAACACCCACCAATTATTAATAAGCCTTTTTTGCAGTATCATCATATACAAATCTACAGTCTATATTGAAAATATTATTATAAAACAAATTAAATCACATAAATCATGTAATTAATAGAAATAATTGAATCACATAAACATACATATAATTAAATCACATATTATAAAATAAATTTAATCACATAAATCATGTAATTGATAGAAATAATTAATTAGAATCACATTTGAATAAAAATCTTCACTCTTGTTGAGCAAAAGCTTCAAATCCGTAACAGTCACAGGAGCCCCTTTTCCGGTGCGTGTAACTGTCGCATCATTAGGTTTATTCATGAAGTATAAGAAATTATATGACACACCACCTAAAGGAAATGGAGGGAAAGTAGGAGGATGATATTCCCCCTAATGGACTACCATATGTGATCCCCTCTCCGGATTCCACTGACCCATCACGAGGATTACAAGTAGAGGTTGATGCGATCGACACGTTGGATATAAAATTTAATTACATTAAATAGTTAATTAAAAATACGAATATTAAAAATTATAAATCTAATTAAATTACATAATTATTAAATTACCTGTCCATGTCTCATAACAGATGTGGAATGACAGTAGGTCACAAAAGGAGCATCGATCACTGGAACATGTGGCACGTCCGACGTTTAATAGCCGACTTGATCCCATGAGTGCAGATGATGGAGGGTATGATTGGACAAATGTAGGCAGCGTTAAGTCCAATCCCAATGGCTGGTGAGTATGGTCCTCCGGGGCTGACTCATTGTATATCTGCTCGGGAAATACAGTAGATGGCCGAGCAGAATCATCATCCACGTCAGTAGACAGCCGAACAATATCATCATCCACGTCAGCATCATCATCCGAGCTAGATGGACAAGCGGAGTTCGTAATAGGAGGACTATGTCTCCGGGTATCTATCACCAGAGAACTGCGTCGTGATTCGCCGCATCTCAACATATCAAACATCCCCTGCATCCACTTCTTCAGCCTGTTCTCAGAAGCTCGGATCTCTGATGTATACCTCCTCTCAGAAGCCTGCATGTCCTGTCTGTGCTTCCTCTCATAAGCCAGATGCTCTGCCCGTACATGTGCCTCGTGTGCACTAAGCTTGGATCGTACGACCTCTCGCATACGTGCCTCTAATTGCTCTGGTCTCGGAGGCCGTCCACTGTTACTTAAAGAAGAATGAACCCCGGGGATGTGGGCATGCTTCCCCTTGTCGGTATAATATCGAGGAGGGCGAGATGTGTGGTTGGTGTGCTCAGCGGGTTGCTCATCCACTACAGTGCTCGCACTCCGAGTAGATCGAGAACCATGCACCTCCTCTACAACAACAGGTGGTCGTGTCTGTCGAGCATGACGTTGCTCACCTGAAGTGTGCTCGCTACTCGACGTAATATTCGTCGGAGAAGCATACCGTACCGCCAGGGAATTTGGAGACTCGAGTGATTTCACGTGAGGTAGGAATTTCTCGGCCTTTTCAAGAACGATGTTTGACCACGTATAGCACTACAAATAAAAATTGTAATTAATTAATTAAAATATTAATTAAGTAAATTAAATTCATATATTGAATTAAAACAAAAATTTTACTTACACTCAACTCCTTGTAGAAACTCTGAATGTCTGCAGATGCTAGAAGATCTAGAGTCTTTCGAAAATTCCAGCGAAGACATCTCAAATATAATCCTTCATCACGAGGCTTCCCAACAACATTCCCCAGCCCGTGAATCACCTCAAATCCCCAAATCATCAACGTCCAAGCAGGACTATAGAAATGATATCTCGAATTATCAGAAATTTTTGTGAAATAATGCTAGAGAATTTTGAACGAATGTGCTCCCCATGGGTACTCGTAGAATGAGTCCATGTCTGAGGCCAGAGTCCACAGCCACGGGAAGACAATCTTCTGAGTCTCATGCCCGAAGATGAATATCGATGCCATCAACACGTGGGTCACGACTACATACAAGTCATCATTGTGGGGAATACTGCGCTTCTGGAAGTGCCTGAGCAAATCCACTCCGGACAAATGGCCGCCGCCGCATGACATCTCGAAAAGTTGAAGGCCTCTAGGATCATGGGGAAGGTTTATCTCTATAATTCCATTTACGACTTTACGGTGGATGCCATTAACAGTGCTTTTGATTTACCAACTATTGAGGGTGATGTGGTCCCTGATCTTGATGCGGTCGCCAAGCTGCTCACTGGCGGCAAGAAGTCTAAATGGGTTCAACCCATGAAGACATCGTGGTTGACCCATATGTACTCTGTTCTTCACAAAGTCCTCACTTATAATTGGATTGTTTCATCCAACTCTACAGTCGTTACGCAACAACATGGCGTGCTGCTGTACCTTGTGGGACTGAACAAACCATGCAACTTGGGACGCGTCATCTTCGATCAGCTCTCTGCCCTTGCCTCTAAACCACAGATTTTATCTATGCCGTTCCCGTCTCTTGTGTGCAGGGTCCTTGCGCATCAAGGCTTCACTTCTGTGAACAGAAGCCCTGAAGCTGAACCGGCCCCGCTGTACACTATCCACCCCTCTCTCTTCAACAAGAGTAAGGTGGCTGACCTTCCCTGGAGCAACCCTGATACACCTGCCTCTACCTCTGGTGTTCAGCTATCCACACAGACTTTCCAGCAGTTGGTGGGTGCCCTATCTTCTCTGGCTGCACTTGTGCCATCTTTGCAGACTTGCCTTCTTGCACAACAAGGGGGAGACCGTGCTGATGTCACAGCAGCAGTAGACGCGGAGGATGAGGGGGAAGGCGGAGATGTGGAAGCGGAAGTCGCAGCAGATGATGATAACGTAAGACTATGAGGAGGAGACCATGTTGGTCGAAAAACAATTTTATTTTCTGATGTTTTGGGATGTGGAAACAAACAACATTTTTTTTTTGTTTTGTTTTTTGTTTTGTGGTGGATGATGCTTTACTCCTATCTCCAATGGTTTATCTTATAATAGGATGAATGTTGGATGTTGCTATGATGTGACTGTTTTATTGCTTTATTGTCTTGTCTCTGCTTGTATTGTCAATTGTTTTTCAGGAATACAACATTCAGGGGGAGCGCGCTTATCGATCTAAAGGGTGTTGTGAAGAAGGCACAAAAACAGGGGGAGTTTGTTAGGTATTTTATATATTGTTGTTTATTATGTTGAACCTAACATGTGTGTTTTTGTGTTCTTCACATGTTGGTTGTTGACTTAGCTGTTAAGCTCAACACAACACTTGATGCTGACTCAGCGTTGCCACTTGGACGGTTGACTTGGTATGCTTGAAGAAAAGTGAGAATGCACGAAGACTGGAGAAGACCAAGTCATGATAGGCGGTTGAGATTTTTGCGCCTAGTGGAAGTCTGTTTCCACAAATATCGGAGTCAACAAACAGTTGAAGTAGTTCCACTATTCCAGGCGCACCTTGCGGAGCACGACATCAGTTGAGAAAATTGAGGAATACATGGGCTGGCGGTTACAAGATTATGGAAATCAAGCCCATGAACTATCTCTATAAATACTTGTATAGTTTTCAGTTAGAGATATACTTTTGCAGATTAAATTCGTAGTTTAGTGTGTGTGATCTTTAGCCTTGTGAGATCATACGTTTAGTGTTTTTGTAAGAAGTGTTGATGTTGTGTGGTGCTAAACATTGTATCAACACAACACTTATTTTGATTATTCTTTTTGGTCGTAAGGCTGCCGTGTAGGTTGTTTGTTAACACAACCTACGCAAACTTATCTCGTGTGTTTTTCATTTAGCTTCCGCAACATTGACTTAGAGTAGTTGATACACTTTCAGAACCAAATACCGGTACAGGACCAAATGCAACGAGAGGCTAGGCCGTGCAGCGCTGCAGAACAAATGCTGCCCGGTGTCCACCCTATAAAATGTTCGAAAGGTCCATTCCGAAACCTATCGAGCAGATCATCACCCCCGGCCTGAAGAAGTGTTTTCCGGATTTTCTCTAATAAATTAATCCTATAATATGTATTCGGCACCGATGTACGATGGACAGAGTCGGGCCTACGATACCACGGATGCTCTGATGCCTACATAATTAAAATATTTACCAATATAAGACAAAATTAATCACAATTATGCAATTACAGGGCAAAAAAAAGTCAAATAATATACATCTACCCTGGTGAATAATATTCCACGATAGATGTTACATATTGAGCAAAAGCATGATGTAATTACATATTTGAAATCATAAAAATATTATGGTATTTTATATAAATACCTCCCGTATTAATACCGCGGCGAGCATCTACCCCGAGCACTACACACGCACGGTAGATGCACCAATTCGGGCGGTATTCATATCAGTAGATTCCTATCGATGTTCTAAGATATATTACATAACTACCGCACGTAAATAAAGCATGTACACAAATACTGTGAGGGTTGAAGGTAGCGGTAGTTATCTTATTTCGTGCGGTACCAACATGGTTAACATAATGTGAGTTTTCTGAGTCCAAATATGTATATAAAGCGTGTATACATGAACGTCCTGCAGTATTTATTCGTCGGAATCCATGGAGAGGCGGCGGTGAGTTCGAGCAGTGGTGTTTTTTTGTGGATGATATGGGGACGCGAGAGATGGTAGTGGAATGCCGAGAGGTAGTGGTTGTGGTGTTGCGCGATGGATCTGCCGAGAGGTGGTGGTGGTGCTGTGCGGTGGATGTTCGAGAGGTGGAGGTGGTGGTGGCGCTGTGAGGATGTAAGTTGGGGAAGAGGGAGTACGATATTTGGGAAGAGAAGAGAGAATGGATGGTGGTGGTGCTGTGCGGTGGCTCACGGTGGAGGTGGTGGTGGCGCACGGTATTGGGGAGAGAGGAAGAGAAAAGAGAGAGAATGGTAGATGTAAATGATAAATGTAATTTGGGTAGTTGAGAGAGAAGGTAGGTGTATGGAAAATTCAAAAAGGTAAAACATAATAATTAGGGTATGAATAATATAAAGTGGGTAGTTTCCACATTAGTATTTAGGTAGTGGGTATTTTCCACATTAGTTTTTAGAAGAGTGGGTAATATTAATTTTCTCCCTAATTAGGTTGAGTCTCTTTTTATTTTAGTTTCTCTTTTCCAAAATATTCCGTCCAAACAAACTGGCCAAATAAAAATTATTCCTTCTATCCCACTAACCTTGACACACTTTCTTTATTGATACGTCTCACTAAGCTTGTCACATTACAAAAGTAGTAAAAGTTATCATTTGAAAAAAGTGTGGATCCTACCACCTTTATCACTCTTACAATACTTTATATACTCTCCTTAGTAACTGTGCCGGAAAAAAAGGTGTCATGCTTAGTGGGATGAATGGAGTATAAAATACTACCTCGTCATTCGCTTATGTGAACAATCAGGCTGGCTCAACTGAATCCGATAGTAGTTGTCTCCGTCGACTAGAGTGTTAAATGAAAAACATATCCTCCTATTGCAATAGTACCTGCGGAGGCACTTGCTTAGATGAGAGACAGAAGACAGGGCAAGCACAGACCCCCATCAATGAAAATGGCTTAAATTTTGACTCAATACGAGTTTTAATAATATGTTTTTATTTTAATAAGAATGTTTAGTTAGTAGAGTTTGAGTCTCACTTGATATATTGTTTTAAATTGGGTTGTGTGTAGTTAGTGGTCGAGTCCATTTACTATAAATGGAAGGTTTCAAATATAAACCATTTTTGTGGACGTCCCAAAATGACAAAACATAAACCATTTTGGTGGATGGAGGGAGTAAAAATGATTAATGATTTTAAAATACAAAAATCATATTTTTAATTTTAATATAAATTTTAAAATATTATATAAAATACACGAATTTTAACAATTATTCAATTTTTTATATGAATTTGATTTTAATCTAAAATTGAAGTTATATGATAGTAATTATCCATACTAGATATACATTAAACACTTCAGGCCTATCAGTTTTTGCAACACCACGTACAAGATTATCTCCAAAGTGATTGTGAAGAGAATGAGGAAGTGGTTACATCTTGTAATTGATGACACTCAAATTGCGTTCGTTCCCGGCCGACTGATCACCGACAATATCCTAATTGGATGCGAATGCATGAACTGGATAAGTAACAAGAAGAAGTCCAAAGGAACATACACTGCAACCAAACTCGATATGAGTAAGGCCTTTGATCGAGTCGAATGGTCATTCCTGGAATTTATGCTACGTAAACTAGGTCTACAAGAGAAAATTTTCCAACTCATCATGAAGTGTCTCTCCACCACCAACTTCTCTTTTGTGATCAATGGAAAGACTTTCGAAAATTTGAAACCAACAAGAGGAATAAGGCCTATAATTTGTGCTACGTATGCTAGGCTTAGGCAAGGGGATCCACTCTCACCTTTCATATTTATAATTTGTGCGAAAGGACTCTCCTTTATCCTAAAAGCATATATGGACATGCAACTCTTTGTTGGAATAAGAATTGCTCGTAATGCTCCCATAATATCACATCTTTTTTTTACGAATAATAGCTTACTTTTCTTCAAAGCAGATGGGGAAGGTCCCCGTCATATAGTGAATGCCTCAACACTTTATTCAGATGCCTCGGGACAATTGATCAACTACGATAAGTCAGCTCTGACTTTTAACCCAAATGCCAAGGAAGATGTGATTCAAGATGTCAAAAGATACTTTGGAGTTCCGGTGGTCAGTGGACACTCCATCTACCTCGGTTTGCCCACGTTTGTGATGAGGAATAAAATATTGCAATTTGACATCCTCAAGGAAAAGATCTCGAAGAGATCGGGAGTATGGACGAATAGGTCTTTCTCTAGTGGAGGTAAATAAGTGCTCATAAAGTCGGTATTACAAGCTATTCCAACATACACCATGTCTTGCTTCCGAGTGCCAATCTCTGTTTGTAACAACATCGAACGAGAGTGCGCCAACTTCTGGTGTGGCGATTCAGATAAGGATAAGAAAATGCATTGGTCGAGATGGAAATCACTTTGTAAACCAAAGAGTCAAGGAGGAATAGGTTGTAAGGACTTAACTGCTTTCAACAAAGCTCTTCTTGCAAAACAATCTTGGCATCTTATAAGCCGTCCGGACTTACTCGAAACTAGAGTGTTTAAAGCTAAATACTTTCCTCACAAGGACATGATGGATGTCAAAGCCACAGGTAATGCACCCTTTGTCTGGATATCTATCTTATGGGGAAGAGATATCATAAATGAAGGGGTTAGATGGAGAATCGGCAATGGAGAAACAATAAGAGTTTTCAAGTATGCATGGTGCCCAGACTTTCAGTCAGGTCACTTATTAAGCTAATGAGGTGATAAAGAGGATATGAGAGTGATAGAGCTTCTGAACGTGACTAAACAATGGGACCGCCATAAACTCGTAGAATATCTCATGCCGCTTGAGGTCGAAGATGTGATGAAGGTACCTTGCAATGGAGTTTCCACAAAAGATGAGAGAATCTGGATCCATGAGCCAAAAGAAGAGTACTCTGTTAAGATGAGATACGAGATTCTTCAAACCTCCAACCTCAACGTTCGAAGTGGGCGATGCATCGTGGTGAAAGTTTCTATGGTGCTTTGACCTTCCCCTCGAGTGCGCATCTTTGCATGGAGAATTTTCAAGAACACCATCTCCACAGAGGCAAATCTATGGGAACATCACGTACCAACTAACGAAATTTTTAGATGGTGTCGAAAATATTATGGCACCACTACACATGCACTTTTATATTGCAAGAAACTCAGAACGCGGTAGCATGATGCTAGCTTCTAAGGTTTTCTGAAACGCTTTGAGAACTGTAGCATTGAGGATCTGGGTATGAGAATGCGATGGAAAATCAGTAGAGAGGATTTTGAAATTTGGTTCATGGGCATGTGGATTATATGGAGAGATCTCTGTGCGGAAAAATAGAAAAATATAGTGGAGAAGAAGGAGAACGTGGAGAGCGCTAGTAGGGCCCTCATCTCAAATTTTCGTGAAGCAAGAGCTCTTGCAGCCTCTCTTGATTGTCTACTTCCGAAGGAGGGCGATGCATGCTGGACTAAACCAACTAGGGCAACAATCCGTCTGGATGTTAGTTATGCACACGGCTCTGATGGAGTCAACACTGGAGCTGGAGCAGTAGCCATGAATGAAGATGGGGAACTAGTGTTTGCTATGGCAAATGTTGTCACTTGCACATGAAATGTAGTTCTAGGAGAATTGCTTGCAATCCTCCTTGGTATTGTTCATTGTATTCACGAAGGTATCAACCCCATGGAGGTCTTTTCTGACTCACTTGTGGCCATAAGGATGATCCATAAACATAACGGGGAGAGAACTATCCTGTGTGCGGAGATGGTTGAAGCTATTATGGATGCAACTTCGTTGTGTGTTCAAAAATCTCGCATATGCATAGAGAGGCCAACATGGTAGCCCATGAGCTAGCAAAATATGGAGTATCCCTTGATATAGATAAGTATGAGATCTGGTACGATACATGTCCTGAGTGGTTAAAACCTCATGTACTTCATGATATCCACCATTAATATATTTATTGGGTTCAAAAAAAAAATCATTAACGTATCTCCACGTTAGACTATGTCGACTTTAATTTTGAATAAAAATCAAACTTGTATAAAAAATTGAGTAACTTTTAAAGTTCATATATTTTACACAATATTTTAAAGTTCATACTAAAATTAAAAATACATGCAAAATTCGATTTTAAGAATCATCAACCCTTAATCTTGTTCAACAATTATTAATTTGTTAGTATCTAAAATAATTATTAACACACTGAGTCTGCATAGCATGCACAGACTATTACTTTCTGCTAGTCTCTCAAAATATCAAATAATTGTACGAAACGAAATTTTAAGTAAAAGCGAAATTACAAAGAAAAATGGTGTTGACCATAGGAACACCAGTCGACCACAAGTCAAATCCTTCTATCACCGTACAAAGTTTTGCTATTTAATTTCTTTGGAAGGTAACTAAACAATAATGAAAGCTACGCATGCCGTTAGAATTTTCTCTTAATTTATGGCGTTATTAAATTTAATTAATTAGTGAGAAAAGTTTTTATGATTGAGGAGGGGAGGGTGCGTAAACCATTGCTCAATTGATTTTTCTTATTTCCCTCGTTTCTTGCTTGACCCGTCCTTCTAGTTCTATGAGAAATTCATAATCAAGTCAATATAGTCATATAGATAGTAAGTATCTACATCAACAGAGAGATTATATTGTCTGCTTACCTTCGTTGGAGTCCCTGCATGCCTCTCGCCAACCTCTCATTTCTATGTCAAAGGCCTAACCAATGATACTTCTCATATCCAAACACACACACATTCACCTCTAACTAAGGATATGGTGTATGTTTCTAACTTTCTACTTGAAGATGCACATGCGTGCATAACTTATTACTCCATGTGTCCTATTAAAACTGTATAATTTTGACAAAAAAACACTCACAATTTTTATTAAACCAAACCAATAATAGTGGGACGGAGGGAGCATAATATTACTACATATTCATGCCTTATGTAAGACAATCTAAAAAGCAGTTCAAGTCCAAAAAGCTCAGTCTATCTATCTTTAGCGCATATTATAAGCGAGCACAAAAAAGCACACGAACAACTTTTGAAAAGAACAAGGGCTCATTATAGAAAAATCACAAAGAATCTAGAATGCAGGCAAATGGAGACGATTCGATCGGGATGATCTTGCTAGCATTTGTTCTATAAAGAATGTGTGCATGTAATAAATAATAGAACTTAAATAAAAAGCAACTACTGTAAATCTATAATATGATTTTGCACAATTGCATACCATATGAAGAAAATCGCAGGTTTCTGAAACTTGCTCTGGAGTTCTTCGACAGAATCATCCAAGTTCATCGTTGAAGTTTCACTAGTAATCTTTACACGAACACACTCCATTCTTGAAGTGATGAAAATGAACTCAATCTCTAACTACAATTTCTCAGTTGTAGTCGTTTGAGATAAATTGGGTGAACGATTGACAATCTTTACACACTCTTAGGTTATTCACAACCCTAAGGGAGGTTCCTGCAGCAGTTTGCAACAATCCTAGTGCTAACGCCAAGTTCTCACTATGACACAAATATACTCTCTCTTGAAGTTGTTCAAACTCAGGTTCAAAATCAGAAACTATGTTCTTCGAATTCCTGACATAACCAACAATAGTGGCCTCACAGACCATCTCTTCCAATTTGCGATATATTTCTTCCGAATCAAAATGAGATCTATTATTCACAAAAAAAATTATGAATTTAGCCACTGATTTTCAATCCAACTCCAACTTAGAGTGGTCTTCAGGCCTTCATATTTAATATTTTCCCTCATTCTTGCCATTCCTTTATGGTGCCTAACATCAACATAAATTTCAGCTAAAAGTATGCAGTCCCCAGCCGTCAAAGTCTCAAGTTCGTTTAACTTCTGTAATGCCTTCTCCCCATTGTAAATGTCTTTATGAATCTTAGATGAAGCTAAAATCATTCTCCACAGGATTGCACTCTTGCTAGATGGATATCTCTCGATAATCTCAAGGGCTTTGTCAAGCTTCCCTGCACGCCCAAACAAATCAACCATGCATCCATAATGCTTGACATCTGGTTTCAAGACAAATTTTGAGCTCATCATGTTAAGTAATCAAACACCCTCTTCTACCAAACGTTGGTGACTACACCCACATAACAAACCAAGAAATTTAACTAAGTCTGGCTTCAATCCAGTAAGTAGCATTTTCTTGAAAAAAAACGGAAACTTCTTTGTCACCAAATCCATGCACCCCGTATCCTACAATGATCGAGTTCCATGAGTAAATGTCCCTCCTTTTCATCTCATTGAACATGTGGAGCGCCTCATCTATGATAGAATCCGTATGAGGGGCTCGTAATTTTGCATGATCCATATGTTTAATAAATTATATAAATAATTTAATATACACATAATACAACATAAAAGAGAATTAAATAGCGGAATTATACCGTCTCTTTAGATAGTCCTTCGATTGCAGAGAAATGAACTATGTCGTCAGCAACGAACCGCAATCCTCTCCAATGGGTCTCCTTGAACTCCTTCGATCCAACCTCGGAAACTTCTAACATATTTTCGATCTACGGTTTGATTATTGTGTGAGCAATAATCTATCAAACCTTTCCTAGAGAGAAGAACAAAAAATAGAGTATGAAAGATTAAGTTTTTTAAAAATTGAGAGTAAAATCTCTCAATATGGCCGAATATTATAGCTAGAATAAGTGTAAAAATTCGGTCATCTCATCATCCCTTTTTATAGATATTTTGTGCTAGGTTAGGCTTCAAAGGTGAATGGATAAGATCCCCTAATAAATTTACTAATTACACTTTTGTCACTCTGCAATTCCATCTATTATACAAAATTAGTTATAATTTGAATAATTCAAAATTAATTTGACCAAGTCAAACTCATAATTTAATTTAATTAATTTCTAAGTCATTTTGATACAATTAGATTTAATTCATTTTCATGGACAAACTTAGACTTGAATTAATTATTACATTAAGCTAAATTAACTCTCAAATTAATTACTCTATGGAAATTCAATAAAGTGTAATTTTATTATAAATATTTATCGACTCCACTATAGGATAAATATTGAACTTATCTTTATCCATCCAAAATTACGGATGTAAACTTTTTTGTCATTAATTATTTCCCGCGTTTAAGATTTACTAAATCTATTAATTAATGGAGTTCGCTGACAACTTATAATTAATTAATATATTTATTCGTAAGTGATCCGATTCATACTTTAATTATTACATATGGAATAAATTACAATCGGCTGAGTTTCTTATGCAATAAATTTTTCTGAAAGTCTCACGCGAATTTAATCAACTCGTGTCACCGAGACACGGTTCTATCAGATTAATAATCGAGGACTTCTAGCTAAACCAATCACTACTCCTCAAGACATTACTATCTAGGGTTACGAAAAACCTGTAAGCAAAGATGAATCAGAACAACGTCTAATCAACCGCATATATTAATGTCATCGTCACAGATTAAGAAATAACTAATTTTCGAGACCTCGTTCTAAGAAACAACACGTAGAACTTATCTCACTGTGAATAGGGGTGAGAATCAGGACGGGACCGGGAGTCCCGGTCCCGATCCCGAAGTCCCAGTCCCGAAAAATGGTAAATTTTTGGTCTCGATCCTGGTCCCGATCGGGATTTCGGGACTCCCGAGTTCCGAAATTGGAAAATTTCAAGTCCCGGTCCCGGTCCCGAAAAATTAAGTCCCGATTAGTCCCGAATGGTCCCAAAATCCCAAACGGGACCAAAATTTCCCGATCGGGACCAAATTTCCCGAATTTTAAAAATTAATTTCTAGACATCGGAAGTCCCGATCGGGATTCGGGACTCCCGAGTCCCGAAAATTTTCAATTTCCCAGTCCCAATCCTGGTCCTGATCCCAAAAATTTTGGGACTCGGGACGGGATTGGAAAAGTCCCAAGTCCCGGTCCCAAATTCTCACCCCTAACTGTGAAACCTCTCAATATGTATATGCAAAGCATATGCATTAGCTTATACATACCGATATCATTATACGGGCTAAGGTTAGATCTCGCATCAAATGATATCGCAACCTTTACCGACTAGACAGTCCAAGTCTGTCTAGACTGTAAGTTTTTACTACAAAGGACCCTACTGTGTTACCTTTTATGATCATCGATCCACCACACAGTCTACAATTATAGTAACCGAACTCGTTTGCAATTCAATATATAACGATATTAAATAACAAACCAATGATAGAAACATTTATTCTCATTTAAATGAAACGAAAAATAAGTTTGATACATTGTCTAATCATAAAACATGATTTGAGGTATACAAACCCCACAATCTCCTACTTATACTCAAACATGCTTTAGAGTATACAATATGTGTCACATGACATATATGAATCTCCCACTAATAACCTAAAACAGACCTATAACACGTTGTATTCTGAGTCCCTCTACGTGCCTCTCAAAAATCTTCCCCTTTACGCTTTTCGTGAAGGGATCTGCCAGGTTGTCCTCCGACGCAATCTTCGTCACCAAAATATTGCCTGTACTTACTAAATCACGAATAATGTGATATTTCCTCTCAATGTGTTTATTTGTCTTGTGGGCCCGTGGTTCCTTTAAGTTTTCCACTGCACTAGAGTTATCACAATAAATCGTGATACTCGCAAGCATACTCAGAATCACATCTAGGTCCATCAAGAAGCTCTTGAGCCAAACTGCTTCCTTTGCGGCCTCTGATGCGGCCACATATTAAGCTTCCATAGTGGAGTCTGCGATGTATTTCTGTTTAACACTCCTCCATGTCACAGATCCGCCTCCCAAAGTAAACACATACCCGGAGGTTGATTTTCTTGAGTCCCAAGCCGTCTGAAATTCTTATTCAGAGTAACCCATAGGACATAATGAATAATCCTGGTAAACCAAACATATATCCGGTCTAGTAAACATCATAACCTACATGAGACTACCTACTACAGAAGCATAATGTACTTGTCTCATCTCCTCTATCTCATCAGGTGTCTTAGGACACATGTCCTGAGAGAGGATGATTCCATGTCTAAAGGGGATGAAGTCCTTCTTGGAATCCTGCATATGAAAATGTCTAAGTACAGTCTCGATATAGGACTCTTGAGATAAACACAACATTCTCTTTCTTCGGTGACGAATGACCTTGATCCCTAGAATGTGTCCTGCTTCTCTCATATCTTTCATATCGAATTGGCTGGATATGTATACTCTAACGTGTGACAACATCTTCTTGACACTTCCGATCAGGAGGATGTCATCTACATATAGCACCAAGAAAACAACTTTCTTACCATCACACTTCTTGTACACACAGCTTTCGTCAGGGCACTGATCAAATCCATAGGACTTGATAACTTGATCGAAACAAAGGTTTCATGACCTTGAGGCTTGCTTAAGTCCATAGATGGTCTTCTTAAACATCCACACCATGTGTTCCTTTCATTGAACTGCATAGCCCTCGGGTAGTTGCATGTGGATATTTTCTTCAAGACTTCCATTTAGGAAAGTTGTCTTGACATCCATTTGTCATACTTCTCAACCCATATGTGCGGCAATTGACAAGAGTATATGAATAGACTTGAGCATGGCTACTAGTGAGAAGGTCTCATCGTAATCGATACTTTCCTTTTAAGTATAGCCCTTTGCTACTAGTCTAGCCTTGAAGACTACGACATTCCCGCTTGAAGACCCATTTAATCCCTATGGCTTTGCAGCCTTCATGCATATCAACTAGCTCGTATATTTTCTTGTCTACCATGGACTACAGTTCGGACTTCATCGCCTCTTTCCAGAGATGACAGTCCTTGTTGTGGACTGCCTCGTTCAAATTTCAAGGGTCCGATTCATCTAGCCCTGAGACTAAGTCAGATGCCTCTCCCACCCAATGAATCATTCGGGTTGACTAACAACCCTCCCACTACGACTAAGCTCCACTAGAGGTTGTAAGAATGTTTGGGTTGGTGCTGGCGGTGGTTGTGTTTCTTATAAATTTTGAAAGACTATAGTTCTCATTTCCTCGAGAACTATCTCGCTTTTGAACTTGTAGTTGTTCATATAGTCTTCTTCTAGAAATCGAGCGTCGGTGCTAATCACGACCTTTCGATCTCTAAGACTATAAAACTCCCACCCTTTCGTCTCTCTATGATAGCCTACGAACAGACACAAGTTAGTATGAGGTGTCAACTTGTCAGAGTCCTTTTTGAGTACGTGTGCTAGACAACCCCACACCTTGAGATGTCTTAGATTGGGTTGGCGCTCGGTCCACAACTCAATCGGTGTCTTAGGGACCGACTTGGATGGTACCAAGTTCAATGTGTAAACTGTCGTTTCTAGGGCATATCCCCAAAACGAAATGGACAACTTTGCATAACTCATCATAAATCTTACCATCTCCATAAGCGTTCTATTCCGTCTTTCAGCTACACCATTTTGTTGGGGTGTACTCGGTGCAGTTAACTGGGATTGAATCTCTGCTTCCGAAAAATGGTTCAAAAACTTAGCATTGAGGTACTCCGCAATCAGAATGCAGACACTTGATAATCTTTTCATGACGATTCTCCACAAGTGTCCTGAATTCCTTAAATTTCTGAAACAAACATTGAAATTCATTTTTATTTAAAATAACTGTTGTTTTAGTATTACTATAATAGTTAGATGAGATTTTTATTAGGACTAATAAATAAACTCTCATTTTCTAATTTCTGTAATATTTTTCATTGAATATCATTAAAATAGATTAGAATCATTCCTCCATCCTCCTCAGATAAAGAGTGTTTCTATAAAAATAAATATATATGTAATATTTACTTTGTATGATAAGATAGATTGATAAAATTAATTTAAATTAATCTAATCTTTAATATTTATTTTAATGGATAAAACAATAAATTACTTAATTTTAAATAATCTTTTTTTTTAAATACCCAATCTTATTATTATTAGTACAACTTAACAATCAAAGTAAACACCACGATATTATATTAATAACCGAATATCTGACAATTTAATCTATATATTATTAATACCATTATTATTTAAATCTTATGTGGCACTCTAAAATCTCTCTATTTCCATTTATCTAAATTCTCAAAATTTTGGAATTAAAAAATCATATTAATCACATATAATATTATATATATTCTTATTTCCATGTGTGCACATAATATTTATAGTATACTCTTATTTTTTTATGTATTATATATTATGTTATATGTTATATATTCCACATTCATCACTAGAAGATATATTACATGAAATAAATAAAAATAATATATATATATATATATATATATATAAACTAAATAAAATAAACAAGTAAAATTATGGTGTTTATTTTCTTACAAATAGAAGAGACACGAAATTGAAATCTTATTCAATTTCATACGAACTTTGTTCTATGAGTTTTAGTTGTCAAAATATAGAACTATAATATTTATTTATAATATATGAAATTTATAATATTTAGGAAGAATTAATTTTGATATACAATTGAAATAATAGTTGATGATTACTCAATTGTCTTATTAGTGGGACGATGTATATGTATTTTATAGTATAGATAATAAAAATTTAATAATTATATATTTTTGTTAAAATAATAAAGTATAGATATATAGGTTTATAATTTCTTATGTATATATAATATATTATTTAATATTTAAGTATTATTCCCATAAATGTGAAAGAATATATTTAATGATATAATATTTTAATGTGTATATTCCGAGACCATACTGCAGCAGATGGAGACCAAGGGGGTATGCTGAGCACCAAGCAGCCGGGAGCGCACAATGATGGAACCCGTATGAGGGGCTCACTTAACCGCAAGATCCATAGATTAATTAATTACATAAACAATTAATTCTTAACATCACATAAGAGAATATAATGCAAAAAAAATAAATTATACCTTCTCCTATGCTAGTCCTCCGCTTGTGGAGAAGTGATTTGAATCGCTAGCAACGATCCGCAATCCTCACCGTTTGAATCTACAATCTTGATCTCCACCAAATCCCACCTTAGGAACTTCTATCCTATTACCCTTCTATCTTCTAGAATATCATGTGGGCGAATCTATCTAGAAGTCAAGAGAAAAGAAGACTGAAAATCCACAGCGTAGAATACTGTGGAATTTTTGAAATTAAGAGAATTAAATCTCTTAATGACTGACCGCCGGTTTCTCTTAGGAGAGAGAAAGTGGCTCTTCTTATTCTCTATTTTTTAGATGTAGTGGGCTAGGATAGGGTTTCCAAGGAGAATGAATTAGATCCTAAATAATGTCAACTATATCCCCTCTTTATCTCTTGCACTTTACAACAATAATTCAAATTCAAATTTGAATTATATTCAAAATTAATATGGGATTGGACAAATCCATAATTAGATTAAATTAATTTCTAAGTCTCCTTTTGGGCCCAATTGAATTTAATTAATTGGCTGGCCCAACCTTTAGATTTAAATTAATTAATTTAAATTAAATTGTCCCCCAATTAATTACTCCATGTAAATGCAATAAAGAGCAGTTCTATTATAAATATTTATCGACTCCACTATATGATAAATATTGAACTCATCTTGATTCATTCGAATTACGGACGTAGCCCTTTTGTCATTAATTATTTTCTCGCGTTTAAGATTTTCTAAATCCATTAATTAATTGAGTTTGCTAAGAACTTACAATTAATTAATATATTTATTCGTGAGTGATTTGGTTCAAACCTTTAATATTACATATGGAACAAATTCCCAACCGGCCGGGTTTCTTATGTAATAAACCTTTCTGAACGCCTCATGCGGATTTAATCAACTCGTGTCACCGAGACGCGATTCTGTACGCCTGACAATCGAGTACTTTTGGCTAAGCCAACGACTACTACCTAAAACATCACTATTTAGAGTTACGAAAAACTCGCAAGCGTTGATGAATCAAAGAAGCGTATAATCAACCGCCTATACTAATGTCATCGTCACAGATTAAGAAATGAATTAATTTCCGAGACCTCGTTCTAAGTATGAGCACGTTAGAACTTATCTCACTGTGAAACCTCTCAATATTTATACGCAAAGCATGTGTATCCGCTTATACAAACCGACATTATTCTGCGAGCTAAGGTCAGCCGCATGAAGTGATATCGCAGCCATTATCGACTAGACTGTCCAAGTCTGTCTAGACTGTGACTTTATATTACAAAGGAACCGACTGTGTTACCTTCCGCGATCATCGATCCACCACACAGTCTACAATTGTAATAAATGGACTTGTTTGTTATTCAATATATATATAATATATATGACAAACCAATGATAGAAACATTTATTCTCATTAAAGTGCAATTGAAAACATGTTTGATACATCGTCCAAGCATAAAGCATGCTTTGAGGTATACAAACCCTAATACACAAGACGAAGGACAAGAGGTGGGGATTCGCGGCAGATTTCTTACCTTCCGCGGAAAAAGAAACATATCTCTCTTTCCTTTCACCAACAATTTGGGGAAGGATTGAGAATCTTTCCTTCTTCGCGGAATATCTAATCGGGATGGAAAGTTTTACAGAACCCTAGCCACCACCACACGAAAGGCCCAAGTCCATGGAGTTGCTATATATACCCTACGCTACAAATCAGAGAAATATACATGAGAGGGGAGGGACGATGCCTGACTGCTTAGATTTGGTTCTTTTATTTTCTTATGAATATTGGGGAGGAGAAAACAAGTCATACGGGCAAACACTTTTAATATTCTGTTATGCTTTTGGCCTTGCCACGGGTTGGTCCTGGCAAGAGGACCTTTTGGTAACACTTTCATTTCAGTATTTAATATAGGTATGCTTTTATTTATTTCATCCTTGTTCTTTATTTTCTGTATGAGTAATTAGCTTATTAGAATTGGCTTGGGAAAGATGAGCGTCTTGAGAGGTCTAACTGTGTATATAGTTGTCTTGGTGTGTTCCTAAAGTGCTAAATCTGAATCCTATACAACTTGATCAAGTTCTCGGTGTTGTCTGGCCAGTAGCAGTCTTTGGCAATATCAGGTTACAATTGCGAGCTGGAAACTCCAAGTGTTTGCGACTTCCTACTTTCTAGCCAAAGGGATCAATGTGGTGAAGTAGGTGGGGACGCCATGGGACGGGCGTCTGAGATGGTGTGCCCATGGTTGCTATGTTCCCCGCGAATGCCTATTCAGGTACATCAGAGTAAGCTTGGTCCAGGAGAAATCTTGAACAAGGGGGATAAGGAGTGAGTAACCCTTACACTCTGGGCTGAAAAGGTGTGCTGGGCGGGGCTTGAGTGGCTACGTGATGATTAAAAAGGGGGCTTCTTGAGTGATGCGTTTGGGTGGTAGGAGTAAACCCCATTCTTACACTCGTCCTTAACCGATGACATGCCGAGACAACGAACAACTTTGCACCGATGATCAAGACATAAGTCAAGACTCAAGGATTCTAACCCACGTCAAGGTACTTTCTCATTTAACTCTTTTAGTGTTTTCTTTTCAGTTATTTACTTTTACAACTTTTACTATTCTGCTTGGTCACACCTCTTGCCTAAGGCAAAAGTCGAATCAAAACCCCAAATTGTGACATTGAGAGAGGAATCCACCAACTCCCTGTGGGATCGACCCTGTACTTACCACTAGCGGAATCTAGTGAAGAGTACCGTTTATAAATTTATCTTGCCGGAGTGATAATGACTGGGCTCCGTCAGATTGGTGCCGTTGCTGGGGAGTTGTGCTTTCCATAATTTCTCTCTCACCTTGACTCAGGTCTTGTCCACGGTGTATGCTTCGACCTAATCCTGAAGGAAGACTCGGAGACGTTTGGTTTGATCCAGAGATCGAGAGAAATACCAGGAGAAGAAGAGGCAGGCAAAGGAGACAAGAGTGACTTGAGCGAGAGGCCCGTCAAGCAGCAAGAATGGCAGACGAACAAGGAAAAATTAACAATGATGACAATGGGAACCCACGCCAGGAGCAAACACTTAGGGAGATGATGTTTCCTAGCAACAACAATCTGAAACTCTCGGGCATCACCTTGCCCGCGATGGCTGACAACTGGGAACTAATGAACTCTTTCATCAAAATCTTGCCCAAGTTCAGTGACATACAAGGAGAGGATCCACAAAGACATCTTAAAGACTTTGAGATGGCCTATGGAACCATCAGGACTGACGAACCAGTAAAATAGGAGTACATACGTCTGGTATGTTTTCCTTTTTCACTTCAAGATACTACTTTACACCTTACCTACAGGTAGTGTCACAACATGGCAAGCGATGCAGCAGAAGTTCCTGGAGAAGTACTACCCTATCTCGAGGATCCAGAATGCAAGGAGAAGAATGAGCACCATCCAGATGGGAGCCGGAGAGTCACTCTATGACTACTGGAACAAATTCAAGCTCATGTTTGCCAAATGTCCACAGCACAATATCCCTGACCAGGACTTGATCCAGTACTACATCAATGGAATGCGTCCTAGCAAGCGGCAGTTGCTGAATGCCGTATGTGGAGGTTCTATCTTGAACAAGCAACCTTCTGAAGCTTTCAGGCTGTTGAACGACATGGCAGAAGAATCCAGAGAAGATACAAAATCCTTGACCAAGACCATGGGAGATGCTTCCGCATCACAGTCCAAGACGGAACTCTCGGACCTGTGTGCCACTATGAAGCAGATGATGGAGATGATGAAGCCAACCATCAAGAAGAATGTCAAGGCGTGCTAGCTGTGCTATGCTACCACCCACTTGATTGATGAATGTCCAACCCTAAGAGAAGAAGTCAATGCTTTTGGGCACACCAACAATGGAGGAAACCACAATCAAGGCCCAAGGCAAAGATTCGACCCCCACTCACAATCTTACAATCCAGGATGGAGGAACCATGAGAACTTAAGGTACGGAGGCAATCACTATTAAGCTCCCCACCTGAGGCTCAGAATTAAATTCAACCAAGAGGGCCATCTCTGTCCAAGACTGTACAAAACCTGTCCAAGGAGCACCACAAATTCAGTGATGAATTTGAGAAGTTCAAGGCTGAAAATCGAGGAGCCCTATAGTCACTGGCCAACCAGATCTCCAACTTGACCCAGGCGATTGTCAAGATGGACAACAAGCAAGGAGGACTGCCCTCCCAAGTCAAGGTGAATCCCAAGCCACAAGTCAACACGGTGACACTCAAGAACGATAAAGCTTTACCTGAACGAGTAGTGGAACCTGCCAAGGAGATGGGAGAACCAGAGGAGCTAGAAGCTGAGGAGGAGCTGATCAAGACAGTAGAGCCAGAGGAGCCAGTCAAGAAGCCTAAACTAGAGAATAAGTCAAAGCCCAAACCTATAGCCAAGTCTCCTACGAAGGCTCTGCAGGAGAACATCTACTGTAAGCCACCTTTCCCCAGAAGGTTGGCCAAGACGAAAGAAGCCCAAGAAATGAAGGAACTACTCAAGGTGTTCCAAAAAGTGGAAGTCAACATACCACTTGTGACTGCACTTGTGATTATGCCAAGATGTGAAAAAATTCCTTAAGGAGCTATGTATCAGGAAGATACAGTACCCTGACAATACAAGATTTCTAGTCGAAGAGAATGTCTCCGCAGTGCTCAAGAAGGATTTGCCAGTCAGGTGCAAGGATGTTTTATATCCCCTGCATGATAGGAAATATCAGCATTGATCAAGCCATGCTAGACTTAGGGGCTTCAATCAATATCATGCCCCTAAGTATGTTCGAGGAGATGAAGATAGGGCCACTGAAGCCATCTAGGGCCGTGATCCAGCTAGCAGAAAAATCAAGCGTATATCCAGAAGGCATAGTGGAGGATGTTTTGGTAAAGGTACAAGATTTAGTTTTTCCTGCTGATTTTTACGTGCTTAACATGGGCAGTTCCTCTGCTAAGAAACCTCTTATGCTTTTAGGTAGGCCATTTTTCAAGACGGCCAGGACCTTTATCGACTGTGATATCGGGAAGCTGACTTGCAAATGTGCTGGAGAGACGGTGACCTTTGATATCTACAAAGCGGAGCAGCATGCCCCAGACGAGGAGATAGTGGATTTTGTGGAATCCATTGACAAAGACATTAAGGAGGCATTACCCCAGATTCTGAATAAGACGGAAATATGAACCAGTCAACGAAGAGGGCAAGGAGGAAAGAGTAACCACTAAGGAATATGTCCAAACAGTGGAGCACCCAGTTTCAAAGTCATTTTCGGTTCCAGGGAACCAAATGGAATCATCAATACTCAAACCACCAAAGTTGGAGCTGAAGACCTTGCCCAAGCATCTCAAGTATATTTACTTGGGCAAGGAGGAGACATTACCAGTAATCATTAGCTCGTAGTTACACTAGGAAGAGGAAGACAAGATCCGAGATCTGCTATGGAAGTACAAGAAGGTTATAGGATGGACCTTAGCCGACATCAAGGGAATTAGCCCTACGATGTGCCAGCATCACATTCTGCTTGAGCAAGATGCGGTACCAGTTCGAGATCCATAAAGGAAGCTGAATCCATTCATGATGGAGGTAGTCAAGAAGGACATTATCAAACTCCTTGACATGAGGATTATCTATCCCATTTCAGATAGCCGATGGGTCAGCCCGATGCACGTTGTGCCCAAGAAGTCTGGCATATAGGTGATCGAGAACGAGAACAAGGAGCTAATTACGACAAGACTGCAGACAGGCTGGAGAGGCTGCATTGACTACATGAAGCTAAACAAGTTGGTCAGGAATGACCACTTCCCACTGCTGTTCATTGACCTGATGCTCGAGCGGCTGGCAGGAAACGAGTTCTTCTGTTTCCTTGACGGATACTCAGGATACATGCAGATATGGGTAGCGCTTGAGGACCAAGAGAAGACTACATTCACTTGTCCCTTTGGAACTTTTGCCTACTGAAGAATGCCTTTTGGGCTATGCAACGCCCCTGGCACGTTCCAAAGGTGCTTGATAAGCATATTCTTTGACCTTCTTGAGCACTGCATTGAGGTATTCGTGGACGACTTCACAGTCTATGGGAGCAGTTTTGGCCAGTGTCTTGAGCACCTGGAGATGGTACTGCAGATGTGCGTGGACAAAGGCCTGGTGCTCAACTACGAGAAATGCCACTTCATGGTTAAGGAAGGCATTGTACTTGGCCATGTTATCTCTGAGAAAGGGATTGAAGTGGATCCTGCCAAGGTGGAAATCATTGCCAAGCTGTCATACCCTACCAATGAGAAGCAGCTACGGGGATTCCTTGGTCACGAGGGTTTCTACCGCCACTTTGTCAAAGATTTTGCCAAGATAGCCCAACCGATGAACAAATTACTCTAGAATGAGGTGTCATGGGATTTCGACGAGGAGTGTAAGAAGGCATTTCGGATTTTGAAGAACCACTTGATCTCGGCACCAGTAATTAGACCACCTGAATGGGGGATACCTTTTGAGCTAATGTGTGACGCCAACGGCTATGCCATAGGAGTAGTTCTAGGCCAAAAGATTGGCAATGAGAGCCATGTGATATACTATGCTTTGAAGACACTTACCGGAGCCCAGATCAACTATACCACCACGGAGGAAGAGCTGCTTGCCGTGGTGTGTGCCTTCGAGAAGTTTCGCTCCTATCTCTTCGGGAGCAAGACAGTGGTCTACATTGACCACGCTGTGCTGAAGTATCTCACGGCCAAGAATGATAGCAAGCCACACCTAATAAGATGGATCTTGCTACTCCAGGAATTCGACCTTGAAGTGAAGGACAAAAGTGGAGCCCAAAACCATGTGGCTGACCATTTGAGTAGGATCTTGAGGGAAGATGACGAAGCACCCCTCAATGAGAGATTTCCCGATGAGGAGCTATTTGGATTAAGTATTGGCGAGTTATGGTATGCCGACATAGCCAACTATATCATCACGAAGAATTTCCCAATGGATCTTGACCAATACCAGAGAGGAAAGATTAAGAAACAGAGCGAGTCATTCATCTGGGATGACCCATATCTATGGAAAAAAGAAGCTGACTTGATACTCCGAAGGTGTATACCCGAGAAAGAACAAGAAAGCATACTTGAGCATTGCCATGAGAGGGAATGCGGAGGGCACTTTGGAGCAAAGCGTACGACAAGGAAGATCCTAGGTAGTGGGTTCTACTGGCCTACAATCTTTAAAGATTGTTTTGAAAAGTGCAGGAGATGCGACCAATGCCAAAGGAAAGGAAATATTTCAAAGAAGGACGAGATGCCCTTGATACCAGTCTTGCCAGCAGAGATTTTTGACATATGGGGCATGGATTTCATGGGCCCCCTACCCAAGTATAAAGGCAACTCGTATATCTTGCTAGCTGTGGATTATGTTTCTAAGTGGATAGAAGCGATTGCAACTCCGAATGAAGATGTCAAGACCGTAGCAAGGTTTGTGAAGGCAAATATCTTCACCAGATATGGCATGCCCAAGGCGATAGTCTGTGACAGAGGTTCACACTTCTATAACTCCACCATCACTAGCTTGCTCAAGAAGTATGGAGTTCACCATCGTATGTCTACTGCATACAATCCTCAAGCCAATGGGCAAGCTGAAGTCTCCAACCGCATTGTGAAGAACATTCTGAGGAAGGCAGTTGACGAGACAAGGAAGGACTAGAGTGATCATCTTGATGATGCACTTTGGGCATACAGGACAGCCTACAAGACTAACTTTGGGATGTCTCCATACCGTATGGTGTATGGAAAGCTGTGCCACTTACCTGTTGAGATGTAGCACAATGCATTCTGGGCAGTGAGCGATATCAACCAAGACTGGATGAAGCTGTTGAAGGAAGAAAGCTAAGTCTGCAAGAGTTGGAGGAGATCCAACTTGAGGCATATAATAATGCTGCCTTGTACAAAAAGAAGCTAAAGAAGTGGCATGGCCACATAGCTCGAGGAAGGAGATTCAACAAAGGGGAGATGGTGCTGTTATACGAGAACCGCCTCATATTTACCTCTGGCAAGTTATCTACCAAGTGGAGAGGACCATACATGGTCTGGGAGCATTACCCTAATGGCTCCACAGACATTCAGGATCTCAAGACCAAAACAATCTTCAAAGTCAGTGGAAATAGGCTCAAAGCCTACTATGGATATCGCCCAGGAAAGGAAGTCACAGACCTTGCCCCAGACAGTCACCCTGAGGAAGCTTGATCAAAGGGTAGCACTGCGTTGATGCCAACGACGTCAAATCAAGGCACTGCCAGGAGGCAACCTAGTAATTTTATTGCTTTTTAGTTTCTTTGTTTCTTTGTTTTTATTTTTGGTGTATTTATTTTTGCCCTGGAGCCTATTAACCCATTCTAGCACTTTGCCTCAAGCAAAGTGTGTGAGTGGAGGGAAAGAAGACTCCTGATTTGATTTTCCTCTTGACCAACTCGGGAAATTAAATTTCCCGCCCAATGAACTTTAGTTATTGTGTCTTGTGCAGAGAAGAGTCAAAAAGTAGAAAGACAGAGCGACGCGGGAAATGCTTTGTTTAGTGTATTCTTGTTACGTTTTTAGCTCGTTATGTAGTATCTATGTCTTTGTTTTTTTATATTTTTCGTATTGTTTTAGTTCGTCTTTACGTTGTTTCTTATTTTGTCATGTATTACGCAGGATGGAGTGGAAGATGATTATTTGAGCAAGGATTAGTGCTGAAAAGACCATTAATACAAAGCCGGGCGAGGAAGAGAAGTACGAGCATTAAATGGGAAGGAGAGAAGCACGGGGACAGAAGAGTGCAGCCAGCGACCGCTAGGTTTCCAGTGATCGCTGGGCTGCAGAAGCTGACGGGGACAGAAGCGTGCAGCCAGCGATTGCTGGGAAGTCCTCCGCTGAGAGTTAGAAGGCTGTAGCCAGCGACCGCTGGCTAGCAGTTGTGCGTGTGTTTTAAGTGTTCTAGGCGTCGTTTTTCTCAGAACACACACTTGTAACTTGTAGAACTGTTTCCAAACACGGTTTTTACTATTTTTCTTAGTTTAATTCCTTAGGGTATCCAAGGATTGAAGGAATTTGGCAACCGAACGGTGAATTCTTAGTAAGTTATCTTCAATGAACCTTTCTATGGATTTGCTTTTCAATATGGTTGGCTAGATTCTTATCTAGGGTTGATTATTTCTATTCTATGGTTTGATGCTTGAATTGATCTTATTTATGGTTGTTTGATCCGTGCTTAAGAGTTTTTCATGCTTGATCACCATGTACGACTCTAAGATATGGAATGGATTGAAATGAATTATTCTATGTCGCATTTAAAATCAAACAACCTAACCTATTAATCGGAGACGTAAAATAGGTAATCATATCTTGATTAGTATTACTCTAAGTGTGTTCTATACACGAAAGTGCTAGACACGGATTAGTTTCAAGAACATGAAAGTTATTGGCTAATCAACTTAGGGAAAGCCTATTAAAGATTTGGTTTGATTGAATAAGCATTGACCTAGATTAGAGATGATCTTTACCCTAGACTTCAATCACTTGTGTACCCCCGTTTATTGCTTACCATTTTAGTTTAGAGTTCTTCTATTTAATCTTGATTAGAGTGTTTAGGATTTACATTACATTTACGCACTTAGTACTAATAATTGATAGCCCGGCATAGCCTTCCTTGAGATACGACATTCGGGTCGACTAACATGTATTAGTCGAACATAATTTTATATAATAACTGGAAGTATATTGGCTGGAAACATTCATCGTGCCCGATACTGATTCCCTTTATCGGATAGTGGGTCTGGACTTAACAACGCCATGTACTACAGTTTGATTTTTAGCTTAACAAAATTGGCGCCGTTGCCGGGGAAGGCTATAGGCATATTTCTTGTTAGTACTTGTGTGTTTGTTTGTCTTTCCTTTGTTGTTTTTATTGTGTTTGTTTAGTGCTTGTTTGTTTTTGTTGTCTTCTTTCTTTGTTTTCCGTATTGTGATTGTTCAGTTTAGTGATTGTTGTGTTTTTGTCTTTCGTTGTTGTTTTAGTTTGAAGTTTTTAACTGCAAGTTGCGTCTGATTTCTCTTTTCGTGGTGTTAGGGAATGCATGCATGGACACCGAAGTCAGAATAAGAGATTGGCACCCGTGTTGGACAACGTACATCGAAGAAGTTTGTTGCAAACAGTCAACCTGGAAGAAGAAACGGCTACACGTTGGAGTTAGGGTATCGATCGGATCATTCAGAGAATTCACTCCCACAAGACTCAGACACAGATTGGAGTGAGTCGAGTTCTCACACAGTTGTGGCAGCCCGTCAGATGAGGGAACTAGCTAGGCCGGTGATAGGAGCTGCAGCATCACCCATTATGTTGGGACAAGCAGCTCGGAACTACGAGCATAAGAGTATCCACTTCAACTAGCTCCCGTCTTTCTATGGTATGCCGGCGGAGGATGCATTGAACTTCATCCGGGAGTTCTATGCCATCGTCCAGACCTTTCCGCTTGGAGGACTGACTGAGGATCAGTTGAAGATGCGATGCTTTCCGTACACTCTCAAGGACCGAGCTAAGACATGGTTTATGTCTTTAGCCCCTAATTCCCTTCAAAACGGGAATCATGTGTCTGAGAGGTTCATGTTGAAGTGGTACCCGAACCAAAAGACGCAAGAGGTAAGGTCACAGCTGGTGACCTTCACACAGTTGGAAGGAGAGCCTCTTCATGAGGCTTGGGAAAGGTTCAAATGTCTCCAGATGCAATGTCCTCATCACAATCTATCTCCGGAGTTTCTCAACCAGTTCTTTTATGAGAGTCTTCACCAGAACTTCTAGTATATGGTTGATAATGTGGCTGGAGGAGACATTAGGAGCAAGACCGCGGAAGAGCTCACCGAGATATTCGAGACAATGGCGGATAACTCACAGCAAAGGAGCTCTAGAGGTCCGAAAAAGAAGGTCAACGAAGCATCTTCGAGTAATGACATGATGAGACAGTTGGCAGAGCTGACAAGACAAGTGCAGGCCATCCGAAATGCGGATGCTCAACCTAGGAAAGCTCTTGTTGATGAAACGTGTGGAATATGTGGAGAACTTGGACATGGTGCAAATCTGTGCACACGTGGAGTGGAGTCTGAGATGGCATATGAGGAGCAAGTGAATGCTCTTCAAGGATTTCAACCTCGACCAAAGTTTGATCCATACTCGAATTCTTACAATCCAGGATATCGATACCATCCCAATTTCTCGTGGAGGTAGCAAGCTCCACAAGGGCAGCAAATGTCGGCTCAACAAAGCTTCCAGCACTTTGTGCCACCACCACATCAATCACCTCCAGGATTTCCTAAAGTCTCCGTTGAAGAGACTTTGAACAAGGTGGTTGAGGCACATAACAAGAGATTTGAAACAATTGAGGCTTCGATGAGGAGAATCGAAATGCAAGTTGGGCAGTTGGCCGAGACGATAGGAGATTTCATGCAGAGCAGTAGGAAGGACAAGCTTCCTAGCCAGGCTAAGTAAAAAGGATTGAAAGGTGTCGAGCTCACGACATTAAACGAGCACTTCGTGGGAGGCAACCCACGTTTTATTTCTTGCTTTTGTTGTTTTTAGTTATTTGCTTTGTTGATGTGTTGGGAATTTAATGTTGGTGTTATATGGTGTGTAGGGCATGACGTTTGGAATCAAAAGACGGTTGGAGAAAGGAGCGAACAAATTGAGAAGAAAGAGCTAAGTTTTGGGGCGGCAGAAAAGTGCACCCAGCGACCGCTGGCTAGCCAGTGATCGCTGGGGTGCAAGCTCAGCTGGGGCAGAGAAGTACACCCAGCGATCGCTGGGAAGCATGCAATTCAGAGAGCAGAAAGAGCAGCCAGCGATCGCTGGGACTTCAAGTTCAGCGACCATTTATCTCTCCAGCGACCAATTTCCACCCTTTTTTATCAAATTTCTTCCTCTTCTTCACCCAAAATACCGAGAACCCATCCCCAAAAAACCCAAATTCCTCCATCCTTAACCCAAATTCTTCATTCTAATTCCAACATTTCACTTACCCACTCTATTCTCCACCCTTTCAACCAAAAATTTTTCAATTCCATCCACCAAATCCCTAAATCCCAAATTCTCCATCCCTAACTAAATTCCCTCCATATTTTATCAAAACCCATCACCTTCTTCACCCCAAAACCACTCTAACCTTCCAAAATGCCCAAGAAATCAAAGAGGTCGCATGAGCATGAGCTAGTGGATGAGGAAGAGGCCGACCAACCCGAGGTGAACATTCAAATGCTCTTCCCAAATAGCAAATTCCCCATTTACAACCATGATGAAGGTGATATCTTTGACCGTTTGTATGATTTACCTTTTAATATTGGACATCATTATGATTGGAATTTGTTTACTCGTTTGAATGTTCGTTCTCAACTCCGTACCTATTTGCGCACTTTAGGATTGTTGAAGTTAGCTGATAGTGGTCCATTAGAGGTTATGCTGAATTTTCATTTGAGTTTATTGCTTCTTTTCAATTGTATGATGATTATAACTCTTTTAACTGTTGACTGCTTGGTAATAAGTTCCGTGTGACTCGTACTGATTTGCATGCGGTTTTTGGTTTTGCTTCCCCGCGAGGTGCGGCTACGAGAACTCCTAAGGGGTTTAATCCCGAAGCTGCTTGGCATGAGTTGACCGGTTTATATAACTGGAACCCGAGTGGAACTCCTAGTGGTTTCATTCGGGATGATGCTCTTTCCCTCTTACACAAATTTATTGCTTACAATGTGTCGGGAAAGGAGCAGGCAAATAAGGTCAACTCGAGTGAGTGTTTTCTTTTATCTGCTGCTTTGAAGGGACCGAAGGTATGCATCACATCCTTCATATTGTCCCAATTGGATGGTATTAGAACTAGGAAGAAAACTCACCCTGCATTTGCATATATTCCGTATCGCCTTGCTTTGCATTATGGTTTGCAGGTACCTGATTCATATGAGGAAGTGGAAGGTGTCTGCCTCACTGCAACATTCTTGAAGAATGTTGGTCTAGTTGCCGCTTCTGAGACTTCCTTTGTTCCATATGAACAAAGGGAGTGTGTTCGTCGCTACCGAGAGCATGAGGCTGCACTAGAGAGAGAGGGAGGTGCCGGCACTTCAACTGAAGCAGCCCAGAGGACTGAGGAGGCCCCACTCGGTGCTGATACCGAGATGGAGGAGCATCTCTATGAGGGAGGGCAGCCCGTAGGGTACCAAGGCGGTTTTGAGCAGCACGGATATGCTACTGGATCCAGTAGTGGGTCCGGTTATTTCATGCGAGATGACTTCTTACGGTTCCAATCTGATCTCTTTTCGAGATTGGATTCGTAGAACCAAGTCCTTTACTCCATGGATAGCCGACTCCAGTCCATGGATACCAGACTCCAGTCTGTTGATACCCGTGTTACCTCTCTTGAGGAACAGTGGGCTCGATGGACAGGACTTCATCCTCCACCTCCATCTGATTATCAGGATCATCAGGATCCTCCTGCGTATTAGTTTTCTTTCCATTTTTCTTTATCTCTTTGGTTTTGTTTTTATTTCTTTTATTTTTCTATTTTATGCTTAGTTTGTTTGTCTTTTTGTGTTGCAGGTACCAATCTTAAGGATTTTGAATTCTTGAGCTTGTTGCCGGTTTTTCGTCTTATCAGGGAAGTTCTAATATCTTTCTCTTTTATTTTCTACTACGAGGGCGTAGTAGAATTTAAGTGTAGGGGGTGTGTGAATTTCTTTTAATTGTGTTTGTATTTATGTATATTTTGATACATGTTTGTGTTGTCTTTTATTTTTGTCTTCCCCTATTTAATGATTTGCACGTTCTTTTGCTTATTTGATCATTTCTTGTTGATAAATGTTGATGATTGATATGTGAGCCTTGTATGTGTTACGTATAGTGGTAACTTAGCTTAGATTTGATTCTTGATTGGGCTAGGTTGTGTGATTACGATGACATGTGGGGCATGTTGCTTTTATTAGTCGTATACATAGTGGTCATGATTCGGATTATGAGTGGCTACTCCTTGTTGTTATATGTTCGATTTCCCTTGGATAAAAAAAAACAAGAGTATCAACTCTTCAAAAAAAAAAGAGAATAAAAACGCTAGAAAGGCGTACAAAAAAAAAGAAGCTCGAATGGCTTTAATAAAAGGGAAATCGAACATGTGACGATAGGGAGATGTGAGATGAGTGTACATCGTGACCATATGTATATTGATGAACTTAGTAACGGGCAACATTACATCTTAATTGAGTGACCGAATACAGTTGAGTATTGAATCTAGGCTAAGTTTTGAAATGAAGGTATGATTGGTGGTTTGGCTTACATATTAATTATTGACATGAATTGACAAGTTGTGATTGGATTTTGCTTGAGGACAAGCAAATGATTAAGTGTGGGGGAGTTTGTTTAGTGTATTCTTGTTACGTTTTTAGCTCGTTATGTAGTATCTATGTCTTTGTTTTTTATATTTTTCGTATTATTTTAGTTCGTCTTTACGCTGTTTCTTGTTTTGTCATGTATTACGCAGGATGGAGTGGAAGATGATTATTTGAGCAAGGATTAGTGCTGAAAAGACCATTAATACAAAGCCGGGCGAGGAAGAGAAGTGCGAGCATGAAACGGGAAGGAGAGAAGCACGGGGACAGAAGAGTGCAGCCAGACTTCAACTTAGGTAAAGCCTATTAAAGATTTGGATTGATTGAATAAGCATTGACCTAGATTAGAGATGATCTTTACCCTAGACTTCAATCACTTGTGTACCCCCGTTTATTGCTTACCATTTTAGTTTAGAGTTCTTCTATTTAATCTTGATTAGAGTGTTTAGGATTTACATTACATTTACGCACTTAGTACTAATAATTGATAGCCCGGCATAGCCTTCCTTGAGATACGACATTCGGGTCGACTAACATGTATTAGTCGAACATAATTTAATATAATAACTGGAAGTATATTGGCTGGAAACATTCATCGTGCCAGATACCGATTCCCTTTATCGGACAGTGGGTCTGGACTTAACAACGCCACGTACTACAGTTTGATTTTTAGCTTAACACCCTTCGACTGAAAAGTAACTCACAAGACGTCAGTGCGTTACTCGAGGCAATCAAGTACTTGCCACCTGCCAGCTTACTCCCCCTATAACCGCTTACACCCATTCCTTCACTCCTCCATACGTTACAACCACTCCTCCCACTACCACCTCTGCAACTTCCTAGGCACTCTTATTCCTCTAATAACCAATATTCACTCCATCACATCATCCCTTTCACTCTCACCCACACCACCATTTCCAAACTGCCGAACACCACCTCCCCACACCTTCTTTAACCACCACACGCCAAAAACCTTAAACTCTTCCACCATGGTGAAGAAGAAGGCCCCCACGAAGAAGAAACCAAGTAGCCAACCTTCTTCTACAGCAACCGAGCCATTACCCCCACCAACCAATACCACTACAAAAACCCTTGCCATGGCGACGTTCGAGAACCCAACCTTGGAAACCACCCAGACGTCTACGTTAGATGCGGAGAAGGAAAACCCACCACTAGTAGAGAATGAGGAGGCAGTAGAGGAGGAAGTGGAGGACAGGGAAGGAGGGGGATGAAACAGCGGAGGAAGAGAAAGCAGGGGAGATAGAGGTCAACCAGCCCAAGGAAGCCGGCCAGAAGGGAAGCTCCAGCAAGGCCATGGAGGAGGAAGCCGAGGAATTTTCTTTCGGGGAGAAAACTCCAAAAACGTTCAGGTTTAAAACCGTCGTAAAGAAGGAGAAAGTAACCCCGGTGAGAAGGATTAGAGCAAGGGCAACCAAGGCCGAGACAAGCGAGATGGAAGAAAGGGAAATCGTGGTCCCCAAGACCATTAATTTCGAAGTGCTGAAGCACTTGGGCGTGAAAGAGCAAGTGTGGGTGAGATTCAGAGTAATTGGATGGGAGAAGTTCCTTGACTGGGAAACCACCACCTACGGTGACCTGGTCAGGGAATTCTTCGGTGGCGTCAAGGTGGAAGTCGAGATGGCAGGAGTCCCCATTGTGATAGAGTTTTCTCTCGTTGGCAAACCGCAGAAGTTAGCCGTTGAAGATCTAGATGTAATTATGGGCATGATTGATTTCAGGGAGAAGTTCAACTTAGAGTACAAGTCAGCAATCAAGGTAGCCCCCAACGCGCCCAGGGAGCAGTGGAACCGGATGTGGGAAGTTCTTGCCAGAACCAAGAATTTCAAGGGAAGTGAGTCCAAGGCTTCTGCCTTGGTGGATCCAGCAGTCAAGATGTGCCACCGCATCTTGGCCATCAACCTCTTTGGCAAGAAGGACAATAGTAACACTGTGTCCCTAAGTGAACTTTTCATACTTTTGGCCGTGGAAAAGAAGCAGCAGCTCAAGTTCTCATCGTTCGTGGCAACTCATATCCGTAACATCCTGTCCAAGCCTCAACAGCGTCTCTCTCTATCTCACCTGCCTACCTTGATTGGAAAGCAGTTTGGGTTGATCAAGGAGGACTATGAAGGATTCCTGGAAAGGGAGGATCACTTTGACATGGCCACCCTGACTAGGGTGTTTACCATCGAGGAGAACGCTGATGGAGAGCCCGCATTGTTGAAGACCCTGTCGAGAAGCCACCAGTCTACCCCACCAAAAGCTTCATGAAAGCAACAAGGTCCCCCTCCCCAGAGCCAACGGAGGACGTAACCGTGTATCTCAGTCGCATTGACAAAACACTCCGACAACTGCAAGACGCCCAACTGGCCTACTTCGAGCACGTAGGTTTCAGGTACCCCCCTGCTCGCCAATGATTCAGTCCTCCATTTTTTTTTTCTTTTTCTTTTATTTTAGGTTTTTAGATTTTATTTTATTTTCTTTTTTTTTTATTCTGTTTCAGTCAGAGTCATGACCAGGGAGCCTCTCCCATTCTGATCACTTTGCCTTGAGCAAAGTATGTGAGTGAGGAGGGTTCCCAAGTCTGCCTGAGTCATAGAGTGTTTTTTTTATTTCTTTTCTTGTTTAGAGTCTTGCCATCATGCTAACTGTATATGTATCTTGAGCATGATAACCGTATGAGTTTTAATGTATAGATCGAGCATGTTCTAGGATAGCTAGGTATGACGGAAATGCGATCATGTGAGCATGTATACCCTGTGAGATTTTGAGCCTTAAATGTTATATATATCTGCTTGGCATGATTTCTTTTCAGTGTGTATATACAACTGCTTGCTTGATTGGTTCTAGAACTTACCTGTCTTCTTGGTCAAAACCCTACAGCCCTGGTCAAGTCTCTAGAGGATTTATGCACTTTTTGATCATAAGGCCAGAGCCAAATTTTCCTACCAGCATTCATATTCCATAAACTAAACAAAAATAATATATATATATATATATGTGGTGTTTATTTTCTTACAAATAGAAGAAGACACAAAATTGAAATCTTATTCAATTTCATACGAACTTTGTTCTATGAGTTTTAATTGTCAAAAGATAGAACTATAATATTTATTTATACTATATGAAATTTATAATATTTAGGGAGAATTAATTTTGATATACAAAAATAATAGTTGATGATTACTTGATTGTCTTATTAGTGGGACAATGTATATGTATTTTTTAGTATACATAATAAAAATTTAATAATTATATAATTTTGTTAAAATAATAAAGTATATAGATATATATTGGTATATAATTTCTTATGTATATATAATATATTATTTAATATTTAAGTATTATTGCCATAAATGTGAAAGAATATATTTAATGATATATTATTTTAATATGTATATTTCGATACCTAATTAAAAATTCAATCAAATTGATGATTTTGACAACAAATTCACGTATATCATCGTTAAGGAGTGAATTTGAAGTTCATTGTTTATATATCGAGCTACTCATTGACGAGCCCGTTTTTCGTGCTCTTTTTGAGTCTTGTTTTAGGTATAGATCGAGTCTTTTTCCCTTTATTTATGTCGTATTTCGTGTCTGGGAGGACACAAGTCTATGACAAGCAGGATGCAGGGCAAGCTGCGGGTCGTCTCGGGAGAAAGGCAAGATTATGCACGAAGAAGCTTGGGCAATCTGAAGCTCAAGACAAAGTACCGCCCGAGACCACACTGCAGCAGATGGATACCAAGGGGGTATGCTGAGCACCAAGCAGCCAGGAGCACACAAGACGAAGGGCAAGAGACGAGGATTCACGACAGATTTCTTTCCTTCTGTGGAAAAGGAAACATATCTCTCTTTCCTTTCACCAATAATTTGGGGAAGGATTGGGAATCTTTCCTTCTTCGAGGAATATCTGATCGGGAAGGAAAGTTTGCCGGAACCCTAGCCACCACCACACGAAAGGCCCAAGCCCATGGAGTTGCTATATATACCCTACGCTACAAATCATAGAAATGTACATGAGAGGGGAGGGACGACGCCTGGCTGCTTAGTTTTGGTTCTTTTATTTTCTTATGAGTATTGGGGAGGAGAAAACAAGTCCTACGGGCAAACACTTTTAATATTCTGTTATACTTTTGGCCTTGCCACGGGTTTGTCCTGGCAAGAGGACCTTTTGGTAACACTTTCATTTCAGTATTTAATATAAGTATGCTTTTATTTATTTCATGCTTATTCTTTATTTTCCATATGAGTCGCTAGGTTATTAGACTTGGCTTGGGAAATATGAATTGAGTCCAAACATATAACGTCTTAAGAGGTCTAACTGTGCATATAGTTGTCTTGGCGTGTTCCTAAAGTGCTGGATCTGAATCCTATACAACTTGATCATGTCCTCGGTGTTGTCTGGCCAGTAGCAGTCTTGGGCGAGATCAGGTTACAACTGTGAGCTGGAAACTCCAAGTGTTAGCGACTTCCTGCTTGCCAGCCAGATGGATCAGTGCGGTGAAGTAGGTGGGGACGCTATGGGACGGACGTCTGAGATGGTGTACCCATAGTTGATGTGTTCCCCGTGAATGCCTATTCGGGTACATTAGAGTAAGCTTGGTACAGGAGAAATCTTGGGCAAGGGGGATAGGAAGTGAGTAACCCTTACCCTCTGGGCATAAAATGTGTGTTGGGTGGGGCATGAGTGACTACGTGACGATTAAAAAGGAGGCTACTTGAATGATGTGTTTGGGTGGTAAGAGCAAAATCTCATTCTTACGCTCGCCCTTAACCGATGACATGCCGAGACAACGAATAACTTTGCACCGATGATCAAGACATAAGTCAAGATTCAAGGATTCTAACCCAAATCAAGTTACTTTCTCATTTAACTCTTTTAGTGTTTTCTTTTCACTTATTTACTTTTACAGCTTTTACTATTCTGCTTGGTCACACCTCTTGCCCAAGGCAAGACCTGAATCAAAACCCCAAATTGTGACATCGAGATAGGAATCCATCAACTACCTGTGTAATCGATACTATACTTACCACTAGCGGAACCTAGTGAAGAGTATCGGTTTATAAATTTATCTTGCCGAAGTGATAACGACTGAGCTTCGTCACTCATCTATATAAAATATATCATTACCATGTAACTCGATAAGTTGGTAATATACATATTCAAATAATTAATTTTAAATTTTAAAATTATATATTAAATTTATAATTAAACTTAATTTCGTGAATTGTGAAATCAGGAGTCCCTATTGGAATTCGGGAAATCAAGAGTCCCGATCAAAATTCGGGACTTCCGATTCCAAAAAATATCAAAAATTCAAGTCTCAATTTGAGTCTTGGTCCTGAAATGTTTTGAACTCTAGTACTCAAATCCCACTAGGTCTCAGGTTGGGACCGAAAAATTCTGAAGTCTCAATCCCAAATTATCACCCATATTTAGGACGAGAAAAAAAAATAAATGTATTTATAAAATTAGCTTTGATACAAGTACAAGTATATAGATTTAATTTTAAATCAAATTATGGATGTATATAAGAATATAAATAAATAAGTTCATATAATTTGAATTTGTTTTTATATGATATCGAATATAAACGAGTAATTAAGGGATAAGAACTGTAAAATTCCAAAAAATCGATATGTTTGTTAATTTGGAAATTAATTAAGTATTAATAATAATATTATTATTATTATTAAGAAAAGTTCATTTGAATATATTCGATTTTGTTTAAGCATAGTTACAAACTTTAATTATTTTAGATTAAAGTTTGATTAAGATATTATATTTATACAACAGTAACGCTTACGCATGAGTAACTTAAAAAAAATAATTTTTCTTGTCATGTGCTTATACTACCTAATAATAGAGCTCATCGAGACGAATCTGTAGGCACCAAGATTGTAAAATCGGACATCATTTGAGTCCTCGGTGAACTTTTAAAGTTCAAGACAAAGTGGACATAAATACCCTTCCTTCTTCTTTCCTCCTCATTTTTCACCCTACCCATATTTTTTAGAGAGAGAGAGTAGAGAGAGATGCTCTCCAACCCACTGCCGGAACCACTAGGAAATTTTTTCAGCGACCAAATGAGCCCAAATTTTACCCCAAGCTTCCTCTCGACGTGTACATTCTATTTTCGGGGTCCGATCGTCCAAAAAATTGCTGAAAGGCAGCCATGCAAAGCCAAAATCTTGGCTAAAGTAGTAAGTTAATTTGATCTTTTCCACTTTCTCTTTCCCTATTGTTATGCTTCACTTCTCACCCCTTCTCTCTACCTTTTTTACAACTATCCTCTGACAAGAAGAGATCAGTAGCTCCGGTGAGGAGAGGGGAACTCCGGCAAAGCCCACCATGAAAGCTTCATCTTGACTCAATCACCTTAGTTCTTTAATAAGGTAGTCATTATTCTTTCTCTTTACAGATTTAGACCGGAATGAGGTAGGATTATGAATTATCTTGTGTAATACGTGATGAAATAATTATTTTATTTGAGGATTAGTAGTTTGATAGTGTTGGTAATGAAACATGATGAACTAGGAGATTAAATTTTGATTTACATTCTTGTGTTGAAAGTTTCTGCCCAACTTCTGCCTCATCATTTCTGTATAGTATGAGTATAAAATTTTTTATTTTTTAAAATATTAAAATACTAGATTGAGTTAGGAGTAATTTTCAATTTGAATCAGTCGATTTCATTATGTTTTCGATTTACTACAATTTTTACAAAATGGCTGCGCAAACTGTCAAATATTGCTAAAATTTGGGCATTTGTCTAACTTTAAAAATTCGTGAAAGATAGAGTGAAATTGTTATATGTATTTTGTTTCCAGAATATAAAACTTTAAGACCTTACGGTCACTTAAAATTTGATTCAATACAATTCAAGTTATTTTCGATTTATTATGAATTTTCAACTGCTCATATAACTTGAATAGGTGTTCTTGTGAAAATCTTAAAAAAATAAGTGATTTCGGAACCATGTGATTTATTGTAGATTATTAACTCAATGAAATTCAAAACTATTTATAAGTCTTGTTCTCTATGATTTTTATAGTATGTGTGTAAAATTTCACATTCATTAGAGTTCGTTTGATAGAGTAACTAAAATTAAATTTTAATCGTCTTAAAAGGTCTTGAAAGTACAACCTCACATTTTTATTCCTTAAGGGATATCAAAAATGAGTTTGTGAATATGTTCTTTTGAAAAACATTGACTTTGGGATGCTGGAAAACTATTTTTAAAATTTCATAAATTTATCATTAGTAGTTTGAAATAAACCTTCTTTCAAATTGAGTATGCAGAGATTTTCGATGAAAATTTAATTGCAACATTGTTTTAGAAAATGTAGTAAAATTAGCATAAAATTTATTTGACCAAAATTCTTTTTGAAAAAAATCAACTATGTCATGTAGAGAAACTTATATAATGTGCTTGCATGAGTTTTCACTAAGAACCACCATTAGAAGTTTTAACAAATCCCAACTCATTAGCTATTTACAAATTTCATTCTTTTTAAGTGAAATTTAGGACATGATTATTTCGAAGTAGTATAACGAGATTACAAAATCCTATTAAGTTGGAACGACTCATTACTCGAAGTTGACGGATAATATGATTGTGTAAAGTACTAGTGTAATCGAGATAAGTGTTACTTCTTCTATCGTGACGAATCTGATCGACTAACAATAAATTAAAATTTCTTAAGTAGTTAGCAGATGAGTCTTGTAAATGATGATCGTCGGGTAATTAATAAATTAATGTTAGAATGGTTAGACATTAAGTTCAGGAAGCACTAGAAGTGCTTAGGGTTGGAGAAGAGGTTATAACCTATCAATTTGTACTTAGCCATGAGGTTCATCTTGTAGGGTCTTACCGATGAATATCATCTATCATCTACAACGGAATGTTAGCTCCATACATCGGTCACATGTGTGAGTCTATTTACAGTACGGTATTTTGAGTTAATAAGCTCGAACTGCTTTTTTTGAAAATGTGAATTTACATGTCAAATGTTTTTATTATGCTCATGTATATCTTATATATGACGGATCAGTATTACCGTACCTGTTGATTGATGTTGCTAATGATGTAAGTTAACAATTGTACTTTGAGCCGGATCCGGTCAAGGTAGTGTACACGGAAAGTCCGGATCGGGTGAACTTGACCAGGTTCCCCGGTCTTGACGAAAGGGGATTATTCGCGGAAGACTTCGATTTTCCCCGTCTAGTCGCATTGAGGAACACTGTGAATGAGCAAAGAATGATGACGAGCTCGATATGATGATAAAATTTATGTTTTCATATGTGTATGATGGACTTTCGTTTTAAAACGCCATGCATCATATGGTTGGGCATGTAATATTCTTTAAAAGAAAATTTATGTTGTTTTTCACTAAAAAAGTCGAGCAACGACTCATACTAAGTACACTAGTACTCAGCCCAAAATCTTTTTTTTCCCCAAATGTTTTAACTGGTTTTAGGAGGACGGTGATGAGCTGGCAACGAGGTGGGCCTCATCGGGTGTGTTATTCATAAGTGTCGATTACCAAGATGATAGTGATATCATATTGATACTTATTCTGTTGTCATTTGTTTTCATCTTGTGAATTACATTTTTTATCCAAATTCATGTCTTATCATGTTGACCGTCAATACAAAATTTATGCATTATTATTATTTTTTATTATAAATTTATAATTTTTATGTCGTTTTTCATATAAATTTAAGATTTTATCGTGTCGATAACGGGTCGTGTTATTATAGTGTTGTGTCAACACGAAAGTTATCGTGTTCTTGTCGTGTTCGGATTTGAGCTTAATAGGTTGGATTCGTGCTTGGGTTCACCATAACTTTAATAGGTCGGGTTCGGGTTTAACCTTAATAGGTCGAGTTCTTATCAGGTTGACCCGATAACAACCCGACCCACACGATTTGAGAGCCCTATATGTAATAAGAGGTACACTATTTGTGGACGACCCAAATAGATAATATGAGTACAATTTGTGTGGACAGAGAAAATATTAATTTCAGAGTAAATGTCTCCAAAATTTTATATATTTTGTTATTACAAAAATGTTACTCCCTCCGTCCCGCTAAATGCGGCTACAAGGGGTTCGGCACAGAGTTTAAGAAAGTAAGGTGTTGTGTTTTAAAAAAGTAGGAGGGATGTATTTTAAAGGTAAAATTGTTTTCTTTTTGGAAAAGTGACCACTTTTAATGGGACGGTCCAATAAGTAAACATGATCATATTTAACGGGATAGAGAAAGTATTAAACAGACAAATAATTCAAATTATCTCTACTATCGATCCAAAATAAGGCTACCAAAGTGCAAAAATCGTGTTCTCTCGACTCATATGCATCCTTAACTTATGTATCAAACATGTTTTTGATTACAGATAGGAAAAAAAATTAATTTATAGTATGTGTGTTAACTTTAGTAATATGGGGTTAACGCTTAAAGCAATAAGTCACGAACTTAAATAATTCGTAACTCGGCTTTGTAACGTTATCAATTTTTAAAATAAAAAAAAAGAAAGAAAGAAATAATTATATTCTCGTCTATTCAAAAAAACTCTTCCCTCCTTTATTGCCCGTTTACTAAAATCAATTTTGCCCTAATAACTAATCTCTGCATACGACACCCCTCTTCCATGGCGGATGGGAAGTGCCAGCTCTGCTGTTCTGCACCAATCCTCTTGCACAACGTCCCTCACCTCGGCGTACTCACCGCTCTCTGCACCTCCTGCTTGCTCCGCCACAAGCCGGGAAGCTTCTGCCCCGTCTGCTTCGATATCTACGACGACGGCGCCACCGTTCACTCCCACATTATGTGCTTCCGCTGCCCCGCCCTAGTTCACCTCACCTGCCTTCCCTCCGCCCGATCCTCCCCGGCCTTCCGCTACCTCTGCCCGCAGTGCTCCGACCCCTCTTTCTCCTTTATCGATTCGAGCCCCACCTCCGCCACTTTCACCGCCGATTCCGCCAGGCGGTACGTCTGCGCCGCCAAAATCGCCGCCGCGTGTATGCGCAGGACGGCGGCTTTGGCTAGAGCGGATGCGGAGCAGAAAGTGATAGGAGCTGTGGCGGCGAGGAGAAAGGCGAAGGAAGCGATTCAGAGAGTCGCGTATTTGATGTCGCGTGACCATTCTGACGTCGATGATCGATGAAATCCAGTTAGTACGCTATGAAACTCACTGTTGATATATTCATATTGAAATTTAAAAATTTCTTTCCATCATGGATCTGTTAATAAAGTTTCTGCTTAGGGGTATTGTTTTTTGCTTCCTTTTTAGTACAGTGCATTGTTACACATTAATTAGATGGTATTTCTGGGAAAAAATGATTCAGATTGATTCTCAAGTATTTTTCCATAACTAAAAAACTAATAACATCAGGATGAGATTCGGAATGTTTTCTAGGCCAATTAAACGAGCAGCAACATATATTTGTCTTTGCCTAGAAAAAAATGGGGTCTTGAATCTTGATTCTATACTCATTTCACCTCAAGTTTAGGTTGCTGTTGTTTTGATCATTTTCTATATGAATGTTTACTTGCATTATAAGCTGAGTTATTCTAAGTTCGGAATGTTTCTGGCGCCATACAATTGTAGAAAAAGATCAGTCAGTTTGCAGATTAGCAACAATTTGTTGACATTTTCTAACAATTTGTACCAAGGCGTGGACAATCTTCTTTGGGAAGGTTTACATATAATTTAATATTGCTCGATTATATCGTGGATTTTTTTACTTTAGATAGAAAGTGACAATTAAGCTTTGCAAAAGTTCCACATTGTTGCATCTATATGGCCCAAGAAAACTGATCTTAGAACCAGCTAAATGATTATTATACTCGTTGAATTTTGTTTCAATTTTTATAACTGTTTCTTTGTCGGTTTTTTTATACGCATGGCTGAGTATAAGATAAGAGTATACATGTTCGATAGTTGAAACATTTCTATTAAATCAAAGCCAAGTTTGATTTCAAAGAGCTTGCTATAAACTTCCTGTTATTAACTTGGCAGCAATCTTTTTTCCTTTCTCTTTATGGTGATCGGTGAAAGCTTCATGAATGTGGGAGTGTGCTAAATCAGAAAGAGGTGTGTTTTTCATTCTGGTGCACATATCAAGATGTTAAGTGTAAATATCCTAGGTTCTTGAATGTGATGAGAGTTCTTCAACACTGTCTAGAATATCTGGATTATAATGTGAAAATATTCCCTTATTAAAGTACAACATACTTGTCATTTCATCATTAGAAGCTGATCAAATTTATGATGCTGAACTTGAGTTGATTTGGAGCACAGTTCTCCTCGATGTTTTCACTGATTTCACAATGTTTTGAGTTATTAGGTTTTATATGGAATTAATTGCCTTTGTTACTGAAAATAATGAAGCACATAACTAGAAATCAAGATAGTTATTTGGTCTGTCAATGGTTTTTATGAAATCACATCATTCTCCAGGGTTGATATGGTCAAAGATTCTTGCATTTGTATGGACACAGATAAATTTGTTTTTTTAAAATTGGATTATATTAAATATAAATTATAAGACCACGTCGTGGAGGGTTCGAACCTGATACCTATTGCTTCCAGCATTAACCTCCTACCATTATGCCAACACAACCACACTAGAAACATCTTTTTAAGTAGTGAATTACGCTCAAGAACACACACGCATGTAGTAACCTACTAGGCTATGTCACGCATTTGTAGATACAAACCATGTTTGGTTTATAAGATTATATAGTACCAAGATTCAATCTTGGCTTTCTATCCAAGATAAAACTTATCTCTAGGGGTAAGCCAAGACTAAAATCATAGTATTAGCTATCCAAGATTCAACCTTGGCTTTTTATCCAAGATTCAATCTTACCAACCAAACACCCCCTTATATGGATCCTTATCTTTTCATGGGGTGCCATTGCCAATAAGAAAGAGGAAAGAAAAATGATCCCCTTGGAAAAGACTGTTCGGTTGAGAATGAAATCCACAACAAAATAGATAAAACGTATGAAATCTCCAGGTTAGATGGAGATCATACCTTAATTGATTGATTGAGAGAATGCTTCCACCGACTAGTACCTCAACTGCTTCCCACCATTCATGAATTGTAAGAGAATGTTCGGAGAAGGGTGAAGAGTTCTTTGAAGAGATACTTTGATGCTCAAGTCAGCATGAGGTAGACTGTGATGATATTTGTGTAATGTAAGTTATTAGAAATAAGCTTGATAAAACTGAGAATAAGTATCGTTACCTGATAGATAAATGGTGCATGCATAAGTATTTATAGGAATGATAATGGTAGGCATACGTCGGGTATATTCACCTTTTCTAGGGATATTTCGTAATTGAATGAAGGACAAAGTCTCCCACTAATAGTGAGATGCGCACATCTTCGCCTATCACGTGGTCCCAACTCTGCCGATATAAACCTGACAAGATGTAAGGTTCCGTTACAACACATGACCTTCATGATCTCTAACTTGCGTCTAGGATCTGGTCAGATGCCGGAGGATAGCTCCTGACATATGGTCATACATCTTGTATTTCCATGATCCTGCTTTGACACATATCATGCCTTTTGGTCCTCTCCCAAAGCAACTCCAGAGCTACCGCTCATCTGGTTAGGTCTGGTAATGTCATTTGAAGAAAATGTCTGGCTATCACATAATGCTACACGCACCTTCTAATTCATTACAGGAGCTCTGCTGATATTTATTTCATATCAGGCTGTATATTGATAGATGCAATGATTCATATCTCTCTTACTGTTTCTGATAATTAAAACTGTCTTATATCATTCGATCAGTCATTTTTTGCCTTAAAATGCTAATAACACAGATTTAAATGTTGCATGGTCTAAGAAGAAGGATAGATGATTTTACAATTTCATCTGTATTGATAGTTCCCATTTGGATTAATATAGAAGGGTCAACTACATACATACTATTACGACTGTGATCTGAAGTCTACGAAATTACTGCAAAAATTGTTTCAACTTGAACTCAATGCTCATTCCATGTTACGTATATGATTATTTTGGGTTTATTAGAAGTTGTCAAGGATTCCAGCAGCTCGACATCATCTTTACGTATATATCCTCAAGTTTCGATTACAACTGTAACATCTTGCTGATATGTTCGTGACATAAAGTGTAATATAGAATATTTAGAGACAATGTCTATTGAGCTCCAGAAAAAAAGACACAAGCTTACAGCCAAAGGTGCATGATTGTGACAACTTTTTCTACAAAGTGACAAGCTAGGTATTAGGTAACATCCAATTGAATCTTGTCTGTTTTTTTTACAAGGCTGACATTAATTTTATCGGCCACAATAGATGAGAGATTTGATAAACCATTTACCACAAGTGTTACTAAAATGACAATTCATTCAGTCTTTAAGTGGTGTGATAATAATGAAAAAGTGGCCCATTTAAACATAAAACATAATAATGAAAAATTGGACAATGATGAAAAAAGTCGTTATGTTACTACTAAAACTATTGAATATTACTAATAAAGTACAAGCTAAGGGGATTCAGGATGATGATTGGATCATTTGCAATTCATTCATTACAATAACCAGGTGTTTGGGTGAGCCTCTGTAAAACACTATAAATTGTTTAAAAGTTTATAAACCTTTTCAAAAAGTATGGTAAAATAAGCTAAAAGAAAATTCTAAGATCTTATAAGCTCTCAAAAAATAAATTCTTCTATCTCAATTTATTTTTAAGAGCTTATTTGAATTTATAAAAATAAACTTAACAAAACCCCACCAAAATATCTTTGTGTTCCAATTCTAAAACACTTATTAACCACCTATATATATAAAATAATTACCTACACTTAGTCCCCTAGCTATATATATATATATATCTCCAATCATCATCTAGGTACTTTTATTTACAGTTGTAAGTATCGTATGCGGATACTTAATTATAAATATTATCACCTTAATTTTGTTTTCAAAGCCCACCTCCAAAAGCACCAACAAAAATACAGCATGCAACTCATAATTTTGTACATAAACTAATATTGCATTGTAGTGATCTAAGTGAACGAGAAAAACTAATTAATTAGCTGTCGGAATCATGAATAATAAGAGGGACAAATTGGCAACAAGAAGAAGCATGTGCCGACTAGTGGCGTTGCATACAACGTTCTTTAATGACCTATATCTATCACCTACATTCCCCTTCATTTCTTAAACCTCTCCCATTTTTATAACACTGCCTTAATTTCTTGCTGTCACTGCTTCGACCATGGTGAGTACTGTGCTATACGTACCTTTATTTCATGTTATCTGTAACGATTGAATTAATTCGATTTCCTAAAAAAAAGAAGCGTAATTAATTATGTATGCACATGTACAATTAAGCAGGGTGAGGAAGATGCTGAGAAGGGTGCGACGACGTCGTTGATAAACAAAGAGAAAGGAGGCCTTAGAGCTACATCTTTCATTTATGGTTAGCCCAATTCAACCTTAAAGCCTTTTCATGTCCATCTTGTTATGTTGATCTTGATTTGTATATATGTATATATGTGAATAGGTTTGGCGGCGCTGGAGAACATGGGGTTCGTGGCGAACATGATGAGTTTAGTCCTCTACTTCATGTTCAAGTTGTACTTCGATGGCCCCACCGCTGCCAACACTTTCACTAACTTGATGGGAACCACTTTCTTGCTCACTGTTGTTGGTGGCTTCATCTCCGACACTTACCTCAATAGGTTCCACACCTCTATGATTTTTGGCGCCATTGAACTCGTGGTAATAATTTATATTATCTATGTACCACAAGATATCATATCATGACATGAGTAGCATAGTTAATCTTTAATGTAGGCACTAGTAATGCTGACAATCCAGTCTCACTCGAAAGAGCTGCAACCTTCATTTTGTGGACTGGGGCATTCGAGCTGCATCGAGGGTAGCAAGGCCGTGTACTTCTACACGACCATGTTCTTGCTGGCGATGGGGGCCGGGGGGTTCCGGGGAGCGTTTCCGGCTCTCGGGGCGGACCAGTTCGACGACAAGGACCCCGAGGAAGCCAAGTCACTGGCGAGCTACTTCAACTGGCTGCTGCTTTGCATAGTAGGTGGTGCATCAGTAGGAGTCACCCTTATTGTATGGGTGTCTACAAACCACCCGGAAAGAGACAACTGGTGGAAGGGCTTTCTTATCATTACCATAGCCACCTTCTTCGGATTTGTCGTGCTTGCACTCGGGAAGCGTTTCTATCGCCTTAGAATTCCTAAAGACAGCCCTCTCATTAGAATTGCACAGGTGACCATGCAATCTTCATCCTTTAAAGACATATATATATATATATACTTGATTTGGAAAAATATCATTTTTTTACATTCATAACAATTTGACAACTGGTGTTAATTATCTGCAGGTAATAACAATAGCGATAAGAAATCATAGCCTGCCTCATCCAGATAGCCCCAGCGAGCTGTACGAGATCACCAACAAACATTTAGACTCAACAGAAATAATTGCTCATACCCAACAATTTAGGTATATATAACTTAATTTGCTCTAATCACGTGACCACAACACATCCTATATATAAAACATCCTATGGAGTAGACAAAAAACATCGTAATAAAATAATAATAGTCACTAACATAAAAATATTTAAATTCTAGTAATTTTGAGTGTAAATTACCACAAATATTCTTTTACTTCAATTTAATTATACGAATAATATGAATAATATTCATTCATACGATTTATATGTACATACACTTTAATAAAACCAAATATCACGTATGAGTGTTACGGTTCAATACGATTCATATTATTTATGTTATAAATGTAAAAAGTAATTATAAAATTATTTTAGTATAAAAAATTTGTCAAATAGCTAGAATTTAAATAATTTTATGTTGTGGCTATTATTTATTTTTTTATAATATTTTTTTAGCTATTTCGTGTAATTACATGTCCCATGACATGCACTACACGTTGAATATAACACTAGTATATTTGACTTAATAGAATTCAATTCTTGACTTGTCATGGTGTTCAAACATCGAAAATCAAAATCCTTTTTCCCTCTATCATGATCAGATTGATTTGTTTTTAGCATTTATTGATCTTAATTAAAACGCATTATATTTCATTCGTGATAAACAATTCAATAAAAGGATGAATGTTGGGCAATAAATATAAAATATTTTAGTTTTTGTGAAATGTCAAATGAATCTTTTTTTAGCTTACCTTCTATGTTTTACTATCAAATTTAAATAACTATCAAATTTAAATATATATATATATATTAATTTAATTTTAATAGTACGAGTTAATCCATCCAAATAGAGTATAATTTTTTCAAAATTGAAAAATTTTCAGATAAATATTAATTATGATTTATTATACTATAACAAAATGTAATTTTTAAAATGTTAATTAAAATGATAAATTTATTATAGAAGATAATTAATGATCACATATGTGAAAGCTAGCAATAAATTTAGCATAGCATGTGCAATTAATGATGCATGTAGATAGCATTGATTACAAGTCGGATATATATATGCATGTTGCAGGTGGATGGACAAAGCGGCAATCGTGCCGGAGAAGATGGAGGCGACGGCGACTGCGGAATGGCAAGTGTGCACAGTGACGCAAGTGGAGGAGGTGAAGATACTGACACGAATGCTGCCGATCATCTGCAGCACCATAATAATGAACACCTGCCTGGCCCAACTGCAGACCTTCTCAGTTCAGCAAGGCTACAGAATGGACACCCACCTAGGCTCCTTCAAAGTGCCCCCTGCCTCCATCCCCATCATCCCCCTCCTCTTCATGGTCATCCTCATCCCCATCTACGACACCTTCTTCGTCCCCCTCGCCCGCAAGTTCACCAACCACCCCTCCGGTATCACGCAGCTCCAGCGCGTCGGCGTCGGACTCGTCCTCTCCGCTTTATCCATGTCCATCGCCGCCATCGTCGAGGTCAAGCGCCGCAACCGCTCATTGGCCAACCCCCTTGCCCCGATTAGCCTCTTCTGGCTCTCCTTCCAGTATGGCATTTTTGGGATTGCCGACATGTTCACTCTTGTGGGCTTGCTGGACTTCTTCTACAAGGAGGCTCCGGCGGGGATGAAGTCGCTGTCCACCTCCTTTACGTGGATTTCGCTCTCGCTCGGCTACTTCTTGAGCAGCGTGCTGGTGGAGGCTGTCACCGCCATCACCAAGAGGGTGACGCCGAGTAAGCTCCCCTGGGTGCATGGCCTTGATTTGGATACCAATAACTTGGACTTGTTTTATTGGCTTTTGGCCATCTTGAGTGTGATCAACTTCTTTCACTACCTCTGTTGGGCGGTCTGGTATAAGTACAAGACCAGCGCGGCGGCAGATGAGCTACCGCCGCCATCGTCACCGTCACCGCCGCTGCAGGTAGTGGCGGAGGAGAAGGTGGGTGAGGAGGCGAAGGTGCCGAGTCCTGATCATCATGCTAAGATGGAGGAAAGTCATGTAGAAGAGACCTCGAACGAAGGTGAGACGACTAATTGAAGGGAGATGTTGTGAACTAATCACTTGTTTTTAGGGTTTTTATTGATTTTGCGAGCAACTATCATTGGAATAAGAATGTAACAAGGTTGGTTACTTTTAATTTTGGAGCATACAATTGCAAATGTACTCTCTCTCTCCCCTTCTCCATCTCTAATTTATTTGTATTGATTGATTTGTCTCTCCATAGTTTGCGTCATCAAAAAAATTTTGGATATTTATTTTTGGCATCTCAACTGTGATGTTCCCCGCATATATATATATATATATATATATATATATATATATATATATTTTTAGTGATATTGCTCAATCCACAACGCCACGTAACCAGTCTATTCATCCTTCCCATGCTATTATGTTCATTGAGTAAGCAGTCTATTCATCATCCCCATGCTAATATGTTCATTGAAGTGTGAAGAAGGACCACAACTATCTCATCCAACTGTTCTTATCTTAGGTTTAGATTCAGTCATTTTCCTTTGTTTTGTGTTTGGAGTAGTAGGATACAAGTCAAGGCTGCAGGTCATCTCAAAAAAGAGGCAAGTTTGTACATGAATCATCTTGGGCAATCTGAAGCTGATTAAGACAAGGTACCGCTCGAGATCACGCTGCAGCCGCTGGGAGAAAAAGGAACACCATGGCCAAAACAAGGAGGAAGATAGAAGCAGCTGGGAGTGCAGAAGACTACAGACAAAGAGTTGGGATTCGCGACAGATTTCTTTCCTTATGCAAAAAAGGAAAAAGATCTCAATTTCCTTCCACCGAATATTTGGAGGATTGAGAGTATCTCCTTTACGCGGAAGATCTCACCGGGGAAGGAAAGTCTAGCCGTGAACCCTAACCACTTCTACCACAAAGCCCAAGCCCACGAAGAACTATATAAACCCCCGCTTTGAAGCAGAGACACACGCATTAGAGACACAATCGAGGGGTGGGACGACGCCCATCTACTATTTCTCTTAGTTTAAGCTTTATTATGAGTGATTGGGAGGAAAGAAACAAGTCCTACGTGCAAACTTAATATTTATTTTCTGTTCATGCTTTCGGCCTTGCTCAGGGTTGGTCTTGGCAAGAGGATCTTTTGGTAACTCGTACTTTTGCAATTTCAATTCAAGTATGTTTTTGTTTACTTCATTTGTGTTCTTTACTTTCAGTATGAGTAGCTATGTTTATTAACTTAACTTGGGAAAGATAAATCGAGTCAAAGCTTATAACGTCTTGAGAGATCTAAATGTACTTATAGTTGTATTGACATGTTCCTAAAGCGCTGGATTAGAATCCTATATAACTTGATCAAGTCCTCGGTGTTTTCTGGCTAGTAGCAGTCTTGGACAAGATCATGTTACCACTGTGAACTGGAAACTCCAAGTGTTAGCGACTCCCTGCTTGCCAATGATGTAGGTGGGAACGCCATGGGAAATGCGTCTGAGATGGTGTGCCTATGGTTGCGCAGTCCCGCTAATGCCGATTTGGGTATGCTGAAGTAGGTTTGGTCTAGGAGCAATCTTGGGCAAGGGGGATAAAAGAGTGAGTAACCCTTACCTTTTGGGTTGAAAAGATATGCTGGGCGAGACTTAGGTGGCTATGTGACGAGTAAAAAAGGGGTTGCTTGAGTGATGCATTTGGGTGGTAGGAGTAAAACCCCATTCTTACGCTCGCCTTTAACCAATGACATGCTAGTACAACGAATAACTTTGTACCGATGATCAAGTCATAAGTCAAGACTCAAGGATTCTAACCCAAGTCAAGTTGCTTTCTTATTTAACTATCTTTGTTGTTCTCTTTTCAGTTATTTATATTTCAACACTTTACTTTCTGCTTGATTACAACTTCTTGCCCATGGAAAGACCAGACTCAAAACTTAAATTGTGACATCAAGAGAGGAATCCACCAACTCCCTATGAGATCGAACCTGTGCTTGCCACTAGCGGAACCTGGTGAAGAGTGTAGGTATTACAAAGTTATCTTGACTAGAGTGATAACGACTGAGCTCCGTCATATTGGCATCGTTGCCGTGCAGTTGCACCTTCTAGAATCTCTCTCTCACCTTGACTCAGGTATTGTCCATGGTGTATGCTTCGATCCAATCCTAAAGGAAAACTCGGAGACATTTGGTTTAATCCATAGATCGAGAGAAACACCAGGAGGAGAAGAGGCAGACTAAGGAGATAGGCATAGCTTGAGCGAAAAGCCCGTCAAGCAACAAAAATGACGGAGGAACACAGAGAAATCAACAATGAAAATGGGAATGCAGCTCCAAAGCAGATATTCAGGGAGATGATGTTCCCCAACAATAACAATCTGAAACTCTTGGGCATTACCTTGCTCGTGATAGCAGACAACTGGGAACTAAGGCACTCTTTCATCCAGATCTTGCCCAAGTTCAGTGACTTGCCAGGAGAGGATCCGCAAAGGCATCTTCAAGACTTTGAGATGGTTTGTGGAACCATCAGGAACAACGAAGTAGCTAAAAGGGAGTACATACGTCTGTTATCATTTCCTTTTTCACTTCAAGATACTGCTCGAGAATGACTTTACACTTTACCTGCAGGTATTTTCACGACTTGACAAGCAATGCAGCAGAAGTTCCTGGAGAAGTACTATCATATCTCGAGGATCCAAAATGCAAGAAGAAGGATGAGCACCATCTAGATGGGAGCCGGAGAATCACTCGATGATTACTGGAATAAATTCAAGCTTATGTTGGCCAAGTGCCCGCAATACAACATCTCTGACCAGGGCTTGTTCCATTACTATGTCAACGGAATGAGGCCTGACGAGCAGCAAGTTCTGAATGTAGCATGTGGTGGTTCTATCTTAAACAAGCAGCCTTCTGAAGCTTTCAGGCTGTTGAACGACATGACAGAAGAATCTCGAGATGATGCTCACTCCTTGACCATGACCATGGGAGATGCTTCCGCATCACAATCCAAGACGAAACTCTCGGACCTGTGTGCCACCATGAAACAGATGTTGGAGATTATGAAGCCGATCATAAAGAAGAATGTCAAGGCGTGCCAGCTGTGCTATGCAACCACCCACTTAACCAATGAATGTCCTACCCTAGGAGAAGAAGAAGTCAATGCTTTTGGGCATACTAACAATGGAAGAAGCCATAATCAAGGCCCAAAACAGAGATTTGACCCCCACACACAATATTACAATCCAGGATGGAGGAACCACGACAACTTAAGATATGGAGAAAATCACTACCAAGCTCCACCCGAGGCTCAACATAAAATTCAACCAAGAGACCCATCTCTCTCTGAGACAGTTCAAAATTTGACCAAGGAGCACCACAAGTTCAACAATGACTTTGAGAAGTTCAAGACAGAGAATCGAGGATCTCTACAGTCTCTAGCCAACCAGATCTCTAACTTGACCCAGGCGATCGTCAAAATGGACAAAAAGCAAGGAGGATTGTCCTCCCATGTCCAAGTGAATCCCAAACCCCAGGTCAATGCAGTGATGCTTATGAATGAAAAATTCTTACCTGAACGAGTAGTGAAACCTTCCAAGGAGATGGTAGAACCAGAGGATTTAGAAGGTGATGAGGAGCAAGTCAAGACACTAGAGCCAGAGTAGCCAGTAAAGAAGCCTGAACTAGAGAAGAAACTGGAGTCCAAACCTAGAGTTAAGTCCCCCAAGAAAGCTCTGGAGGAGAATATTTATTGCAAGCCATCCTTCCCCAAAAGGTTGGCCAAAACGAAGGAAGTTGAAAAGATGAAGGAACTACTCAAGGTGTTCCAGAAGATAGAAGTCAACATTCCACTCTACTTCACTGACGACTATGCCAAGATGTGCAAAATTCCTGAAAGAGCTGTGTACCCTGACAATACAAGATTTCCTAGTTGGAGAAAATGTCTCCGCAGTGCTCAAAAAGGACCTGCCAATCAAGTGCGAGGATCAAAGGATATTCTATATCCATTGTGTGATCGGAAATGCCAATATTGATCAAACCATGCTATACTTGGGGGCTTCGATCAACGTCATGCCCTATGTATGTACAAGGAACTGAAGATAGGCTCGCTGAAGCCATCTAAGGCCGTGATCCAGTTGGCGGACAAATCGAGCGTTTATCCAGAAGGCATGGTAGATGATTTCTTGATCAAGGTACAAGACTTAATTTTCCCTGCTGATTTATATGTACTTAACATGGGAAGCTCCACTGCCAAGAAGCCTCTTATGCTTTTAGGTCGGTCATTCCTCAAGACGGCCAGGACCTTGATTGACTGCAACACTGGGAAGATGACTTGCCGGTTTGTTGGAGAGACGGTGACCTTCGATATCTATAAGGCATAGCAACACGCTCAAGACGAAGAGATAGTGGATTTTGTGGAATTTATTGACAATAATATTGAGGAAGCTTTGCCCCAAATTAGGAACAAGATGGAGGGCGAACCAGGCAATGAGGAAGAAGTAGCCACTGAGACATTTGTCCAAGAAGTGGAGAACCGAGTCCTTAAATCACTCTCGATTACATGGAACCAGATGGAGTAATCCATTCTCAAGCCACCACAGTTGGAGCTGAAGACATTGCCCAAGATCAACTATACCACCACGGAGAAAGAACTCCTTGTCGTGGTATTTACTTCGAGAAGTTTCGCTCCAACCTCTTCAGGAGCAAGACAGTGGTCTACACGGATCACGTTGCTTTAAAATATCTCATGGCCAAGAAAGATAACAAGCCACGCCTGATAAGATGGATCTTGTTACTCCAAGAATTCGACATTGAAGTGAAGGACAAAAGTGGAGCCCAAAATCATGTGGCTGACCACTTGAGCAGGATGTTGAGGGAAGATGATGAAGCACCCCTCAATGATAGATTTCCCGACGATGAGCTATACGGGATATGCACTACCGAATCATGGTATGCTGACATAGTTAACTAGTCACGAGGACTCTCCTGATGAATCTTAACCAGTACTAGAAGAGAAAGATCAAGAAGTTGGGTGAATCATTCATCTGGGATGACCTATACCTATGGAAAAAGTATACTGAATTAATCCTTCAAAGGTGTATACCCGAGGAAGAGCAAGGAAGTATACTTGAGCATTGCCACGAGAGGGAATGCATAGGACATTTTTGGCCAAGGCGTAAGACAAGAAAGATCCTGGATAGTGGGTTCTACTGGCCCATAATCTTCAAAGATTGTTTTGAAAAGTGCAGGACATGCGACCAATGCCAATGGAGGAAATATCTCCAAGAAGGATGAGATGCCCTTGGTACCTGTCTTGCCAGCAGAGATTTTCGACATATGGGGCATGGATTTCATGGGCTCCTTGCCAAGTACAATGGCGATCAATACATCTTGCTCGCAGTGGATTATGTTTCTAAGTGGATAGAAGCAATTGCAACTCCAAAAGCAGATGCGAGGACGGTAGCAAGATTTGTCAAAACAAACATCTTCACCAGATATGGCATGCCCAAGGCGATAGTCAGCGACAGAGGTTCACATTTCTATAACTCCACCATTACTAGCTTGCTCAAGAAGTATGGAGTTCACCACCGTATGTCTACTACATACTATTCCCAAGATAATAAGCAAGCTGGAGTATTTAACCACATTGTGAAGAACATTATGAGGAAGGTAGTCGGCGAGACAAAGAAGAACTGGAGTGACCACCTTGACGACGCACTTTAGGACAACCTACAAGAATAATTTTGGAATGTCTCCATACAGTATGGTATATGGAAAACTTTGCCAATTTACTTGTCGAAATGGAGCACAAAGCATTCTGGGCATTCAGAGTGAAACAACAGAAGGAAAACCTGAAAAAGAAAACTCAACAGTGAGATGAAGGCTCACTGTTAGTCGGGAGGAGGATGGGTGGATGCTACGCCAAAAGTCCAAGACGACCATTGTTGTTGCATCTCTCATAAAAGTCGGTTTTGGTCTTCCATCTCCTTTCGTTTAGCTTCCCATTGTTGGTTCTGGGTGTCAAGACGAGTGTTGATGTCGCGGATATCAGATCGCATCTCGCGAATGCCTGTGGTGACCTTGGTAGTGAATCACTCCCATTGGGAGTTCCATTGAGGTTGGGTGCTCCATTAAGATTGGACACCCCACTGTGATTGACCGTCCCATTGGGATTGGGTACTCCATTGAGATTGGATACCCCAATCGGATCCTCTGGTTGCGTCCACCATGTCATAGCCGAGCCAAGCGGCGTCGGCTTCCTCGTCGGCTTTCTCTTCTTCCTCTTCCTCGGACTGAGCCTCTTTGTTGGCCTCCATGTGGGAATCTTCCACCTCGTCGGCTTCATAGAATGCTTGGGCTGCTACTTGGGCATTTAGGTACCACATCATACAATTGCGTGTCCATTGTGCACTAACTCGGATTGTGAGAGGGCGAATGGTGCGCCTCTCAACTCATTGATATCGATCTTCTTGGTGTGAAACATCTCGTTGTTTGGAGGGCCATCCGCACGGATAAGATTGAGGTGCATGGCCACGGAGGTTGCTAAGTGAAGTAGAGAGGCGTGGGCGCGCTTCCGGCGTTCGATGGATTGGATTGCTTCAAAGATGAACGAGGATGGGCAAATGTTCGTCTTGTGGATTGCACAATGGAGTAGGAAGCACTCCATCATGTTCACCTTATTGGCTTGCTCATTTCCCGAGATGGAGTAGGCGATGAACTTGTGCAAGACGCCTATCTCGGGATCTTTTAATAATCCGTTCGGCATGCCTCCCGATGCCCAATTATGAAAACCTGTTAACTCAAACCAAGCTAAATTCAGGTTAAATTCCGGGGGCACCCGATGGAGCCCTGTGGTGGAAAATCCAAAGATGGATTTCATCATGGAAGTAGTGACAGTATGAAATAATCCACGATACCAAAATTTAAATGACTTGAAATCAGATGCAACATCAAATGTGGTGAGAAATTCAGGTCCTAATTCTTTAAAGCAATCAACTAGCTTAGCATACTTCTCTAAACCAATATTCTTCAAATAACACGTCACCTTAGAAGCAATACCTAAACTACTCAACGATTCCCAATCAAGAGTGCGAGGGAGAGTGATATCAAGAGTTGTGTACCGTATATAAAGAGTGCCCTCGTGATCATTGTATATTGGGAATGGTGCACCCGAGCCTTGGATGTTGTCGTGAACGGGGTGAAAATCCTCGTCATCCCCTCCTTGTCGGCTAGATTGCCCAACTTCACTTATTTTTGATCTTTTCCTACCCATTGGACTTTTAGCAAGCACTTGGTGGGCAAAAGAATTGATGAACTTGAGGTTTGGGGTTTTGGGTGTTTAGTGGGTGGAATTGGAATTTGTTTAGATGGAATGGAAGAACAAGTAAAGTTGATGGTGAATCCAAAGAATTTGAGTGAAAGAGTGAGTATGGAAGGAGGAATTGAAGAAATAAATTTGGGGGAGGGTTAGGGTTTGGGGATTTTGGGGAAGAAAGTTTGAAAGAAGTGGGAAAAAGGAAGGAAAATAAGGTGATATAAGGGGGACAACCGGTTGACTCAGCGGTCGCTGAGAGGTCAGCGGCCACTGAGTATAGTTCTCGTAAATGTGTTGAAGAAATAAGAGGATTTTACGTGGGGGATGGTCAGCGACCGCTGAATCGGGATGGCAGGGGCGCTGGAGCGTGGCTGGCACGGGGTCAGTAGCTGCTGAGTGTGATGCGGTTTCTGACCCTTGCTCTCGTAAATTTCCTTCATTTCTCCTCCGCGGGCACTGAGTATCCCGCGCCCGCTGACCTTTGCCTCTCGTCTGGACTTTTTCGAGGTGCGATTTTTTGTTTTGTTGCGTGTCTTGCCTCAATTTCTTCCTAACTCAGTAATACCTACAAACAAAGAAAAAAAATTAACTAATGAAGCGAAGAAAAATATAGGGGAGTAAAAGTGAAAAATGGAAAAACGAGTGTGGGTTGCCTCCTACAAAGCGTTTGTTTTACGTCGTTAGCTCGAAGGGATGGAACTAATTCAATGGGGGATCGGAGATGGGGGTTGACTCCACAACTTCAGGCATGGAGTCGCCTTCAATGTACGATTTTACCCGATGTCCATTCACACGAAAGGACTCCTCCCCTTCGTTATTATATAGTTCAATGACCCTGGATGGTAGTATGTCCTTGATCACGAACGTGCCGCTCCACCTTAATTTGAGTTTGTCCGGGAATAGTCAAAGTCTAGAATTGAAAAGTAGAACCTTCATTTCCGGTTTTAATTTCTTGTGCACAATTCGGCGGTCATGGATCCGCTTCACTTTAACTTTATAAATTCGTGCACTCTCATACGCCTCGTTTCTAAGCTCATCAAGCTCAGAAATTTGGAATAATCTCATCTCGACAACATATTCGAGGTTGTATGTCGCTGCCTTGATTGCCCAATATGCTTTGTACTATATTTCGACCAGCAAGTGGCATGCCTCCCATACACAAGACGGTACGGGCTTGTGTTTTGTGGTGCGGGTAGTACTTCAACATGAACTTCTCAACAATCGATGCCCAAGTGGTGAGTGATTCGGGTTGAAGAGATAGGAACCAAGATTTGCCCCTATCTTTCAACGTGTAAGAGAAACACTTCAACTTGAGTTGATCATCCGTCAATGAGTGAAGCGGGAAAGTTTGCACCATCGTTCAATATTCTCGGATGAACGTCAAGGCATCTTCACTCGGGAGTCCATGATACGTTGGGAGCAGTGATTGGTGGTGTGGCTTCAACTCGTATTTTCAAACTGCGATGGCAAGAACAATGGCTGAAGTAGTGGTGGCGGCGAACTTGGGCCTAGTGAAACCGCCCATGTAGCGCGGTCTCTCGTCAACAATCTTATCGGCCATCTCTTCGAATAATTGTGGCAGAAAAAATTCGTCAATGTGCTTGATGTCTTCTTCTACGGTGGCTAAGATCTCGTGCTTTCGGTTTATGTTTTCGATGAAGGGCGTCAATGGCTTTTTAGCACTACGGCGACCTTGCATACACAACACTCAACAAACACGTTACGCGTACCACAATATAGAAGAAAGAAGTAAACATAATAAATAAA